>VZSC01001443.1:183971-259099 GCA_013398225.1 Steatornis caripensis
CCCAGCCCCAGCCCCAGCCCCAGCCCCAGCCCCGCTCCGGCGGCCCCCGGGGCTGAGAACAAAGCAGCCGCCGCCGCACGGGGAGCGGGGAGCAGGGAGCAGGGAGGGAACCACCGCCAAATGCCAAGGAATAAGATGCAGGGTTATTCTCCGCTTGCTGCAGGGAGGCAGGGATCCGTTAAACGCAGGAGGTTTGAAGCGCACGTTACGAATGGAAGAAAATAGGTAACTGGTGTCCGGGTGCTTTTGGGTGCAGGAGGGATGCAGTCGGCAGTGAGGGGTGCTGAGACAGGACCTCCCGGAGGTGGAAACGTCCAGGATGTGGGAGCTGGCAAATCCCCCAAAAAACTGTCCTCAGGCGCAAAACTAATGTTTTAACGCGGCAATCAGATCTTCAGGTATGCTTGAAGGTACTTGCTCTAAAAACATGCCTGATGCTAGACCCTGTGGCAAGCATTGACAGGATCTCTGCTCCCCCATTAAGAAGACAATCACTGTCTGTTTGCAGAGTTGGCGACCACAGGAAAGAAGGCAAACTGCAAGTTATGGACTGGATGGACTCTAGGTAATCTTTCTGCAGCTTAAGCAGTGCTGACACTTACATGCCCTCATGTGCTCTCCATGCCCACACTNGTCTGTTTGCAGAGTTGGTGACCACAGGAAAGAAGGCAAACTGCAAGTTATGGACTGGATGGACTCTAGGTAATCTTTCTGCAGCTTAAGCAGTGCTGACACTTACATGCCCTCATGTGCTCTCCATGCCCACACTGCTGTAACCAGCCTGGATGCTGCCAGTGACAACTGAGCGGAGGCTCTTCTCCAGCTTGTTGCAGAAGAATCCTATACGAATCAGGCTGGAGCTGAGTGAACATGAATCACGCTCCCCTCTATTTTAAATGATTGCTTACATGCTCCTGAGAGAGAGAGAGAAGGAGAAAGGTAACATAGAGATGGTGAAAAAGAAAGGTCAAAGAGAGAAATGGCTGAAGAGGAATGAACACTTACTTCTCTCTATACTCCAGTCTAAGTATTCTTAATACAGCAGCATCCTCTACTGCATCATATCGCATTTCACCTTATGGGTCATCCTAGAAATTGGGGCAAAAACAAGCTTTGCAGAAAGGGGTTCAGCCCTTGCTGAGGAAGACAACTCTGTTTTCTCCTTAGCTTGGGTAATGCTAACCGCACACTGCATAACTTGAGCAAGAGGGGAAGAGGGTATCGGAAAAGCAGTGTTGATCAGACATGTTGGCTGCCTGGGCTTCCAGAAAGAAATAACTGGGAAATCTCTTTTCAGAGCTTTCCAGAGATACAGAATCTCTAGCCTCTCCCTGGCCCTGTAACATGAGGTCAAAATGGCTCAGTTTGTTCATCCCTACCAGAAAGGAGAGTGGCACGATGGAAGGTTTTCTGGAGAAAATCTCCACATGGCACATCCGAGACAGACAGTTCCACACGGGGCACATCTGCTGTTAAGTGTTTGCTGACCAGAGTGGTTGAAGTTGTCTTGGCGTGGCTCCACATAGCTCAACGGAAACAGCCCTATAAGCCATGTTTATTTAGGAACAGTGTCGGTCAGAGGGAAAGAGACTGCCAGGGATCATTGATTCGAGTCCCCTGCTATCGTGTTGTATAACAGCATTCATAAAGCATTCAAACTTCAAAGGGGGTCCAATTAATACCGAATGACCTGCAAGCTATTCCTTAACTGCACAAGGCAGTGATGAAGAAGGCTGTGCCCTCTTCAGGTTGGCTGTTGCGTGACTCTCCATCACACTTTCTGCTTCATGGTCCATAAACTCAATAAAAAGGCTTTACTGAAACATTAGATATTTAGGGCTCCACTGAAGCAATAATTCTGGGTTTCGCATATGTGGCCCTGACAACCTGGCAGACTGCATTCACGTGATTAAAACAACTGCTAATTCAAGAACTAAAATTAAAGGCTAGATTTCCCTCTGGTACAAATCAGAGCAGATTCATTGCCTTGTTGAGATTTAATAGCTCACAAGCACTCATGATTTGCCAAGAGGGTTTTGCCAGACTGATGGCTCCTAATTTCAAACTTGCCAGGAACTGGGACGCCCTGCCTTCTTCAGTGGCAAGATCCCAACCCTCAGCTGAACAGAAATTATATTCCTCTGGGAGAAGTTGTTTGTTCCCAGCTCCTGCTGAATTCAGAAAATAGCTTAAGTCAGAAATTTCTGAATGGGAGGTAAAATTGCCTGCCTGCCTTTTCCCATTGTCAGTTCCTGACTCTGGTTTACATTACTAAGAAATCCAGCTCAAGCACTCTTGCACCCACAAAAGCTGGGCTTTAGTGTCACCATCTCCTGCTCTGAAGCAGATCAGGATGGTGACTACCACATACGAAGCCCTTAGGTATCAATCACGCTTGTTTTATGGGGCTTCTCTCCACAAGAATAACTGAGAAAAGGTGGGAGGGGTAAGGATGATCCACACTTTCATACAGGTTTAAAAGATTTTGGTTGGGACTAACACTGGAGTGAAAGTGCATGAGCAGCATCCATGCTTGCAAGAACAGCAGCATGCCAACAGCCCAATTCCTCAGCACGACAGGACCAAAAAGCAGCAGCCCGTGATGCTACCCGCTGAACCATACCCATCACGCAAGGAGTGTGTGGGAGACAGAGAACGCCTGGAAGTTTATGGTCCAACAAGATCATTAGGCAAAGGTCACTGCAGAAACGTCCCCCTGCAGATTTCCACGAGGTCTCCAGAACTGGTACCTCTCTGTGCATTTACATTTTAATTGCCTCTTGAGGGAAGGAAATGCCAGGCTGAATCTGCTGTTCCTCCAAACCAATTCTAAATGCCACCACGTCTGTCTGAACGTTTGCACTACAGCAGGATCCAGCTCTGTCTCACGGCTCTGTGCTGTCTCTGGCAATTCAGAAGAGGGCAAGGCCAATTTCTGCAGCAATGCTTACCTATCTATAACATCAAGTACAGAAAGAAGAAGGTAAAAAAGAAATTAGTATTTGTCATTCATAGAGGCAGCTGTGAAATTACTATGCAGGAGATTTAAACCCGCGAAGGAGCCACCTCCTTGTACAGTATGTAATTAAAATCACAGGACTCTGCCGTGGTGAACAACAGTATTAATGTGCTAAGACCCAGAACAAGGACGCAGCTGGGCCTGTTAAACACAACAGACCAGCTGCAGTTCTGGCTCACAATGTCCCTGACCGCTGGGAATTGCCTGAGGGGGAAAGCTTGCTCTAGGTTTGCCACAGTCCTCATAATCTAAACCTTTGTTATCAACAGACGTTGAGGAGGAACAGTAAGTAAGGTAGAATTTTTATCTGGTCCCATAAGAATGTTCTCATGTCAAGGAAGAAGCTTTTTTGTTTCTGAATGTAGACCAAAACCAGCTTCTGTGATCAGAGAGACTTGGCAGCCACTCTTCATGCCTAGTTTCCCTCAGGACAACTGCAACATCCAACGTACTCACTGCATCTCAGCAGGGATAGTTCCTGCTTTTACTCTGCTCTTCCCAGGCACTTTCTCACCACCGCAGCACTGTCTTCATGACCGAAAGCATCTGGGGCAGCTGTTCCCAGATCTGTTAGCAGATGCTCCTGTCCCCATGCCTGTTCCTGCCGTACACAGAATCCCTTCAGAGTAGGCGCCGATTAACCCCCAATTAACCATTTTAGCTGCACACTGTAGGCAGAATACCTGTATTTCCTCATCAGGTTGCGTCTCCTCTGGGCGCTGGCAGATTCTCACCACATGCCTGCAGAGCATTTGGCCCAGCTGAGCCCACCGAGCCCCTCCGTTCAAAGAGCTGACATGGACCCAACCACTCCTCATGATCCACTCATGCCAAGACTCCCGCACACAGTCTTAAGAAAGCTAAAATCAGAACAGGACACTGCTGGGAGATATAGACCGAGAAAGGTATAAAGAGTTGTCTTCTTGCCACACTGCTTGGGATTCAGGCCCTGGACAGAACAGGGATCTCAGCCAGGCAGTCAGCAGATACCATCAGCCTGAATTCCAGCATCGTTAAAGCTTTGCCTCTACCCTCTGATCAGATGATCTACTTCCACGGCACATTTGTGGATTTTCTTTCTAATAACCTAGAGATGATTTTTCCCGCTTCAGACAAACAAACAAAAAAGGCATCCAGATGCTTAAATAAATCTCTCTTTCCTATGACACCCTCTGAAAACACTGAGCTGAACAAAGTTAGCAGCCAGAAAACCCCTGTGCAAGTGGCTGTCCTGTTACGCAAACAGTACAGTAATTTTTTATGAAGCTTTCTCAAACAGGAGGAAATCACCAGGTCAGTTATCAGCAAGAGGCAAATATTTTTAATTACCTTGCAGGGAGGATTATGTTTTCTGTGTTTAATTCTCAAAGGTTTCCACTGCAAACTAATTAGCAAGCAGCTTCACTGGAAGAGCGGGCTGGAAGTTACAGGGCTTTATTCACCCTGGAGACAAACATCCAGTTCATTCTCCTCTGTCGCATCGTGGTCCTCTCTGCTAGCCAGGTCGGACCAAAGGACAGCTCATATGGAAGAGACAAAAACACAGAGTATGCCCATCAGCAACTCTACCTCATGATTTCAAATGCAGTTCCGAGACCTCAGTGTTACCTCTTCTTCTTCAAAAGAAGTGCTGGTAGAGATTTTAGTTAAAGGGCTGTTGGCTCCTCATAAACTGAAATCAGAGTGTGCATTATATATTGTACTGTATACACTGTATGTTACATACTATATATTCTGAGTTTTTTTCTTATATTCCCCTTCTTCTCCAGGAAGAATACACAAGAATACATCTCAGCTGCCAAGGTAATTAACAGGTTTGTTGGGGTAGGATAGTGAGGTCCTGATCCAGCAGAGTACTTAAATACTTGCTTTTTGTAGGTATTGGCCTATTGACTTCAGTGGGACTACTCACAAGCCCTAAGGTAAGTATGTAGTTTCTATGGTCAGTATCTTCATCAGATAAAGCCGAGGTAATACCAATGATGCGCATGGGAACAGAGTCAGGCCCCATACATGAAACATCACGTGAACAAGGAATTGCCTGTCCAAGAGCTTTTATGCTCTTCTCCTGGGAGTATGTCTTGGGTGAATTTAAGAACATTTCTGAGGATGGGATTTAGGTGGAGGCAGGCTAAGCTGGTTACTATGGGTAAAACGACGGATTATAGCTTTCCACATCTTGATAATTTCAATGTTTTCAATGGTGTCTCCAGTTCAACCTGTCCCTGGACATGGAGACCAAAACTGTTTTGGAACAGATCTGATGTTGCTTTGTGAGCCAGCAAGAAGAGACCTGATTTGTGCCTGTTATATCCACCTGATGGTCAACTGGCAGATGCCAGACCACAAAACATACTAATTACCATCAGCATAAATCACATTACTCTAGCCAGTTTGGATTCCTGGAAAATCTAGCTTTGAGGGATGTCAGTCTCAACGTTGTCAACAGATGGTGTTTCTGTCTGAAGAGGAGACATGTCCTTGATCAGTCTGTCACGGCTTAGGGTGCCAGTGCTCTTGTTTCTCACCCAACAGTCTTCACCCAAGGGCTGAGGCTCTACATGGCAACACACACTCTGCAAGGATGATTAAGACCTGGAAATACAGGAAGTGCTGAAAAGCAATGTCAGGGTTCACGTTCCTTCAAAATATCTAACACCTTGGACACAGGTGTGATCGCTCGAAAGTTTTTGTGGCTTGCAAACACTCCCGGGCCTGTCATGGCTCAATCTGCAACACAACAGCAGAACACTTCACAAGGTGAGTCCTTAACTCTTCAGAGCAGCAAAATAAGCAAGACTTAAGTGAAAATTAAAGATCAGAATTGGGAGACCTTATTTGTCCTTATGTGAAGGTCTGGAAACCTTTTCAGTGAGTATCCTATCTCCTCAACTGCAGGGTGCATTAAAAAACCTGACTGTTTGGATCCTTCCATGGTTTAGCCAGATCCCACATAACTCCATGAAAGTTGTTGCAACGACTTCACTGAGCTGTGAACAAGGTCTGTAGGTTGCTGCCTTGTGAATATTTAGCCTCTGGTAGAGAGCAGATGTCTGCGGCCTCCATATGGGATATCAAGTTATAACATGGCAAAGCACAGATCATTAATTACATCCTTAAATGAAGTGATTATAAGGTCATCACGTCAAACATTGCCTAGCATCACTGTACCTGCACAAGTTTTATTTTACACAGAGCCTGGGGAAGCATCTGTTTACAACAATTAACTCCAGCTCATTAGCTCTGCCGTAAAGCCTCTCTCCTAATACACTTAATCTTTCTGCCTCTCAGTTCCTACACCACCCTCCCAGCATCACCACCAAACACAGTGAACAGGTTCTCCTCTCCCTCAAAGGACCTGCTGGCAGGATGAATTCAACTGTCAGACACCATAGACCAGAAGTGCCGCGTTTGTCTATAGCAGACACGGACATGCACACAGCCCACACCAGGTCCCATAACTACCCACTGGTCCGTAGCTGCTTCTCACAGGTTTGAGTAGCTGCATGTGGTAGACATCTTTTTGCCTTCAAGAGCGGGATCCAGAGGAGAAAAGAAAATCCCATGACAATTATGTGCCTTGAAAACCGTGGCAGTGCATACAAGATTAAGTCGGCAGGCTTTGGAATAAGATCCTCAGCAGAAAGCCATAGTGCGGTCATATACCCCTTGCAGAATTTTATTTACAGTAGCTAAAGAGAGAGGTGAATAACTCCAAGTCAAACAAGTTTCATCTCCTGAAAAGAGCAGTCACCAGTGTTTGCCCTCAAAACAACTGAATCTTTTATTTTGAGCAACTGGCACAGAACAGAGGTTCCTGTTTCACTATGCCATTCACAGACTGATGGGATCCATAAACCAGTAAATCAGGAAACGTACCTCTCTCCTGTGGCACACACCATTTCAGACACATGCCCGCAGGTGTTGGCGAGTTCAGAGCAGTAGGATCCAGATGAGCACCAACACCTTGTAACCCTGCCGGCAGATACGAGAAAGTGTTACTCGCCTACTACAGCTGAGTGGGCAACTGACGGGGCAGGACAGAAGCTACAGAAAGGCACCTTTCCGTAGACAGATTTTAGTGCTATTTAATTTTAGAAGTCACTGAAATTGCACTGTTTCCCTTTCCACATCCCTCATGCGGACAGGGCAGGTGCAGGGAAAAGCTGCCTCGACCATCAGTGAGACCCTGCTAACTCCTTCACCCAGCAGACTAATTAAGACCAGGTAAGAATTGAGTTCAGGGCTCTCAGCTGTCATCACTACCAGGATAATGTGAAATTCTGATTAAATCTCACATCCTCTTTAGCAAGACTTGTAGAGCTGAGAAATCATAAAGTGTCACTAGAAGCAGATGTTGGTTTACAGGAGCGCTTTTCCAGTACCACAGATGTGGTCAGAGCCAGATACCCCTTCTCTCATCACCTTTCAATATGCTTTTTGTAAGACTCACTCACATTTTACCCCACCCACAGAGAACAGGGACCAAAGGTGCCAGGTGCTACATAAACATGTGGATGTAAGGGATTTCTGTCTCAAAGAGGACAGGGGAATGGGAATACACACATCTGGCAGAGTGGGAAACTGAAGCACAGAGACTATGTCAAGGTGAGGCCCATCCCAAGGCTGTGGTCCAGACCTGCCTTCCCCAGCCTGGGAGGCAATGCGGAGGGGCTTTCCAGGGTTTGTGCATCACCTAGAGACACAGCACAACCGCAAAGAACATCCCACCCCCCTGCCCAGCGGATGGGCAGCCATCAGCTGAGCACTCAGTCTCTCTAAGGTCTGGAGAAGATAAGGGCTTTGCTGTTTTTCTCACCGAATCATTTGCAAAAAGAGAGCAAGGACACTTAACCTGCCTGTGCGAGGGGTCACAGTTTGTCTATTCCTAGGCAATAGAAGCGGTGCCTGGAATTATTCACCATTACTTTAAGAAAATAGGGAAAAAATATTCTGTGTATCCAACGTCCTGAAGATCAAACGGTGCAATAAACAACGCAGCAGCTCAGGCCAAGGGTAAGAAACAGAGGCTGGGAGAGAAAGCCTGCGCCGGCGCCGATTTGATGTGGGAGGTGGCCAGTGCTATAGCAAACTGCTGCAGAAAGATCTGCAGGACCTAATAAAGTCAGGACTGATTTGCAACCGTTTTCTCATGCCCAGTAAGCGAGCAACTGCCCCCAAAATACTGCAATTTGTTTGGATATAGGATGAACTCATCGGCTGTTTTCTGAAAAGCCTGAGATGCTGCAAACATGATTAAGGAAGAGAAAGAAAAATAAACAAACCCATCAACTGGACAGACCTTGGATGAGTGTTTCTGCAACTGTTTAAAAATGGTTTCCTCTGAACACAACGTTTCCCCTCACCTCTCTCGTGCTCTTTAATTGATCATTAATTTCTCTAAAAAAGGACAGGCAGTTACCAGGGAGTGTGGAGGCATTCCCCCTGCTTTCTGGTCAGGCGAGGACTGGACTTTCCCCACTTCCTCAGAGAAAGGGATAGAGATCAGAGCTTCTACTTAATGTTCATTTGTAATTCTGACCCGCTGCTAACTGCATTCCCCGGCCATGCAGTCCCTGTCCATCTGGCGCCCAGTCTAATTCCACCAAAGAAACCCACTTGTTAATGACTGTCGCTGGATTCCCTGAGGATTTGGGTTTCTCAGCTCTTCTCAGGATCTGGGAAAAGATGCTTACAAGTATTTAGCTCAAGGCATAACCTCTCACCAGCCATCAGCTCAGCCACAGCAGCTGACTACACACACTCCCATCCCCTTCCAATTATGAACTGAACTGCATCAGCAACACCACACAGTAATTNTGGCGTAACCTCTCACCAGCCATCAGCTCAGCCACAGCCGCTGACTACACACACTCTCATCCCCTTCCAATTATGAACTGAACTGCATCAGCAACACCACACAGTAATTTTACTGAGCGATCAGACCAGGCTGGGAGCATACACAGAACCAGCTCTAGAGATTCAGCTNAGGCATAACCTCTCACCAGCCATCAGCTCAGCCACAGCAGCTGACTACACACACTCCCATCCCCTTCCAATTATGAACTGAACTGCATCAGCAACACCACACAGTAATTTTACTGAGCGATCAGACCAGGCTGGGAGCATACACAGAACCAGCTCTAGAGATTCAGCTAACGAGGGGCACCTCATTAAGTACCTCAGGGAGAGCCTTCAGCTAATGTGTTTTTCTTTGCACTCAAGATGGGCCTGGAGCATTCATACCAACCACCGAAATGAGCCTGCTCACAACCGCTAACTCATTAAGTGCAGTAACTCAATGACTTGCCATATCTGATGGTCTCTAAATAATTAAGCATGTCCCTTATTGCTCCTTGCTGCTCCCTTAGCAAGTTTTCTAGCCATCACCTTGCTGTTCTCTTTCTCCCCATATTTCCTCCAACAAAATCATTGGGGGTACTTCTTGTAAATGCCCCCCGCCTTCCCTATCTCCTACCCCAGCTGTCAGGCTGCCTACAAAAGAAGCCAGCACCAATTTGGCAGGGAAGCAGCTCATCGGCAAGTCTCCAGCATCTTCTCCAGGGCCTCCATCCTCCTTACAAGCTCCACTTTACTGAAGGCACCGCATCTTCTCTATCTCCAAGTTTTTACCACCAGCTTGCCAATGAGGAAGCCGATCCCTTATCTATGCCATGGCACTGCTCATGGCATCCCCACGTACAGAAGGACCACAGGCTCAGCTGGGCATTTGTCATGTTTAACCCCATTTTGTAAAGACTGGAGGCAAACGCTCCCCCCATCCCTATCTCACCCTGGAGAAGTCTTCTGTTGGCTCCTCTGCATGTTCAAATGGGTGCAATTTGATGCTGGGTGGATTGAAATTGCACTTGTACTTCCCTGTGAGATTTTCTGCTCGTTGCTGGGGCGTGTACAACACCTACTCATCTCAGTGGGAAATGGTATATGCTTCACAGAAAGAGCAAGAAGCCAAAGTACCGAGTATGTGCATTTCTCATACAGTTCTGCGTGCAACTGCAGCTTACGCTTGATTCAATAACATGGTGATCCCAGCTTCTGGAGAGATGGATTAAATCAATGATTAATTTAAAGTCATTTATACCTTTTAAATATTCAAGCATATTTCCCAGGCCTGAGACCCGCAAGCTGCACTGGATCAATACCTGGAAACCAGTGAGTATTATTTCAGGTGTAACTATTTATCCCCCGTCGCACAGCAACATCCTCGCCGCTAAGGAAACAGTTCACCCCTCGGCTCGGCCAAAGTGCCGTTTTCTGGCATTTCTGGTCCAGTTTACTTGCTTGCTCCCTCTAAGGATCATACAGCAGGTCTGGAGATGCACAAGTGCAGTATATAGAGAGATGCTTTTCTCATCTAACTTACCTCTGTGGTACCTCCATAGCTGCTCCTGACAGCCTTACCCCAGTCTCAAGAGGGAGCCAAGGACCAGTGCCCCCGGGGTCCACAGCTCCCCATGGGCAAACACTCAAGAGGCTTCCGGAGCAGCCCAGAGGACAACGGGCAGTTTGCAAATTCAAGCCCTCCCTGTGTTTATCATGCCACAGAGTTTTGGTTGTTTTTTCCTGATCAGGAGATTTTGCTCAGCTCCTGGTGTTTACCACACCACCCACACACAGGAACAGAGATTCCTGCACCAGACAGGCACCGAGAAAAGGTTGTTGTGACTTAGGAAATGAGATGTGCCCTTTCCCTCCTACCTCTGCCCCGACTCCCACATGGTACCCTCGGTATGACACAGTCTCTCTGCACCTTGCTCACGCCTTCTGCAAAACATGGTTAATTATATTCTGAGTATCTCAGTCTTCCTCTCTCATCTGTTCAGCCATAAACTGCCCTGCTCTGCACCCTGCTCCAAGTCTCCAGCCATCTGAATGAGCAGAGAAATAGAAATAGAGGCAGAGGGACTGAGCTGACAACGACTCAGTTTTATAGACAACATAAAGTTGACTCTAAGACTCTGGAGTGGCAGAAGTGTCTGTGCGGGGAGGGAGCAGCAGAAGACTTGGCTGTCGGAGAAATAAAAATTAAAAAATGTAATGCCATAAAATTTCCCCAGATAGCGCTTGAGTGGCTTGTTATATCACAAGTGGTATGTGTGTTAAAAAGCATTAATAAAACCTGTAGTAAAATCCAGGAGGATTCATAGGAAACATTACACAGGAGTTTATGTGTTGGCTGCAAAGTTTTATGCTCTCAGTACCAAGGCTCAGTTCCAGAAGACAGACTCTGTGGTGCACTGGAAGTTCTCCCTGTTCTTTAAAACAGGCAGGATGAGAAAACTGGGGGGAGAGAAGCATCTTTTGGGGTGTCAGGAATCTCTGTGGGACTTAGCATTATGCCAGTAAGGTATCAGACCATCCAAATTGGCTGCTGGTGCCTCCAAGGCAGAGGGGATTGCCCCATACATTGCTGCGGAGACTCCGTGGCCACTGATTCAGGTTTTGATCTAGTGTTTTCATTCTCCAGAGAAGCAGCCAAACAGACATTTGATCCCAACTGTACCCCGAGTCCTTGCAAGAGCAGGAGGCAGGACAGAGGAAGGGCAAGAGCAGGACACATCTCAGCACAGAGCGGAGAGGAACACAGAAACAAGAGCAGAGTGGGGAGACGCATAAAGACACACACATGAACAGAACCATGTAAGCCTCACTTCTGAAGGAAACCTGGCCAAAAAATAATTAAGACCTGTTCAGATTCTAGCCGCTTGGATCCAGCACTAGGCACGTGCATCTGCCCGGGCATTTCAGAGCGCTGCTTCTGTGGCGCCGCAACTACAGGACTGTAGCAATCGACAGTCAGGGTCAGCTTTACTGTGCTGCAGATGGGGAGTGGGAGAGGTGATGCTCCGAGCCTCCTCCTTACCATGCAGAGGGTGCTGGCCACACAGGCGCCTGCCCACACCGCGCCTGCATCCAGCCCCGCGGGGCATCCAGCTGAGATCCGTCTGCAGCAAGGTGGAGGGAAGGGAAGGAAGTCAATGTAAAGGATGGAGAAACATAGCAGCCTCTTACAGAGTCAGCAAAGAATGAAATACCCTAATCTCTCAGAGAAAGTGCCAACAACCACCTCTTCTGCTTGTTATCATTCCTTTTCCATTTGCTTTTAATTTGCTCACCCGACAATTTGTTGAACAGGCTGCCCAGTAGGTATCATCTCAGAGTTGACTATTGCACAGGTGCTGCTTTTAGCCTGGAGCAGAGAAAAACATATCAACAACAAGACTGGGGATACAGCCAGGAAAGCTGCTAATTTCACTGAGAAAATACTAAATATAAATGGTGTCCTGCTTCTCTCCTCTAACAGTTTGAGCTCCTTGCAACAGAGGCATTAAAAATCACAATGCAAACAGGACATTACACAGACCAAAGACGAAACACCACAGGAACAACGCAGGGACATAAATCACACAGCGGACCCACTTAGGAACCCAGGACCAAATCACATCACAAAGTCCCAATTTTTCAAGGCAGGGAGCTGGCTCTCTGCTCTATGTTTGCAGTGCCACACCAGATACCACAGTTCCTTGAGCTGAGGTATGGGTCGCAGAACTGGGTAGAGCTGATCAGAAGTCTTTCAAACCCTTGTTGCACCAACAAAATCGTACAAGTTTTCACCTAAAATGTCTCAAGTTCCATGAATCTAAGCTGATTTTCTTGCAAAGACTGGATGCCTGCTTTCCTCCTAGACTGACCAAAGACTAGCACCAAGTCCGCAGCCTGCTGACATATGGATTAAGCAGGGCTGAGCTCCCAGCTTTGCAGCAGAGACCTTGGAGCCTTGAGATGGCTACAGAGATCCCACAGAGCCTGGGGCCCATGCACCAGTCCCCAAAGCTTCCTGCAGCTACTGAAAGAAACTGGAGTCCGTGCAAAACCCACCAACATCCCCAAGCAGCTACCAGGCCTGAGAGCATCTAACTCACACAAAACCATGACTCTAAACCAAAGTCTCCTATCCTGCAGAAAAAAATGGAATTTTCAGCCCGCTTTAGACACTCAAGGACAGCTACAATCCCCAAACATAAATAACAAAAGCTATTTGTCTGCTTTCATGTTTTGCTGTGGGAGGAAAGTGGCATGACTTAGACCGAACAGCCTTCAGTTCATTTGCAAAAGGAATCCACAATTAGGTATTGGCTTCTGACACCTGCTAAGGCCTTATTTACGCTGCTGAGCACGCAGGGACACCCAGCAAACCTTACGGGTTAGACACCCAGTGCCTAAGGGCGATTCTTTCGGGTATGAAGCACACAGATTGACTTCAGGGCAGTTTGCAAAATGACCCTGATCTGCCACTTTCCCCTGTCTTTCGCTTTCTGTAAAATCCCCTTGGGTAGGCAGCACCACTACCAGGCAAGCTGTATTTTAGACCCTTCTCAAAACATTCCCTCTAGCTATTTTTGACACTTTTTGGAGGGGAGCCTCATGGCTTCAGCACTGCAGGCTCCGACCCCCCACCGGGTCAATGTCCCCAGTCCTGCTGCATAAGCCACTTACACAGCTCTTCCAGGTCCAGCCAAGGACAAATACTGGTTCTAGTATATCAGAAGCGATTTCTGTCAAACGACATACCGTTCAGCTCACCCACAGGTGAACCCACAGAAAGCAAAGGAGTAAAGGCAACATGGTCTGTCTGAAAGCCCTGTACCCCTGGCAGGCTCCTGTAACGTCCCCATAGCCCAGGTGGTGCCAGGTGCAATGCCCAGAGCCTGGCACCCTGCAGATGTGTGAGAAACACTGTTTGTCTACATTTACTCCCTGATTTTCAATGGAGCATGACAATTTTGTGGCCAGCAGTTTCCATCGGCTCCAGCCAGAGCAACCCTTTGATGGCAGGGGGTGGACACAGGCAGTTCTGGCATTAAACAAGACCATTCACCCCAGAACAGCATCCCACCCTATCCTGCCAGACCCGAGCGCTCACAGAGACTCATCACGCTTTTGTCCTAGCATGATTTCTTCCTTTCTGTCCCAACTACAGCCTCCTTTAACCCAGCACAGGTGTCCTTCCTCCACTTTATGTGTGGTCACCACCATCCTGGGCCTCTGGGGCTGCAAGAGCAGAGCAAGGCTGCCTGCGGAAAGGTACCATTAGGGTGAGGAAGACTTTGTGACTGGTTTTGGTGAAGATCTGGCACTAGAAAGCAGAAGAAGATGGAGATGGATATTCACCACCTGATGTGCTGGACCATTTGGTGACTGATTCAGGAACTCTTCCCAAGACTGCAGCTCACCCATCCCACTCGGAAAGCTCTGACTTCGCAAGCGATTATTTCAGGATGAAAAAGAGCTGCTGTTTCTCTCTGTAAGTCTTGTGAGAGCAGTGTGACCCAGTGTTTTTCACCCACTCTCCTCCTGTTTTCATCCATCAGAGGAAGCAAACATCAGCTCTCTGAGGCCAACTTCCACTCAGGTTTCACCACCAACTAATTATTACAAAGCGGTAGGAAATAGAAACCAGCCTGGGATCACACCAGACGTGGGCTAGGAAAATTCTCAAGTTCATCTTCTGTGGTTAAGCTGCCTATAACAAGCTGAACAAGAAAGATGATTAAAGATAGCTGTTATTGCAGTTTAGAGCCAACAGAGACAGTTTGTACTGGGAAGCACAACACATTGTGCCCAAGAAAGCCCACTGTAAGCATTAGATTACATTTGCTCGGGAAAATATCAGGCTGAAAGACAGAAGGACTCAAACCTTTGGGCCATCAAACAGCAGCAAAACAAAGAGAAAGCTGAATGTCACTCGACATGGGGAAGATTAGGCAGAGAGATAGGGAGTGTGGCTGCACTAAGACAGTCTTTTAGCCACTGCTAAAACAGTGCTGCTGTAGGAGGTGAAGCAAGGGGCTGCAGCAGTGTAGGATAATGTAAATATCTAGCTACCTGCTCCCTTGCTTCTGATGAGCGAGAGCACCATCTGCATCCCACATTCAGGTCTTGCAAGCCCACTGGGGTGGGCATGAGCACTGTGATCAGTGCAACTGCATCTGCTCTTTGGGACTGGATCAAGCCCATACAAAAGTTGCTGACAGGCAACTCGGGTGTGCCACGGAGGAAATCCTTCTGGCCCTTTTTTACAGGTTGAGATGAAGTGGCTTGCACTGGATCACTCTACAAGGCTTTAGTAAAGCTGGGGACTAAAACTGCTCTTTTCCCAACCATTCTCCCTCACCCATATCATGCTGATAAAGTCTTTGTCCTCATTTTCTCTCTCTATAGTAAACCATACACCAACTGAGCATGGATCTACCTGAATCTACAGCTTGTAGAAACACGTTAACAGTCACTGCATCTCATAATGTATAAAAATACATGTACTCATCCTACGAATGTACCAAGCTCACATTGAGGGAGCAAGAAAGTCTTCTCAAAGTCTTCTCCAGTCCCAAAATCTATGATTTCCACTCTTCCTCCTTAAGGCACAAGCTGGGATGCAGCTGGACAGGTTTTCTTAATCGAGTGAGACAAAGATGCAACACCAACACCACAGTCAGGTGCTGAAGACAGCAGGCAAACACGAGCGTTGCTGACCTGCACACAGCACGCACATCTTCCTTCCTGCATCAGCTTTTGCTAATTTTACAAATGACATTTTACTAAAGCGAGATTTTATTTCAGGTTTTACTAGAACCGGCCCTTCCACCTGTTCCACCTTCTGCATTATCACGATGCTCAGAGTAGAAAAGGATGTGGTTCTGTAATAGCTTATAAGCCTCCTAGCCAGTCTGGGAGCGAAGTTGTGTTCATACAAGTTTTTAAGAAAGTAGGCTGCTTAAGCACGGAGGGAGAAATGCTCTTGCTGAAGGAAGGGCAACACTTGGCTGCAGTCAAGCGAATCTACATAGAAAATGAGAAGGTCTAGGCCAGGGCAAACTGAAACGGCTCTGCAAATGCTCTGTGCCAAGGCAATTGCATCAATACAGGACACAAGCTGGCACAGGTACCCCCACATTTCCTATGGTCTCCATCCCAAAACTGCTTGCTTCAGTAATAAACCATAAGCAGAAGAGACAATGCTTTCTGCAGCCCCCATAAGAAGGAGACATCCAGAACTCTGCATTATTGTGGCAGTCCTTAACAGCCATAAATAGAGCACTTGTGTTAAATGACAGCCCATTCCTCCCACTTATGCCACCAGCAGCTGCCCCCTCCTAGCCATGGCAGGAGCACTGCGGAACAAAGGACCTTGCCCCGTCAGAGCTGGTGCCTTATTTTAGCTGTTAACAGTGAGGCCCTGGCGACTGCAAAGGACGAAAAGAGAACAAACAGCAGTGAGAGATTTATGAAGGTACCAGAAAGAAAAGCACCAGAAAACCGATGGCAATGCTCCCCTGGAATAGCACATAGGGTTTGAGCTGAGCAGCCAGGGCTGGAAGGAGAAGATACAGCAAGCTCAATCCACAGTCCAGCTCATCTCTGAAGCCAGAGAGGTTCTCCACAGTCCAAGACTCTTCACGGACCATACGGAGGAGCATGGAAAATCACAAAATGCTCTGGTTTGGAAGGGACCTTAAAGACCATCTTGTTCCAACCCCCCTGCCACGGGCAGGGACACCTTCCCCTAGACCAGGTTGCTCAAAGCCCCATCCAACCTGGCCTTGAACACTTGGAAGGAGGGGGCGTCCACAGCTTCTCTGGGCAACTTGTTCCAGTGTCTCACCACACTCATCATGAAGGATTTCTTCTTAATATCTGACCTAAATCTACCCTCTTACAGTTTAAAACCTTTACCCCTCATCTTATCACTACCTGCCCTTGTAAAAAGTCCCTCTCCAGCTCCCTTGTAGGCCCCTCCAGGTACTGGAAAGGCTGCCATCAGGTCTCCCCAGAGCCTTCCCTTCTCCAGGCTGAACAACCCCAACTCTCTCAGCCTGTCTTCACAGGAGAGGTGCTCCAGCCCCCCGATCTTCTTCACAGCCCTCCTCTGGACTCGCTGCAACAGGTGCATGTCCTTCTCATTCTGGGGGCCGCAGAGCTGAGCGTAGTACTGTAAGGGGGGGTGGTGTCACGACAGCGGAGCAGAGGTCGAGAATCACCTCCCTTGACATTTTCAGTACTGACATTGCTTTGTTACAATCAATCAGAGTGAAAAAGTGACAGTCCTGTAGCGTTAGGCTATGTGAAGACACAGGCTAAGGTCCTGAAGACTGGATGTCCCACAAAAAGGAGACAGAGGAAAATTAATTATCCCATTTCCTTTCTTGAAACTGGAGGTAAACTGAGGCACAGAGCAGTTCCCAAGATACACGTCTGCGTGCATATCTCAAGTCAGAAAAAGCAAACATGCATTTCATGCCTCAAAATCTCTAGGGAATCAGTTTGAAGAAGAGGAATATTGCTTTCAGTGACTGCATTTTTAAAATACTTTGGGCATTTCATTATACTTCAAGAATCAGAGCACGTATGTTCTCGTGTTGTACAGACTTGGCCTCTGTCAGGCCTCCAGCTTCTGTCCAGAAATAAAACAATGGGGAAATCTGTATTCCTCTCTGGAAATGTTCACACAAACAGAAGCACAACTTTAATATAATTAACACTCATAATATATTTCTGTTCTTACAGCTGTGACGACACAGACACCTCAAACTATACTGCTGCCTCTCCAGTGTGAGCTGGGACATTTTGTCCTCTTTCAGCATGTTATGTCACTGCCACAAATAAAGTTCTTCCTTATGGATTTTCCATGAGAAACTCAGGGTGACGGGTGATTTGATGTTTCACAAGATCCTATGGTTCCCCATCCCAACTTTAGAAACAGCCTGGTTAGACCATGATGCTGAGAAGCCCCAAGGTGGGTCCAGCGCCCTGAAGCGGACAAGCAGGTGCCATAGCCTGCGTCCCTGAAGAAGGTGGCAAGAAACTCTGAGCTGGGCTTCCAGCTGGGAAGACTGAGGTGTACCATGAGGCAGGTTCATGAATTGCTAGACAGATCAGCAGGGAGAGATGTCCATCATGCTTTGAAGAGAGAGATTGATTTTTACAAGCAAGTTAGATACAGAGGGACAAAGTGGTATTAAATTTATTTTTCACTTCCCCTTTGCAAAATGCCTTGCCAAAGTCTGTGGTTTGTTCAGTCTCTGGCTGAAGTAGATACCTAATGCATCTGAGGTAAGCAGGTTTTTCTGGAGGTGAGGTCTTTACATACATTTGTTTGGGAGACAGAGATAAAAAGTGGCAGGGAACAATGGATAAGAAATAATGTGGGAAGAGCAGAGGGAGAGGCATCCCTCAGACCTTCCCTTCTCACCCCTTCTTTGCCAGCGGGCTGGTAACTGAGCCCCTTGTGCTGTAAGATGCAGCTTTGGGACTGGTGGTAGCTCTGGAATAAATTCTGAGAAGAGACTAAGGATGCAGACTGAAAGACTACACGGATATGCACCTGACGGGCAAGAATCAAAAAGACCAATTATCCCTGTAACGTACGGAGACACACAGCAGTAATCATTAACTGCAGTCAAGTGTATTATCTCTTCATGTGCTCCTCTCCTGCGGACCCAATAACTCGTCTCATCCTACACCTTAAAAGATCCGATAGCTGGGAGATGTAACGAGTGAGATCTCACACCACAAGACATCATTAGCCTGACTGTATCTACTCAAGGCTGTTTATTTTTCTCCAATACAAAGCAGAAACTTGATGTACAGTCATGAGAACAAGTGAACCAAGAGAGCCTAGCAGATCTGACAGTTACCATCTTTTGTGTGCTTCTTTGCTAATTCATGACGGCTGATGTTACGTGACAAATTCTTCTCCTCATTAGCAATTACTTAGTAGCCATATAACTCCAGTCCACACACAGCTTCAGCACTGATGCCCTGTGAGGCTCAGGCTGATTCCCTTTCCAAGGGGGCAAATACACCTTTCTCAGGCTCACTATCCCCCAGACCAGACTTTTTTCATCATCCTCCTGCTCTTTTATTTTTGTTTTAAGAAAGAAACTGAAATGAAGACAAGATTGTTTCTACCAAGAGGTGGTGGCAGCAGCTCTGAAGCTCTTATGAATTACAAGAAGTTGAAGAGGATAAGCCTGCTGAGTGGAAATGGGGAGATAGCACTTGGTGTCACCAGAGGACCTCCTGGGAAGAGCTGAACGCTGAGTGTCCAAAAAATAAGAGTGTAAATTGATATGTGCTCCTTCACTTCACAGAATCTGTGCGTCATATGAGGCAGGGGTAGCTGTTACCATGGCAACTAATCTAATCTTTATTTTAATTTTTGCTGTAGTCAGATCACAACAGATAGGAAATACCCATGCTCAGAATTAGAGCAACCGTATGTGCAAGCACATGTACAGAAAACATATGTAATTGCATACATGGCTGCACCTAAATGTAAAAAAAAAGTTTTTATATGGGGAATACACTTGTTAATGAAATAGAATCAAATTGGACTCGATCTTAGAGACACATGGAACAGAGATAGCTCCATGCACAGCCATCGTGTTGAGCATACCTAAGCCTATCACCGTCCTAGGGGAAAAGACTGTGTACAACTTCTGTATCTTGCATTTGGAGAAGTACCTTATCCCGCCCGAAACTGCCTGTCAGCTCATTCTCCCTCCCATGAAGGCTTCTTCTGGAGAAGAAATACAGGGACCTGTTGGCCATATCCTAATCCAAAATCCCTGATATCACCCCCAAAAACACAGTCCAGGTAACAATATGCCCTCAAAATGGTAACCACCACTCCACCATCATACATCTCTGAAGGGAAATGCTTGAGATCTTCCTTTCTTGACTCATCACATGGCTGGCAACCATTACTGCCCACCCTCAGGGCAGGGAGCCAAACAGAAAGTGCAAATAGGCCAAAATCAGGAACCTCAAATTTGAAAACCCTCAAATTCCAGGTGTCAAAATCCTTGAAGGTCTGAGCAAGGAAGCATACAGTGCCTGAGGCACAAAATACCTCACAGACAGAGCTGGCATGCCAGACATTCCTTAATGCCAGATGGCAGACATGGACAGAAGAAAAATTTTAAGCCCATTCCCAGGGATTCAGGTACCTGGGTGGTCACCAGTCATCACCACAGTCTTCCAAATATCACAAGCTAGATCTTCTCCTGCTCTGAACTGGGATAGTTCTGATGACATTATCAACAAAGCTAAACTGGATTAAGTCAAACTTGTTTCTTCAAGGGTCCTATTGCCAAGGACTCTTTTCAGGATGGAGTTTTTCTTGCTTTCTTTTACCTGGAGAGCAGAACTTTCTGTGAAGAGGTCACAGCCACAACACCAAACTCTGACACTGCTGCTATCAACCCAAACGCAGAAGAGAACTTGCAAACTTACTGCTTAAGGAGACAGCACACAACAAAACTCATTACCTACAGGACCCTCCCGGAAACATCCTGAATCAAGAACAACAACTTCAGCTAAACTTCAGCCTGTCTTCTGAGCCGTGAGGCTGTAGGGGTGTTGTGTCATGGGTGAATCAGACAGGAAGGAAACATGGAATAGCAAGTCTTCCTTAAGCTTTATAATGACAACAAACCTCTCTGCCTTCTGCTGACTGCACAGCACACCACCAGTTCATGAAGTCCTTAAGGTGCCGATTGCTGAAGGCTGGGGGTTACGGGCAGGGAAAGTATTCTAATTCTATATGTTCTTTCAGCATCAACTCATGGCCACTGACAGAAACAGGATATAGAGTTATACAGGATTTAGCTGGACCCAAACCAGCCCTTCTAACTCTCAGCAAGAAGCCAAGATGTTCCAACCTCCAATTTAGAGGATGATGGAATTATCAAATCTTCCCTTCAGTTATTACCAAACCAGACTCCTATCTTGAGTGCTGGATCACTCGTTAGAACAGGAGGAGGCAAGCCAGGATTACAGAATAACAGGTTCCCTAAAGGTGAAGTTCTGCTTTGAAGTACTCAATTTGGGCAGATGAGATAGGTGTTTAGAGAGAGATGGATGTTTGTGCCTGGAACAAGAGCAAGCAGAGGAAGCAGCTCAGTAAATGGTATCTTTTTAGGTATTTTTAGTAATGAAATGCAGCAGTAAGTGGAAAACAAAGAAGGAAGAGCAAGAAACACTGAAAATGAGTTCAGCTTCAACCAAATACAACAAGAGCACACCAGTGCATGAACGTGGGCTTCTGGCCATCACCTTTATGGGCAGGCTAGAATAAATCCATTCCTACGATCCCACTGCCCGACAGCAGGCCTAAGCCCCGAGTGGGGCTGAGCGCACCCCATCCCAGTGGATTTTAATCACACACCACCAAGACAGATCCCTCTTCGTCCATCTGCTCCCAGCCGCTGCTGGGAACCCTCCCATCACCTCCGACTGCAAAAACAGCAGCTGCAATTAATAACGTGCAGACACTCTCAATTGCTCATCTTGGCAGCCATCTGGCTTCATATCACATATATCCCTGCTATGCAAAAGAGAAGGGTATTTTATCTCCTGCCACCAATAGCTGAAGGATGGACTAAGAAACAAGCAAGACTGATATGGAACAGAAGATATATTATAAACAAGCAAGAGGCAGAGAGGAGAGTGCTCGGCGATACATCTGCATGAGTGAAAGGGGAGCCACCTTTCAGAAGCGACAAATGCAAGTTTGCATTCCCTGAGGACCCATTTTTAGCAATGCTCCATGAGATCTCAGTCATTCATTTTGCCCATTTTCCTTTGTTTTTCTTCCGTCATCATTTTTCTTCATCTGTATTTCCCTTCGCAAGGCTTTGAGTGCACACAAACATAACAGGTCAGATCTTTAACAGCTCTAATTTGGTGCAGTTCCCTGGATGTCCATATAGCCAGGTTGATTTAATTCAGCCTTGTGTCTTCAAAGGATGCTTTAATAGCAATTACAGCCCAGATGAGTGGGATTTTAATTTCCAATTAAACCGACTTAGCTCAATTCAGGAATGCCAACTTTTGCCCAGCTCTGCCATTCAGCTCAGCATTCTGCATTTTGTGTAAATGCTGGCAACACAACAGGAAAGAAATTAGAAAATGCACTTCCTGGGATCAGGACAATCCCTTGGAGCCATGTTTGTACAGCACCCAGCATAATAGGGACTTCTGCCATATGTGAGGTTTTTAGATATACGTTTTTTAAGCCAGTGTTTGAGATAAGAGTCTCTATAGCATTAAGCATCCCATCCCATATCCACTGCTGAGAATTTGGCCCCAAGACCTAAGACAAGTATCTTCCCTGCGTTGCAGAAAACATCACGCAGTTAAGAAAACGATGTTGAACTCCAATGCAGCACTTGTAATTTTAGTTCAACTGCAGTATTTCACTGGGCAGGGATTCAAGATGAGAGCGCTGGTCTTGGGCAAGCTGCTGGCTGGCAGGAGGACTTCTATGAGCCACATCAGCTTCCCAAGTCTCTGTTTCCTCATCCCTGAAACATGAATGACATTAATATTTCCAGATGAAAAGCTCTATTTATTACATTTTCTCATCTCTTGGCTGCTCCCTTCATGAACACAAAACTTTGCTTCAAAAACTAAAGTTTTGACATTGTTTGCCCTTTCCCTACCACTCAACTGCTGCTTAACAAGAAAATAGCTATTCCTTAAGCACGTATGTTCAGAATTAGACCATTACGAGATACACAGCCAGTTCTCAAAGGCATTCGCTGTCAAATTCTCAAGGGATAAAAGCCTGTTGGACATTCTGACCAGCATCTTGGTAGGTGTGTGGTTTTGGTGGGAGATAACGATCTATACCCAAACCTTGGTTTCTGTTTATGACACAATGCTAATGCTTCCACTTCTGCCTAGGGTGATAAAAGCTTTTAGCACCAACCTAACACAAAACCAAAGAGCGTTTGCTACTGACGTGATGTTCAGGTACTAATCTTTGGCAGTACTTCAGCCACATACTTAGTGCCTGTCACAAAAATGAGATTCACACCGAGTTTAGGGACCTGCTCCCAGAGCATCATTTAGGCTAACATGAAGTGGGTCCACAACATGACCTGATGATCCTTACCTTGGGCATGTGGGGACATATTGCTTTATCTAGGTTCTCGCTTCTCATCCAGCTTGCATTTCTGCCTGATTCCCAAGTTATGGCAGTTATTGTCCTGCAAAGGAGATGAGGGACCTTGCAAATGTCCACACTTGAATGGAGGTCAAGCGGGGATCTTCTGGTATCCAGAGCTGCTGAACCCTGCTCTGCTGAGTGGAGGTAGGGATCCCGGAAAGAACAAATGCAAGGAAGGCCAAGGACTAAACATTCGTCTGAAACTTGTCAGTGTGCATCTTGATGTGAACAAACTTAAGCCAATATGATCTTAATGCTATTTTAAAGGAGATTAAGCAATATGCAAAAAGGCATCACATTTTTTAAATCCCATCTGCGTCACATGCACCATAAAATATTCGGCTTAAAAAAATAAATTTGGCAAAGAAAAAAAACCCTCTCTCTATACAAACCTTTATTCATGTAAACATGGAGAAGAGCAGAGCTGCCAACAGATACTCCTACAACTAACCATCCTCTGAATTAGTGCAACTACATTCCTTTGGCAAGTTAACGTCCTTTCTCCCATACAGCTTTTCTGCTTCCAGATATTGAGACAAAATGAGGTTGCAAAGAGGTTTCTACTATTATTGTTTCCTTCCACGCACACTTCACTTTTGCGCTTTGTTTTCATGTGCAGGGCTTGGGTTTCTTTCATTCTGTTTATTTTTCCTTCCTTGCCCACTTAGGTTAAGACAACATTTTGTTCTTTATTTCCAGGGCTATTCCATGGTGATTTGTTAAGGATGTTGGGTTTATAGTCAAATGACTGAAAAGATAAAAAGTTGGCAAGCTGCTTCCCTCATTAGGGAACACAGCTCTCAAGTGCTCAAGTGCCAGCCTATTAGCTGAATTATTCAACAGAAGAAAAAACACACGTTAAATAAATAAATTTTAAAAAAAGCTACAACAAGAATGGGGAGGGAAGGGAACCTTATTGACTTTGGTNTTAGGGAACACAGCTCTCAAGTGCTCAAGTGCCAGCCTATTAGCTGAATTATTCAACAGAAGAAAAAACACATGTTAAATAAATAAATTTTTAAAAAAGCTACAACGAGAATGGGGAGGGAAGGGAACCTTATTGACTTTGGTGCTGTTGGAAAAGTTTGGCAGCATTTCTTGAAACTCAGTCTGGGATTAAACCCACCTAAGGAACTCAGGCAAGGCTGAATGGCTGCACAGAAGCAGACAGAAGCTGGCATTCGTAAGTCAGATATTGGACTGTATTGTTGCTGTCTTGAACTGGTAATGAAGAAGCCCAAGGGGGGAATATTTGCAAAACCATAACGTAAGGGATCTGTCTATGTGCAGTTTGTGAGTAACTGGTGGCGTTGGAAATGTTCCATATCCAGCCACAGGCTTTAAGCATTGAAGCAACTCACCAGAAGGAGCCATGGTAATAGTCAGTGTGTGTGTTCCTATTGTGTAATAAATACCATGTAATTCAGAAGAGCTTAACCATCCGTGAGAGAGAGAGGGGGTGTTGCCTTGCATGTGCCAATGGCAAGAGGTGTTGACATGTGGCAGCTCGTGCCCTTAACAAAGCCAGGAGCTGGACCAAAAACTCTGATGGGAAAGTGAGGATCATCTGGCTTCTGTTCTTACGTAACTTGAAAAGGGAAAGTACTGGATTAGGGCAAAAAATTAAGCAGGGTGGTCAACACCTTGAGGATCCTCCTATCGCTGGGGAACTGCACGCACGTGAGCAAAACCAGGATCTGAATCTTAACTCCTGAGGGAGGTGACCAAGGGCACAGCTGCTGGTAAGAGATTTCATCCACCTGAGAGGTAAAACAGAGTTGGTATCTTGGAGATGTCTCAAGATTATGGAACAAAGTCCTCCATCGGAGAAGTCAGTATGCAGACTGTACTGCAGAGGAGAACATGGACAACTGTCCATACTCCAGAAGCAGTATGGACAGGGGAGGAGAAGGGTGTTATTTGAAGAGTTCAGAAACAGGGACTGTGTGATTTAGTTATCAATTGGTAATCAAAAGTAGAAGAAATTTGGACTTGTCAAAGCATTGTTGACAAAAATGACTCATAAATGGGGAAGGAAACAGAAAAAAACCACACATGAGATCTCCTCTTTTTCTTACAGCTGTATATTTCCTGTGGAAAAGCAAAAGGCAATGAGTTTTATGAAACTTCATAACCTATAGGGATCTGCTTATTTTAATTGTCATGTGATGTTAGGAAGATAAAATCTGAATCTGTAGATCTGGGAAGCATGTCCTTCAGCTACTGCAGGGCTTGGAAGAGCAGTGCTGCTTATGCAGCAGGCTACCACCCACTCACTCATTCCCAGGCAGGTTCGTTCTTTCACCCAGAAACACTGTACAAGTAGATTTTGTATATTTTTGTGAAGAGATTGGTTATACATACATCTCGTGTAAAGGTAACTTCAGTGATGTTAGCCCCTGAGAGGGATCTGCACAGAAGCCAGAATTTTTATGCCACGGTTGTGCTGACGGGAGAGGATCTAAAAAATGAGGATAAAGCAGCAACAGAGGAATGCATCAAGCAATTAAATGATTTTATTTGATGACCGAGACCAAAAGAGAAGACAAGCAGTGAGATCTGCCGGTGACACTGAGTAATCACTTAGAAGACGACCAGAGTACCTCAGGCATGATGCTGAGCACCTCAGTAAAGTAACAGGGCTGAAATTCAATAGCACACAGCAATGCCATGAAGGAGCAATGAGAATTTTTGCTGTAAGAGCAAAGACTCAACCTCTGGTCTATTGTTCCCAGAGGAGGGGAAAGGACTGGATATGCAGAAGCAAGTTAGTGGCTGCAAATACCAACACACCAGAGCAATCTTAATGTAACTGGGTGAGAGATTTCTGGGGAGTAGGGTAGCATCAACGCTAGTGTGAGGCAGTGACACATCTCAGTGCACACAGCTGGAGATAGAATGGGGGGCTCTTCCCACCCAAAGGGCTCCATGTATTTACATGGACAAGTAAAGGCTGAGAAGAAATGCAATGACAAGGAATAACATTTAGAAAAGTAGATATTTACACTGGAACATGAGGTCAGCACATGAACTAAGGGGTACAGAGTGGCTACAAACGTGTTCAGATGTTCCCTCCAGCCTTCACAACAGCCCGGATCTCTCACGGCATCTGTACAGGGCTTTGACAGTGGGAGAGGCAAGTAGCCCTGATTTTGAGTAGGCAAATTGAGCTACCAGCTCTGCAACAAGCTCCAGGGAAGCCATGAGGCACAGGCTTAGCAGCTGGAGCAACTCATCTTGGAGCAGCTCCAGTGCTGGCTTAGTGTCTTCCCCAGAGAGGCCCTAGAGTCATCATCCTTTGGGACGACGTGTGTGGAGCGAAAGCACAAAACCAAAATACTAACAGGATCGCTTTCAGATGGCAGTGTTTGGTGTACGTTTGCAATGCTACCCTGAGGCTAGCTGATACATCAGCATCAAGAGGACCAGTACAAATTGCCATCCGATTTCCTAAAAATCACCCCCATCACCCCAGTTTTTCAGAATCAAAAGCAAATTGGCCAAAATGGCTTCAAATACTTGGCGAATTTCTCCATGAAGTCAAGAAGGCAAGGGATAAACTATTAGTCTTGAGGCACATTTGGCTTTGCCATTGGTTAAAGCAAAGGCCGTGCTGCTCCACAGATCTCAGGCAATGCTTTCGGCATTAGGAAGTGTGCTGACACAGTCCAACAAAGGGTAATTAATCAGAAACCAGTGTAATTGAACACTCCTACTGCTGCTCAATTAATCTGATCACTTCCCTTATAAATTCATAATTGCAGCCTGTGACTGCAGCAGAGCTTATTTATATGCCAGAGAGGTTTCCAGTTCTGAAAGACTCACAGGTGTCTAGGACAGAGCAGGACGGCAGTGAAGCCAGTTATAGAACAAAGCACTCGGCAAAGCTGCCTCCTTCTCTCCCCCAAATCCTCAGTTCCACAAGAGGCAGGAAGAGAGACAGAAAAATATCACAGGAGAGGAGGGAAATGCTAAGAAATTAAACATGCCAAGCACAGCAAGATGAGAATGGCAGTGATTAAAAACAGGATGGGGGAAGAAAAGAAAAAGGAATTTCAGTGAGAACTCCCTCCAATCTGGACATGGGACGTTTGCAAACTACCCTTCTCCTCTCTTTTTCCCCACTCTGAAGGATTCATTTGTTATGCCATTCATTTTTCCCCAAAGTTGCAGGCTGTTACGTTAATTAATAATTAATTTTACAATGCCATAGCAATTGCCGGTCCTGAATTTCAGAGACAGACAGTCACAGGAATACGCCTTATTTTCCAGGGAGAGGCAGAGGTAATGTGGACCACTTTCTGCTCGCAGCAGGGGCTGGCAGGGAGAGCTGGGACTGTGCGGTGGCTTTAGGATCAGACAGACTGTTCTGCGCTTCCATCCTAAGCCCTAGGGCCGTGTTCAAGCTGCTAGTACAGATATCACTGCTACTGTTCTGCGATGTAACTGCACGGGGAAAACAGATGCTCCAGTAGCACATTTAGCATGAATAGTGGGATGAAGGCTGGCAGAGCTACCCAAGTGGTTTAGACCTGAAATGAAAAGAAACGCAATGGCCAAACCTTGGAGGGCCCTCATGGTATTTTCCCACAGGAGACAGAGCCTGTCCCAGTTTCAAGTAAAACTTGAAGTAAACTGCTCAGAACAGGGGGAATTTTTACAGATGTCCCTTCCTGTATTGCAATGAGGCTGAGAGCAGGTGTAGAGGTGAGAGGGGAAAGCGCTCTGCTCTGACGAAACACCACAAAAACGGCTTTGCAGGGCATGATAGCACTGTGAGACAGCTTAAGGCAGGACATGAGGAAAGCTGCATTCAGCTGCTGCTGGGAGTACACATAGGGGATAAATGGGATTTTCCCCAGCCAGGGGTGACACGATACTTTCACAAAACATGGCAAAGAGCGTGTTCTGGATGGCATCCCCCACTTAGCTAGGAGTGCACTGGCAGTCTGTTGTGAACACAGCCTGAAAGTACCTAAATTAGGTTAAGACTACTCTGTAGAGCAGCAAGGATATGACACAGCTCAGTATAAAAGGAAATTAGCCAGTGTGGGACCAACACTTGCTGAAGTCAGTTGGAAGCTTTGTACCAGAGCTCAGTGCTTAGGTTGAGCATGGAAGGCATTTGCTCCACAAAAGGTTTTCATGGCAGGGGTATACATTTTTCTCTGAGAACAGCATGTCTGCACGGATAATGCTACCCAGAAACAAAACACGATACTCACTTGTGACTTATCCGAAGGAATCCACTCCTAGATCACCCCAACAGTGCTGAGCGCAGCCGTTTCTGCCCACCCTTCTCCAGCATCACTTGTTGTCTCAGCCCAATGCAACCTCTTGCTTTCATTTAGCTTCCCTCTGCTAGGAGAAAAGCCAACCTGCTCCATCCACCATCACCAGAAGCAAGCAGATTGTTGGTGTCATCAACAAAAGCTCCCAGCAAAGCTTGGTGACAAGCAGGACCATCCACGCAGGTTTCCAGCGAACAGCTATTTCTGCTCATAACCAAAGGACATTGCAGCTCTGCATCCCCAAAGCTAGCAGGTAGTACCCCCAAAAGCAATTCTAATTTCTAACACAAAACAGCAGGCACAGCAACCACGAAACAGCCTAGTGCACCGGTCAAGTCAGCTGCAATTAAAGCCATACAGAGCATTACTACAGAGACACAGACAGATCGTTTAACTGCCCCCCGTAACTCTTATAAAGCTGGAAGAGTTTATATTGGGATTGTTCCTACAACCCAGCTCTCTGACCGAAGAGGACAGGACTTGACCCTTCCTACATTGCCAATTCACCAACCTGTGGCACAGTCTGTGTCTGCTCTCCTACAAGTAGTTCCACGAGTTGTTTCTCCGTTTCGTTTCACAACAGTCTGTAGAGGCCATGGCAGTCCGCAGGAGCACCCCCTGGCTAAGCCAGCACATCTGAAGCTGCTGCAAGGGGAACACCTGGATGAAAAATAAGGTGAAACTGGGGAATAAAAAAAGGAGCAGGAAATGAGTAAGGCAACTCTGCTCTCCCCATGAGCAGCCTAGCGTTATGGTTTTCAAGACAGCTAACCAGAAAAAGTCTTTGAAGTCCAGAGAGTGATGATTTAGGGTAAGGGAACAGTGTGGGAGACAGATCCACCACTCTCTCCATACCACAGTGCTGTCTAACAACTGGCCATAGGACGTGGATCTAATGTAGCAGCCGCTTAAGTCATGAGCTTTGCTCCAGGTCAAACAGAAACCATAAACAAAAAGCACCAGACTCCGAGCTCCTCTGCACCCTCTGCCACGCAGAGTCCTTGCCCTCACACTGCTTCTTGCTTCGCAAAACATTTCAGGAGGCCCCCTTCCCTCCCACTCCAGACTGAATCAGAGCCAAGTTGCTGAACTGGGGCTGCTTGTCGCCCTGCCAAACTTTGCTAACCAATCTCGGTGTGAAAGCAGCTGTGACATGCAGCGACAGAAAACCTAACGTCAAATTAATCAGCTGGAAGGGACCCAGCAAAACGCTGGGACTCTCATAACCACTGGATGAGTCAATTCTCACCATTCTCAAGACTGCAGATGTCGGACTGCTCCCTGAATCAGCCCATGCCAGTCAGTCCCCACAAAATAATCTAAGGATGAAGCATTTTAGGGTTCTTTTCCCATTGAAAGGGAATTAGCAGCTCAATGGCACCTCCCTCCAGACTTGCAACAGATATTTTTGCAAACAATGCCAGTGAAATTACGCCGTCACTTTTACAACTTTTTTCTTTTGTTTACTTCCCCCAAGAAGTGCGTTCCTGTGCTTGGAGCTTTTTTAATGCACTGATCAAATTTGGTAGGGGCAACCAAAAACACACAGCGCATGGGAAACAGAACGAAGGAAGGGTACAAGCAAATATTTCTTCAGGATTGTCAGGCCTTTCAGTTACCATGGCAGTATGTTTCCATGGAAGCCAAATTTGAAGCCTGTTGCTGCCACCAGAGTGGCCCAAAGAAAATTATTAGTCTTGAAAATTAACCAAGCTGCTCCCTGCCTTGAAAGCCAGCCCACCCACAGCCCTCAAAAAAATAACAGCATCTTTCCACCTCTGATAAAGGATTCAATAGGCACATGGGTAAGGGAGAGAGAGCAGAAGAAAATACCACACAGTGAAAAACAGGAGCTTCCTTTTATGCAACCAACAACGCAGAAACTGCACGGGTAAGTACACGCTCTATGAAATATTGCACATAAAGGTCAGCGAAATCCTGCAGAGCATCCTGTGCCACCAGCTCCCAAGGAGACAGAAGTGGGGTGCTTTGAGACCAGTGCTGTTTGATTGCCATTTGTTTGAAATTACCCCCTCTTAATCAGGCTGATGCCTCTCCCTTGGTTTGCTCACCTACCTCCCAGGAAAAGCTGGGGGAGGGGAAGGAGAAGTTTCCTGGGGGCTGCCTTAGTCAACACTAAAAATCAGCTTAGCTGCTTTGCAGGTCTCCTTGCTGGTCAGAACATATTTTTGAATTCTTGAAAGTCACTTTTTTTTCTTACGCACCCCATTTCCCCAGAAAAAAAAAGAAGACATTTTCTGTAGCCCCTTTTCATTCTTCAGAAGCCAGGGAGCCAGCATAAGCTGCCTGCTCTATTTTGTCACCAGTAACTGAAAAAGCCTGGCACGGAGATTCAGCCCTTTCCAAAGGGGAGACAGTGGGATTCAGCGATGAAACCGAGTCGTGTCCTACAGGCTGCCCAAACACAAGACAATTCAGGCGACAAGAGCAAACACAGCACTACTTCAAAAGGACAGATTGTCCAGTCTCTGGATTTGTGACTTCCACCTAGAAACAAGTACCTCTTCCCCACTGACATGAAAAAAGCATCATGAAGGCCTACCAAATTAGGCCTTCTGGGGATAAAACACCTAAAGACAGCTGAACTCTTATTGAAAGATAAAGATCAGACGGGAAAAAGGCACCTGTGATGACAGACTGTTGGACCATCAGCTGAACCTGACTTCTCATTTTGAGGCAAAGAAAGATCTAAGACCTGGATCACTGAAACATCGCTCTTGTACCACCGCTACAAGGTCTCCTGCGCTCTCTGCTACCTCTCATGCCGGGGAGGAAGAGGAAAGGAGACGCAGCTGGTTTTAAAGCACGGTTCAAACATAAGCATTTGATCTGAATACGGCAGATTTCCTTTGAAAGAAAGGTGAGTATAAATAAAGGGCCTGCCACCTAGTTTGGGACCCCTGCTTTGTTCAGACTTAACTGGAAAAAGAACTAAAACGTGCCGTGTTTGCCACTGACCAACTGATCTGATTATGCCAGCTGAGAGCCTCACAGGCCACCGGCGAGTGCTGCATCCCACCTTGCCAGCAAAACAACCTTCCTCGCTCAAGCTGTTATGAATTCTTAGCCCTAGTCCTCTGAAGAAACTTAAAAATTACTCTGCAAGAGGCAGTCAAAATGACACTACACCGGAGAGCAGAACAATTGGCTTAAATCAACACCTCTTCCCTGTTCGAGAGCTTTTCTCGGTTCCTCACATTACACAGCTCTGGCATCTACCCTGCTTGCATTCCTCTCCCCCAGAGGTTACTGCCTTGCAGAACAAGGAAAAACACATCCAGATTTTCGCTCTTCAGTGAAAAGCCCGACATCGAAGTTTCAAGTTCTGAACAGATGAGTTTGCAAGTACATACCAGTGGGGAGCAAGGATGCTCTAACACAGGTCACATGTGGAGGCAGCAACCGCAAGGCAGCTGAGAGCATCACAAGAGCCAGATGGGGCCCCAAGTCATCAACTGAAGGGTTTGTCATAGCCATCAGGCAAAGTTTAACCATCTAGGGCAAGTCCTGCTGGGCAATTCCAATGTTTCACACATCAGTGCTTAAAATCCTTTGCACTGCACACATCCAACAGCTGAAGCATTCTCCTCAAGCAAGAGGCGGCTTCCAGCCCAGAGGAGTAGTTGCTCACCTACACAGCAATTCCACTAGCCAAAGGAAATAGCATGAGTATCTCTGAACTAAGGTCAGGACATTTCACTCTCTCCTCCCAAGCTCTCTTGTAAAGAGAAAGCAAATCAGACTAACAAGCCAGCTTCTTCATCTCTATGCAGAAGAGACATGCATTGGATTCACTTTCCATGCTGGGGCAGAGGCCTTACTGTCCAGGCCAATAGGTCACTCAAGAACACAGCAACAGCAGCTTTGGCCTTTGCTCCACTAACTCGCTCTCTGGGGCTACCTCTGCCACCAGTGAACAGCAGCAGGCACAGAGCACAGTCAGCAAAGGACCACTTCCCACTGCTTGAACAAACCTACCAGAGCCTGTTGTCCTGGGCAAGCAGCACTGTTAACGTCCCCATTTCACACTTCCACGCTGTGCTGCTGCTCAGACTTGTGGAGCCTGAAGGGCTTCAGGGTTCCATCCAAGAGGAGTATTTTGCATTGTACCGCCAACTCCTGGACAAGCTTCAGGATTTTCGCTTCACACACAAATCAAAGGGAAGAACATTACATGTAACAGTGCAGGTAAGCTCCTGAACTTGCTGGCCCTCAGTTACCCAATCTCTTATGAAGATCAGAAGGATCACAGGATCCCTTCCAGCCCTCTCTGTGCAGTCCTAAGTTCATTTTACCTCAAGAAAGCCGACATCACAGGAGACTCCAGAGACTGATAAAGCAATACCGCTACAGAAGAGAGAAGCATGCTTAGTCTTCAGAGACTTAAACTGTCTTAAATCCAATTCACACAGAGAAGGAAGTAATTCCTTGTTTTTCTGTCACCAAAAATCAAGAGGAAAAAACCACACAGAACTGCCAAATGTGTTAAATCCATAACTTAAAGCTTTTTAATAAAAACGAAGCAGAATACATTTCATAATCCATCCACTGGCACAACGTATAAAATCTTTTAAATAACAACTTTAATATTAGTCACAAAATACAGCACGTTGTATAAAAATAGCTGTATGCACACTGCTAAAAGATAATGTAAAACCGCTCTGAATAGGCCATGCAAAGACATCCAGCTTTGACCTTTCAATTTCCAAGCGCTTGTTGGATCTGCTACTTCATTCCTTCTCATTCTGCTTGGGAGGGTTTTGTGCTGGCACTTGGGGAACTCCTCCTCCCCCTCTCCACCTTGCCCTGGCAAAGGTTTTCAGAAATGGCTGGCAAGTTTAAGGTGCATCATGTCGGGCATCTTAGTCGCCCAATTTTCACAGCTTATGTTTCAGAAAGTGCTCAACATCCATGTCCTTCTCCACAGACACCTCACCTTGGTCACACAAAATCTTTAGCTTTTCAGCCAGGACCCTTCCAAATTACTCTTGACCCCTGGTGCACCACAGTACTAAAACTGGAAGCAAAAATCTAGACACCCAGCCTGAGATCACTGCAGGAGGCACAATGCAACAGCTGCAGCACCATTTTGCACAGATGTACCTCTGCATTTGATAATCCTAAATTATTCATACACTAAAATTCACTGAAGCCTGTCCATTCACATTAAGAACTCCAGGTAACACACAACAGGATTTGAAGAAATATGAGTTTACAGAAAGGAAGGTATAACTGAGGATAGCATTAATATAGCAAAAATACAGATACTAAATATAAAGTGTTATATAAACAGTCTGTTATACTGTGGTTATCAGGCTTAAGAATGTAAATGCCAGTGAATGGCACATACTGGACACCAAAAAAAACCCCAAAAACCAAAAAGAGATGATATGGAGTACATTTTAGTTAAGAACAAAAATGTCAGATAAAGAAATAACACACTCCCAGCTTTCATCGCACATGCTGACACACAAACTATCAACAGGATAAATAAAAGCAACGCTGTCCTCTTGATCTCTACAAGCCTGAGCGATGCTTGCACCTTTACAGTACCATCCCCGTACGATTTTAGCACAAAGAAGGTAATGGAGACAGAGATTCACCCAGTCATCATCTTCGTTTCCTGAGTCTACATAAAGAGAGGGCACTGTTGGTTGAAAACAGTCCCTGCTGCTGACACTCGCAGCAGCACCTTGCAAGTGCCATCGAAGAGAGCAGCGACAGGCAGGCAGAGATGTGATGCTCTGCTGGGCAAAGCAAGAAAGTGGGGTTTTTTTCTGATGTTTTCAAGTTCGCATTTTAAAGCGTGCTCTTTTAAGAGGAAAATAAGGAAAGCTTAGCGATTTGTCACCTCAGATAATATAGCAGAAACCCCATCTTCTCCAGTTTAAAAAGAGCCATTAAATCACCTTAATGCACCAAATCTGACAGGCAAAAAACATTCCCATAAAAAGCTGTCCACTTAAAGTTACAAGTCACATCACAAGAGCAAGCTTCTAATCAACGTGTCAGAAGCAGAGAAGCCTTTATCAGTGCTGAAAATTCAAATAAGAACACAGGCTGATCTTGCCAACTCATAGCAGGAGAGAAGTTTAAAAGGCTTTATGGGGAACTGGCTGAAAGTCACTGTTTTTGGTGGCGTGCGTCATCGCTCTACGCTTGGCGAGGCGGGACTTGGACGGAGGAGAAAGCTTCATGGAGCACACAGCATGGGCAACGTTCTCCTGCTCTGCGCTGAGCTCATTCTCGTGCTGGGACAACTGGCGGTTAAGGGCTATAGCCTCGGCAGCAAAAAGCGTCAGGTCTTTTGTGCTACTGTTCCTTTCAAGGGAAAAGGAGAAAGCAGTTACTTCACCTGGTTACCCTCACAGCAGAAAATCTGTTTCTAGGCAGTTTTATTCCTCCTATCAAAACATCGACACAGCAGGCAAAATGACCAGTTAAAATCTGCACCTCTCCTTACTGCAAACACTAGCAATACACAACAAAACCGCTCGGGGACTTTGCAAACAGCCACAGTTCTAGTCCTTGTTCTGCCAAAGACTGCCAATGTAAACCCAGGAAACCACCTGAAATGCCATGCACATTAAAAAAGGATGGGCATACGGGGCAATACTGTTGTCTTTCTTCACAGAACTGCAATCCCACTGTAACTGCACATCTGGCTTAAGGAAATGCATTTATGATGGGAAGAAGAACCTGGAATTGCCAGGGGCAGACATGGAAACAGATGTGTGACTCAGGCTCTCTGGCATACAAAATCTGCCATCAAATCACGTTAAATAAGGCTTGCCCTGCTCACAGTTAAATCGATACTGTGATTACCACCAACTACAATGGAAGTCAGATCCAAGTCTGTGTATAATACGTATGTTATTCACCCATCAGAACGCAGTCTCTTTGGATAATGCACGTCTTTATGCCTTTTTTCCCCTCCTGGGCAGCAAACTGCCAAAACCATCATTATTTCCTGTCTAAGATTAGCACTGCACCACAGGAATCCTCTCCAATGCCTTTTCCACAAACAAGCAAGATTAGATCATAAAGAAAAATGAGAGCTTTAATATTTCTGATGTTCTTAACAAAATTAGTGCTGCACATTTATGAAGTTCCACTCTCAATCAGGAATCTTACTCCCTGATTTGTCAACTCATCTCTCTCTCCATTCTTTCAGTACTAATTCTTGGCAGAGTTTACAGACATTTAAAAAATTACCTTTGAAGAACTTGAGGGGTAGGTAATCCCCTTTCAGGAGCCTGCTAAAAGAAGCAATTAAGAAAAGTAAGTTATGTATCAGCAGCTGGGAACCAAGCTTTCCCAAGAGAGAGTGATACAACACAGCTGACTTCCCCCAAATCTTCACAACAAATGAATATTGCAAATAAACTAATTTACTGTGGGTTTACAAACTGTTGTTGGTTTACAAATCACGTTTTGTAATCTATCTCCCCTCACAAGAAGATATCACAGTTTGCCAGTATAAAGCTAAAGCTTTGGAAGCTCTCCAGAGGGTCCATCCCTTCTTTCCTGAACTGGGAACTAACACAAAAGAGGACACTGCTGTTCTTTTAAAACAGCATCTACCATATCAACTGTGTCTATTCACTTGGCAGGAGTGCTGATCTGCCCGAGGGCAGAAAGGCTCTGCAGAGGGATCTGGACAGGCTGGATCAATGGGCCAAGGCTCAGTGGTGGGTCCTGCACTTGGGTGACAACAACCCCATGCAGTGCTGCAGTGCTTGGGGAAGAGTGGCTGGAAAGCTGCAGGTGGAAAAGGACCTGGGGTGGTGGTCAACAGCCAGCTGAATATGAGCTGGCAGCGTGCCCAGGCGGCCAGGGTGACCAACAGCATCCTGGCCTGTATCAGAAACAGTGTGGCCAGCAGGACTGGGGCAGTGATCGTCTACCTGTGCTCGGCACTGGGGAGACTGCACTTCGAATACTGTGTTCAGTTTTGGGCCCCTCACCTCAAGAAAGACACTGAGGGGCTGAAGCGTGTCCAGAGAAGGGCAACAAAGCTGGTAAAGGGTCTGGAGTACAAGTCCTGTGATGAACAGCTGAGGGAACTGGGGTTGTTTAGCCTGAAAAAAAGGAGACTCAGGGGAGACCTTATCACTCTCTACCTGAAAGGAGATTGTAGCGAGGTGGGTGTTGGTCTCTTCTCCCAGGTAACAAGCAATACAACAAGAGCAAACTGCCTCAAGTTTTGCCAGGGGAGGTTTAGATTGGATACGAGGAAAAAGTCTTTCACTGAAAGGTTTGTGAAGCACCAGAACCAGATGCCCAGGGAAGTGGCTGAGTCACCATTCCTGGAGTTATTTAGAAGATGTGTAGATGTGGTGCTCAGGGACATGCTTTAGTGGTGGAGTTGGCAGTGCTAGGTTTAAGGTCGGACTCGATGATCTTAAGGGTCTCTTGCAGCCAACCAATGACTATGATTCTACCAGCATTCTGCATTATGGTATTAAAGAGTAACATAATAATTAGTGTACTGCTGTGCTTGGTATTCACAAGCAAGACCTTAAAAAGCAATAATTAAAAAAGCTACACACTTAAAGCTTGACAGATTCATTCAAATATTTATCACACAGAGCTCCACAAAGGATAAAGCCACTGTGTATCATTTAATTAATCAAGATAAGAGCACTAAAACATGCAACAACTCTATTAAAAGTTCAGAGGCAGAGAACAGCTTGTTTGTCACTTCGTAAGAAGAATAACCCTTAAAAAAATATAAAAGGAGATACATACTCCTTGAACCCACGAATGTTGCAAAACTTGAGCAGCACTAAGTCGTTCTTTGGCGTCACGAACCAGCAACTTTGAGATGAGATCTTTGGCCTCAGAGGATATATGCGACCAGTCCTTGTCAGGAAATTCATACTTGCCTTCCTGAATGCTCTCAAAAAGCTTGTTCTAGTAAAGGAAAATTTCTTGAATTTAAATAGCAACTAGAGTGCAACCAGAACACTTCTCAAGTGGGATTCTTCTCTCTCAACTTTATCCATCTACTGTGGTGGGTGACAACTGAAACCATCCAGTCTCCTCATGGAGTCAACGGAGAGTGACAGGCAGCTCCACAGAGTGATTCAACACATGCTAAGATGGACATGATACACCGCCTGCTGAAATCACCTTCCCCACAAAACCCTCCCTGTAACAGTGCAGCCAACATACTCAGTTTTTAGAAAGAATAAATTCAGGCCCTGCATGGGGACTCTCCTGGGGCTCAGCTTTTATCTTGGGAATTGTGGTGACTACCATAAACCAGATCAAGAATTACAGAATACAGGAGGATTGCAAAGTTGGGGAGAGGATGAGAAAAAACTCATGAGATCTCACATCAGGAAGAGAAAGAGGCAGTTGCCAAACCTTACTTTAGAAAGAGACATAATCACTCAACTTTTATATTACCACCCTCACTTCTCAGTGACAGCTCAGCCTCCCAGATAACTGGCTGGGTTACAGACACAGCTCTTCACTGCTGGCATTGTGGCAAGTCTTACACCCTAAGTTCACAGGGCAAACTACACTCTCCCACATATGTCCAGGACATGCATATTCACCTGGCAGACTCTGCAGACTTCTCCTCTGTCCCAGCCACAGTCTGTGCCACAGTTACCCACAAAAGGGGGGTAACCACTGAGCATGATGTACAGAATCACTCCCAGGCTCCAAAGATCACACCGCTTATCATAGAACGTGGCCTCCTCTGTGAAGACTTCAACCACTTCAGGTGCCATGTATTCTGCAGACCCACACTAGGAAATCAAATCCAAGCAAGTTTTCAGAGGGCAGGCCAAATCAAAACGACACTCAGGTTTACCATTCTCCTCCTCCCTTTTTAGTAGGCAGCTTGGTCTAAAAGCAGGATCAGTCATCAGGGATTAGTGAAGTTTACTGCTGCCTTTCACCGCAGGTCTCATTTTGTTAAGCCAAATCACAAATGCTGCATCGCTCAAAGCTTAAATTGGAATTACCAAGAACTTTGAAATATTTTGCCAGTATATTGCACAGGAAAAACTTAACTTCAAGTATAAGAACTACAGAGACCTAATAGAAGGCAAAAGAGTTCCTACTGTTCTTTAGCAGAATCATATGCTGTTCCATATGAATCTATGATCCTTTATACAGGGTCAAAATACTAATTTACACATTTCAGGCTTTTAGATCTTATCCATTAGGCATCAGGCTTTTCACAAGGTAAACAAGCGTACCATGGGAGTTGATTTCTGTAACAGATTTCTGCAGAACCTGCAGATTTTTCTATCACAGTAATGCCAAAAGCATAGCACTGTAGTTTTTCAAACTAATGTGTAATATAAAGCCACACATTGATTATAGAGCTTGCATTGCCCTTAGCGCATGGGTCTTAGCTACAGAACCCAAATATGGAGAAATAAATACAAAACTAAGGTTCAAACTCAGACCATAAGCACACAAAAGACCTTCAAAAAAAGCTTCCTCATTTGATGGGGTAAGAGACAAACAGGATCTATGTGTTACTTTCTGGCCAACAGGAGAATTAACATGACTTGCTCCTGTGCTTTTGTATAATTGTTCCACGCATGGGACACCAAGACAGTATTTACCACAGATACACCCACTTTAAATGAACTATCCACCACTGGGTGCAGTTGCAGTAAGCCCTTTGGAAGCTCTCCTCTGGAAACAAGAAAAATTGTTTTGCAGTAGAAGAGAAAAAGCATGAAGCCATGGTAGGTCTCTTACCGGCGTTGTTAATTCAGGAGTAGTTATCGGAGTACATGCACTGTTCAGCTTCACCCCACTACCAAGATCAAAGTCACATATTTTTACTGGCGATACCTAAAAAACCAAAAGGACAAAAAAGTAAGAGGTCCAGAAGACTGGGACCAATGCAATATACAAGAATACTGCGCCATGTGGAAAGCCCCAGGACAAAATACAAGTTGTTCTAGCAGGAGGACTAGTTAAACGCAGTCTCTTACAGGAATATTCCACTCCTTGCATTTGCCTTCTCTGCCCCAGATGCTCCCACATCCCCAGTATCTGACCCTATTACATTAATTCTTTTATTTGGCTAGGTAAGTGCCAGTACACACTGGGGCAGTTTGGGAACTATGCGTAACATGAGCAGCTGGCCTGCAAATGTTGCTTGTCCATCTGGGTACTGCCTGAGAACAGATGAGATGCTAAGCTGTATTGCCATGCCCTGTCTAAGAACAGTTGGCTTTTTATCTCCTAGCCAGATGCTCGCATTTTCACAGCTCACAGAAGAATTAAGTCTCTTTTGGGCTTCAGTTCTATTACATTTAGTTGAAGCTCACTAATGGGTTCAAAAGTCTTCGAGAAAGACAGAATGTGAAGGCTGTATTTGGAAACCAAGTTAAAAGATACACTTCAGAAGGTTAAGAGAGCAGAGTAGCACCTTTTCTGGAGATTCACACAGGATGTTTTCAGGCTTCAGGTCCCTGTGCGCGATACCTAAACAAGAGTACAAATGTTTATCAGAGAAGATACTCTCCTGTTTTATTTCTCATTACCTCTCTTTTATTAGAAGGTGGCCTGGGAAATATTCTAGGCCTGAGTTGGCTACACAACCCCACCCCGCAATGATACTGCAAATAATTGAAATTCAAAGTGTGTCTGTAAAAGTCACTGTTGCATCCTGCCATGCCTTTATCGTCCTTAAATGTACATGAGTCAGTCAAGCAAATAAGAACCTACTAACACTGGAACTTTCTGGCTTAGCCCAAATTAATTATGTTAATTAAAACCAGCCTATTAAGATGACTGACCTGGAGGAAAGCTTACTTGTTTATGCAGTTTATTTGAAAGATTTTTGCGCCTTCTACAGCAAGGTCCTCAATTGGTGATTTGCTCAACTCCTACCAGCACAGGCAATACCTGAGACACTCTCCCCTAAAAAAACCCTTAGGTTCCCATGTGAAAATATCATCCCTTTAATGGTGAGGTACATACTCATTCCTGAAGTGAAATAAAAATTAAAGGGTTTGGCTGGAGACGCAGAAGAAAAGATTACAGGAGAACAAGCAAAAGGCTTCTATATTCGTTCAACTGCTATCAAAATAGGCAAACCCAACAGGGAAACACAAAGTTATGTACCTGTTGAATTCACACGCAAAGGGTTCTATGTTGTCAAAGCAGTTCTTCAAATGCCTAAACACGCAATTTCTGGAAGTCCTCCATTTAATATGATCAAACTTAATGGGAAGGCAGAAAACAAGAACCAAAAATCAAATCAAACGAGCAGCTTGGCTGTAATTTAACTGCACTTTGGCTTTGCTTAAAAAAATTACACTCCAAGCATACTTGATACTACTTCAGAGTATGAGAAAAAAATATCCTACTAAATTCTAGGCAAAGGAGTTTCTAATGTCTTTTCTTCAGCACACTCCACAAGACATGACTTAAAATATAACATTCATAGCATAGCCCTGATCTAAAGGAATCAGAGCTTTCGTAATGATGCAGTTCACATTGCTTATGCATGGAAGACGGGAAACATGACAAAGGAAGATGGCCTGACATTTACCAGCAAGGCTGACAAAACTCCCAACAGTTGGCTTGGCTTGCAATGTGAAACCCAGCAGCACCTTTCTGTATTACAGTTTGAATTCAAATGTCTGATTATATAACATTTTATTTTGCAGTTGCACACAGCACTGAGAAAAGAAAACAACTGCCTTCAAACACTCCTCCAGTGGATTATTAGCAATAAAGCACACATATCCCAAGTGGGTGTAAGGCAGTATTATCATCTGGCTGATTTTTAAACTACTCCTGGCAAAAGAATTTGTTGTCCTCATTCAATTTTTTTTTTTTTAAAGCACCTACATATAGCACTCCACCATTAAGCTGTGCAATAAAATTGCTTTAATTTCCTGCTTACTTTAGTGTTCTGTATGCTACTTACCAATTATTTTAATGTCACATGGAAGAACCATAAAGAGAACAATAAAATTAAAGGGGATGTTGTTGTAGCAGATTCTGCAAGCCATGTCCCACTCTACCAATTCACAGCAAATGACAAGTGGATTGCTGCTCTAAAGCCATTTTAATGAATCATTCCCCTCTTGTTTGGTGAAAGGGGAATTAAAACTAAAAGCTGAGAGAGAACTACAGAAAGATACTAGCTGAGTTGATGTTAAAACTTCCTTGAACAGTGTTCCTAGACTTTCATCTGCTAAGCAACCTACTGTAGCCCTAACACACAAAGTTATTTCTCCACACGTTCAGCCAAAGTTTCCTGTTCCTCATTTGCCCCATATCTCGAAGTCAAAATCTTCTAAACACAGGTATTGAAAGAGTACGTTCTCTGTGGGTTTAAAGTTCGAGTTATTGCGTAGATAGGTTATGAGGACTACCAAAAATCTTAATCCAAACTAAGCTTGTTCCTACATTCAAATTAATTTCTCATAACATAATCGCAACATGTAACAAGATCCATATTCCTTCAGGTTCAACACTTTCTTTATGCCCTGTGCATTGCTACACTTCACTTTTTAATGGACTCAATTTATGCAGGTACCAATGCTGTGATTCCAACTCAAGCATATAAGCAGCCCTGTAAGTTACACGTAAAGCCTACAACTAAACATTTATTGAACTGGGGCCAGTACCAAACAACTTCGCAAATGTTGATCTACTGACATCTACCTGGCTAATCAGAATGGCAAAGTAAACGGAGAGAAAAAATTATCAAAATAAATAACCAATAAATATAGCCTCCAATTACATGCCATTCTATTCAAAGGTAGTCACTTCAACACTAACTGACACTGTTTAATCTATGCAAGAGCAGATAATCATGACATAGGAAAGATTTTAAAGGTATCTATCGCATTCAGCATGAACATATAGTCTGGGAGGACCATAATGCACATAGATATTTTGAAATGGAACAAAAGTACTCCCCAAGCAGAAAAAGCAGCAGGAAAACATTTTAACATAAAAGAACTCTCTGAGCTGCTTTTAAATGTGAGCAAACCCTAATGAAATGAGGACACTTTCAAATAATGACTATGGTTCACCTGCAGGTCTCAACCCCNTAGTCTGGGAGGACCACAATGCACATAGATATTTTGAAATGGAACAAAAGTACTCCCCAAGCAGAAAAAGCAGCAGGAAAACATTTTAACATAAAAGAACTCTCTGAGCTGCTTTTAAATGTGAGCAAACCCTAATGAAATGAGGACACTTTCAAATAATGACTATGGTTCACCTGCAGGTCTCAACCCCACAGTGGGGGTCTAAATGTGGAGACCAAAACCTACCACAAAGAGGTCTTTTAATCAGCAGAAATTTTTGGTAAATACAGAAAAGTATCTTTGTAGACCTGAAAGGGGAGGAAATTACAAAGACTATTAGCTCCCTTTTGAGTAACCTTCACATGGTGTCTTAGGTAACAAGAACAAACAGATTCAACCCTAATACTCACTCTCCCTGGATGTAGATTTAATTTCTTCAAAAGGCTGTACCATCTTAATACACCTTACTTAAAACCACCACATTATGAAAATAATATTATAGAGGAAAACAGCATAAGTCACCTGGCATTGGTGTAAACAGAAATGCTGGCAAAAGGCTGACTCCTTACAGACAAAATGTGCTCCATAACCTAAGTGTACAACATCAACCAGTAAAGACAGCCTTCCCTTACCCTTTGTATGAAGAAAATCCAGAGCAGAGGCAATATCTCTCACCACTTTGCTAGCTTCTCGTTCATTGAAGTGCTTCCTCTTTTGTATATGGGCCAGAATCGAACCTGTAAGAGTAACAGGTGAACGGGAAAACCTTAGTATGAACGCTGCCTGGGGCTGAGGAAAGGCTTTGTCAATACAAGGATAAAGACGCAATAGCCATAAAGGGAGAACTGATCTCAGTGTGAACAGGGCCAGAAGTAATTTAGAAAAGTTATTTGCAACTAACATTCTGTCCTAGTATGTTTACACAGTAGAGACTGAAGTGTCACAATCCTGTGTTTTTATACAAACGTAGCCTCAGAAAATAATGATGAACTAGTACCAAGTAGCATGAATCCATAACCTCATTTCTCATATTTTATAACAGCCTTTCACAGCAGGCAACTTCTGAGGACTGAACAGGGGGATGACTAAGAATAAAAAGGTACAATTGAGCAGCTTCAACACTTAAGCATACTAGAACATAATTTTCAAACACTGCAGCCCTCCAGTTTAAGCACAGCATGAGAGGCAATCACTTTTTACTGCCCCAGCATATGACTGGTCTGTTTTCCACACACTGTGAACAGTAGAGACTTGCTAATAGTAGTAGTAGAACTCAAACATCAGCTAAGGATGCACATAGCACTTCAGCAAAACCCACCGTACCCCAGGTAACAGGTGGCCATGCTTGAACTAACTCTCCTTATTTTGTGTAATGTGACAATTGAAACCCTGCACTAAAAGTTAAGTATACATGTTTTTGTCTCACTGACATAAAAATAAAAATATATTCTACCTTTAAATATACATTAACTGACATCAAGGTAAGGCTCATACACTGAAAAGTCAAAATTTGCCCAGGGACATGAAATCTGACAAAAGACCTCTCAAGTATGAACACACTGAAGGACTGGTAGCTTGCAGGCAGAGCTCCAGTGGTATTCCATTAACAAAGGATAAAGGGAATTTTGATTCCTTATCTTAAGTGAATTTCATCAATCTTCTCAAAAGATTAAAAATGTCTTTAAAAAAAAACAATTCAATGTAGTCCACAGAGTTCCAAGCCCAGTAAAGAGCCTTACTACTGTCTTCTATTTTCTTATTCAGAGAATTATAATTACAAAAGCAATCAGGCAGAGAAATTCAAGAAGTAACTGCCATTTGTTATTAGCCCCCAATACAGTAAACATTTTATATCTCAGGTGATTTAATTTTTATTCTTCAGTTCTAGATGTGGTAGGAAACCTCGCATTCTCTATTACGGTAATTCCTATTCTTATACCAACAATGCTGCTGTCACTCTTCCACATCAAGGGTTCAGAGAGGAAACAGGGAAGACAGTCAAAAAGAAGAAAGACGGACAAAAGGCTCTTCAGATATGCACAGATACACTGTGTCAGATGGGTGGAGAAAAGCCACTTTGGACCAGGTTATCAGATTTCAAATACAGAAGGTTTCCCTTGCCGAACACACTTCCTAGCTTGCTACAGATTTCTTAAGGGCACAGTGTTCATAGGGTGGTTTTCCTGGTGTAGTTGTTCTTTACACCTTTAGAAAGTAGTAACAGTTCTTGACTGTTTCCATCCCTGTTGAAAAGACCCCAGACTTTGCCAGAAACAAGAGTGAGCCACTTGAAGTGCTCATTTCACTGAACAGGTTTATTTCTGACTACAGCTGATATTCCAAACTCTCCGAGATAAGAACTGTATCAGTATCAACAAAAACATGCTCTACAGACTTTATATTCAACCCACACAGAGGAATCCCACAAAGAAAGAATAGCAGGGCACTCCTGCCACAGCTCTTACCATCTCTTCAGTATTCAGGGAGAAAGCATCATATAGCACCTCCCAAAATGCATTTCAGAGCAGGGGGAAAAAATAGGAAAGGACTCTTAAATCATGCAAATTCAGTAAAAGCAGCTGGATTTTAATGCTTTTAATTATAAAATGCTGTCAAGCAAGGATATTAAACAGTTTCTGCGGATCATGGTGAACAGAACACCAGCCAAAATGGAAGCAGAGCTCCTTCAGTTACCACAGCTACAGGAAGGCAAAACTGAAAACTGAAAACCAACATTGTAGGGAACACTGGTCTCCGAGACTGGAGTTACTACAGTAAGGCTTGCATTGAAGATCAATGTTCTCATTCTTGTCAGCCATGCTGCTTATATTAGAATCTGTAGTGCATCAGAAGCTGGTCTGATCTCTAATTCCCGTTCTTTCTTTCTTCAAACCCACACACCTAACACTTCAAATGCCGAAACTTTTCAAAGAGAAAACTAGCCTTAGCCCTAGCTGGCCACTGTAAAAACAGTAGCTAAGAGAGAGAAGCTGTAGCATTATTATCCTCTCAGCAGCTGTGCAGGTACTCTCACGATCACAGTCTCACAGTCAAAGAGGATGACAAAAGAATGTAGAGATGGGAAAACAGACAAATGCAGATTCGTCCCAATTAAGCCCTGTTATAGCTAATTTGTCAGAGAAGTCTGTGCATTAAGGGGAACAGTGTTAGAGGAAACCACAATGAAATGATGCAGTAATTTTAAGGGAAGGTAAACAAAAGCTTTTACTCAAGAAAAAAACCCCATGTACTTCTCTCTTTAAAAAAAGTTCTGCATTTATACTGAATGAATTTGCATTTCTTGCACATACGGTTTGCCATACCTTCTTGACCAGTGACAATAGATGGATGGAAGTATACTCCTTCAGAAACTCAGTTTTTCTTTGAAGGATGGGCAACACTTAACTCATGGTTCTGCACAGACATGCAATTAATGGATACCGTAATTATGCTCAATGCAGACAAATGTGAAGAAGTCCACAAAGTGCTTGGTGTAGCCTTCTCCTTCCCGAGGTGAGTGTTAAATGCTGGAAACCAGTGACCACACATGCTCATTTTATTGGCCCTCAAACAGCCACAAGCAGACTGCTTCACAATTACAGCAACCAGCAGTAGAAGTGAGATGTGAGTTCCAGCAAACAAAGTCAGTCCTACCTCAAGGGAAAATGCTACCAGAGTATATAGATGCTGTACTAAGACTATGCACAATACCCGATGTACTGTGTGTCTGCCCTTGCCTGATGGTCCTCTGACCTACTAACTATATTCCAAAGCTTCCACTTTAATAGAGCTGACATTTCCACCGCTTAACTACAGGAAGGAATTGCAAATGTATGACCATTCCATCAATACTCAAGAATAACCATACTTCAAGCTTTGTATATTATTTCCTCTACTACTTTTTTGTCTTAAAACTCTCAAGCATTTAAAATAAGCTCTTCATTTTCTACTTTAAAACACTGAGACAAACAGGACCAAGACGATTCAATGAACAAAGGCAGAGTTACTGCACAGTACCTCCTCGCAGCTTCTCAAAGACAAGGTAGTATCTTGCATCATCTTCAAAAAATTCTATTAACTCCAAGATGTTCCTTTAAAAAAAAGAAAAGAAAAAGAGGGGAACTAGAAGAAACAGGCACAAAGTATAAACAGAACAAAGAAGAGTTTCAGCATGGATAATGAGGAAGTGCCAGAAGTTACCAAAATAAAAGTGCTCATTAAAAAGTTGCCTTAGTTTAACGCCTGTGGCATTAAAACCACAATTCCAACTCACACTGAAATTTAAGCAGGGGAAACAGGCCAAACATCAAAATCAGACATGATTGTGAAAGAGATCTGCTACTGCTCAATTGACAGGAAGATAACTGGTAATAGGTTGTATTTAATAATTTAGAACATTGCGTTTGTGCTGAAGGCAAGAACAAAACAAAAAATAATTAAACTGGCATTCTTTCTCTCTGGAAATCACAAAGCAGAACACATAGGGCTCAGAGGAGACAGGCATCTGTCAGCATGACATTAAATTCAGTGCATTAGTTAGCATTTTTAGACTAAATCCTGTTACAAGTTAGTGTACAGTCTTCACAGTGCAACACAAACACCCCACAATGCCTTGACAATGTCAAACACGTAAGATTTTTCTATATTTACAGCACACACAAAATTCAAATTTTGCATGTGGTCACGAGAGCTTGAGTTTTTCATCAGTTATGTACTGGATGACTGCATGCTCTTAACTACACACAGAACAAAGACATAATCTGCTTCTTTATAGCACAACTTCAACCCATGAGTTTGGTAAACAGTTTGATTTTGAATTATCTTTAAGTTTTGTATTAAAAATTTGTAAAAAAAGGCTCGATATGAGCTGCACAACTGTAGTATTGCTAACAGCTGTTGTATACGTTTTAGATTAACAGGGCCATCTAAAGGAGTCGTTTCAGAATTGGCTTAAACTTGTCGTAGCACATGCTGCCACTGCCCGCGTAGGCTTTCCCTCCTTTTCAGAAAGGAGTAGTAGATTTAAAGTTGTTTCATCTTGTGGCTATGTCATCAGCACACATTCAAATGAAACGTAAATTAAGATTTTGGCTGCTCTAAGAGTTCCAATGCGAAAGCAGGAAGGCTGACATAAAGTGGAAGACACACCACACACCAAGGAAGGAACGGCAAGACCATTCCTTTCAACAGCAGCTGGTGAAATCACAGGGGAGAGTGTCAAAATGTTAATTCTTCATTCAGACAGAAGCCGCACGTCACTGAAGCACATTCAGGCTACACTGACCTGGTTGCTAACTGAGCTGCAAATGACTTTTAATTTGTAAATATTTCCCTAAATTTCACAGGTAAGAGAACGGGAAATTCTTTTTTAGAATAGGTCAATTCTAAATTTCAACTGGTTTTAAGGAGACTACTGCAAATCTCTGAACTTAGTCGGACGTAAGAGGCTTAAAAATCTGAAAAAATAGTCAAGATTTTTTAAATAAACACACACACACAAGACTCTGTACTCACTTGTTACCCTGACACTGGTACAGCGTTTCTATTTCACGAAAAACCCGGCTCCGACTATGCCCAGCATTTTTTTCAATGATCTGTGGAAAGAGTTACAAGTTCATATTTGAAAAATTACTGTAGAAACTGTGCATTAGAATTAGGTATCTGTTTTAAAGTTTGAATGGGCACATGGGCACACCCATGAGAGAGAAACACTCCACTCATTCGTTCGTTTAATTTCTCATCTGTCACTTACTTACTGTGTCAGCACAGCTCTGGAAGGCATTCAAAGGACAAGAGAAGTGAGGACAGGAAGAGAAGAAAGGAACTAAATCCACATGTTACACAGCCACTGAAGACTTACCACAAGCTTTTTCTTGCATCATTTTAACTCTGCAGTGTGCAGAATAGGACATCCTTTTGAGTTCTAACAAAAGGATCTGAGTCACATCAGACATTCAACAGTCAAAAAAAGAAATTTGTCATTATAGGCACTTAAGTACAAAGTACTAAATTCACCACAAAATGAGAGTTTGGTTTGTAGTGCAAACTTTAAGGAGACCCAGTAACAGGATGCAACGTATTCAAGAAAACACATTCAATCTCAGAGGCCTTCTGTGCCATCAGAAGTCACCTTTCTTCATGTACTCCTCAGACTGAAAGAGGACAAGGGCTTTCCACAGAGGCTGAGACTCAATGATTGCTATGTGAACTGAAAGCTCATGACATTATTGCAAATACCATCACCATCTGTACCCAGTATCAGTTTCACATTTTTACAGCCAGAGTTCTCTGGTACACAACAGGCAACCATTCACCAGTACTACATGGGACCTGGTATCTGATCGCACCTGATTCATAATGAAGCCGTTTATTCCAGACTTTCAACTTCAACAATTCAACAAAGTACATGCAAAATTACAGCATCTATAGGAGTAGATTTTTAAAGGGGCTTAAAATTTTGTGTCTGTTTTTCACAGAAGAATCAAGCATAACACTTTCCTACTACATATTTGTGTCTGTAATTAAATGGAGGACTCGGGATAACCACAAATCTGTAAGTGGGCCTTAACACTTACTATAATGGTATTACAGAAGATTCACCTCCATCAAAAAATAAGAGCCAGCTTTACATGAACTAATGGCAGTATCTGATGCTCTCTGAACTCTGAGCGGCATTCTCAAAACCTTGTATTATTTGGTAAGCCATCCTAGATAACGACTTGGCCTCTTCTTCACAAGAGATAAAAACTGGTAGGACTACAATCAAATGAGGATATGAGAGGAAAGCCTGCCCTGAGATCTATCACAGAGTCATTTACTGTTTATGAATTCTACATGCAGCTGATAAACCAGTTCACTCCAGAGACAGAATATTTAAGATGACAGATATCTCAATGATTATAAAGCAGGCTCATTTCAAGAATAAAAAAATTTTCTAAGAGCTTTTGCTATTGCCTTCNTTCTACGTGCAGCTGATAAACCAGTTCACTCCAGAGACAGAATATTTAAGATGACAGATATCTCAATGATTATAAAGCAGGCTCATTTCAAGAATAAAAAAATTTTCTAAGAGCTTTTGCTATTGCCTTCTCTATTACAGGTTTTCACTGAGATACCAGGAGGGAGAATACATGTCACAGACACAAGTGATGCTGCTTTTATTCTATACTTACTTTTACTGCATATTCTTTCCCAGTTTGAAGGCTGACAGCGCCCTGGACTTTGGCATATGCTCCCTCACCAAGAAGCTCAGCAGTCAGCTTATACAAGTCTGTCAAAGAAATCCACCAGAAAGGACGTATTAGCCAAAGCACTTCAGCGAATAACATCAAGATAAGATATTTGTATGAGGGATGCTCATCAGATGACAGCAACTGAAAAAATTCCCTTAGTACTGAAGACAGAAAATAGATTTATGCAGTATTATAGTAGATGTGCCAGCCTTAATTATGCCTCATTTTTCACCTCCCCTCCTTCAAGTTTCAGGGAAGTTTAAAGTAGACTTTATTCCAGCANAAAAAATTCCCTTAGTACTGAAGACAGAAAATAGATTTATGCAGTATTACAGTAGATGTGCCAGCCTTAATTATGCCTCATTTTTCACCTCCCCTCCTTCAAGTTTCAGGGAAGTTTAAAGTAGACTTTATTCCAGCACCAAAATTAAAAGTTCGTTCATACAAGAAACATTTTCTATCTCAGCAGTTGCTAGGACCTCAGCTACCTTCCCTGGCTACACGTAAAACTCAGAATCAATTTTTTAAGGCTGAAAACATTTCACTCCTTGATCAGAAATTCCCTACCATACAAAACCTACTTGCAGAGATAGTGTTTTAAGTATAATTGAAATGTGAAGGTTTAAACCTGGAAGATTTTACGGTTTAAACCTGGAAGATTGCTACCATCTTGATTTGCAATATACTTTACAATCCCAGTTGGCCACTAAGAAGTTTTATACTGGTTAGCTTTGTCGCACTGAACTGTTTTACCCACAATACCTCAAAGCTCACCTCTATTCAATCAAAACATTTTGACATCAGCACTGTTCCTACAAAAAGAGAAAACAAACAAAAAACCCCAAACAGATTATGAATGAGACTCATTCGATCTCACCATTAAGAGGAGAAAAAAAAAGGGACTGAAGCCTGAAACATGGGGAATAAAGAAAAACAGAAATGCTAACTCACAATGTTTGCCAAAAAGCAATGTTTAGCTAAGAAAACTAAAAACAGCAGAGGGAAAACAGACTATTGCAACAAAAAGCTTAGAAGTTGCCACCAACCTTCAAACTTCCCAGGGACGTGATCTGTGGCTCTGGTTCTCTTTTTCTTTTTCCTTTTCCCGCTGTCTGCTATGGGGAGAGGCTGACTGCTGACCATCTCTGTGCGGTAAAACGTAAAGGTGCCTTTAACACAAAATCAATTACATTAGGAGAAAATGAACACGCTCTTGTGTGTTTATTTTCTTAAGCTACCCAAAAGTTTGCCTGCTTGTCTTCATCACAGGGTGCCATCTCTCCCCCAAATGTCAGAGGAAAAGTAAAAAGACAATTTGAGTGCTAATGAATAGCTCTGGGGAGATTTGATAAATAAATGCAAAACCAGAAGAAAATAACTACACATCTATACTGAACCCTCCTCTCACAGGACAGTAAGGCAAAGCATGGGAATAACCTTGTCAACAACCACCATAAGCTACCCACAACATAACGCACGCCCTGATGCAAGACAGGATTTGCAGTCCTCACAAGTCTGCTACTTTTTCAGCTATTCTACTGTTTTCAAGTAGGTTTTTTTTCAAGTCATCTTAAGAAATGAGCCTCCAGAACAGGAGGAAGGTGTGGAGAAGTTTCAAATAACCCAGTGAAACAAAGCAACCACAGGAATTAACAGGTCAAAGGAGCACTCTAGGTCAGTTTATGCTGCCAAAAGGCCAGGGGAAAAAAAAAAAAAATCTCAGAACCATGATGCGCCTTTCTAAACCACAGATCAGTGGATAACTTCGCCATAAACACTGTGTGTTTTGAAGCATTTTAGATATTTTTTTCCCGTATTACTAACTGCAGGTATTACAAGAGCTTAGTCAGAGATAACAATTTACTGATGCAAGATAATATGGCAGAAAAAGAAAACACACTCACATATTCTTATGAAGGGCCTAAATCAAAAGTGCCATACATTTTCTCCACCAGAGACTGCTTCATGCAGCTAACCTATCTCCAAAAAGGTTACATGATTCTACACTATACTCACATGAGCACTTCTCCATAACACCAGTCACATCCTGACAAATGGCCTTAACAGTTAAAAATCGCAGCTCAAAGTCTAAGGCACTAGCAAAGCACTGCTAAGACGTTTTACGGCCAGGAAGATTTCTAAGTAAATTCACAATTAAAGATCTTGTACTACAGAAAAAAAACTAAAACCCTAGAAATAGTGTAATTATCAGAACACTGGTAACGAAAGAAGAGTAAGCCCTAAAAATAACAATGACAAAGTTTTCTGGCAATCTCCCTTTAACGGAGAGCCTTTGTAAATAGAAGTTTTTCTGCCCTTCACTGTTTCTAAAGTACTCTTAAAACACAGGAGAAGCTCCAAGGCAGAAAACATTACACAACAATCTGCCAATACATTAAATACTTTTCCTTTGTTTCATTGTATTTTTCTTGTCAATATCTGTCAGAATAGCTATTATGAGTGTAACTTAGAACTCACACACTGTCTCAAAATTTAAGATAAGTGCTATTTTGAAAGCCCTTTCCCTTTAACTTACTGAAACTTAAAAACATATTACTCAAAGCCTCAATACAGTAAATCCTCATTTTCAAGCCTTAAGTAGAATGTGTTATGAAATCATCACGATGGATGACAAATGGAAGTTCTTAAATACAGTAAGAAATATAAAAGTATACATTTTACCACCTTCTGAAGCAACAGCTTCTTTTTAACTCAAACTGATACCCATCCACCTTTGAATTTTAACACAAAGAGAACGCTAGCCTTTGACAGCAAGTTCCAGCTCTCCCCAACCTCAACGCAGTCTCCATTGGAAGTTATTCAGAACTGGATTCAAAATGACACATATGAAGCTGCTCAGAGATGGAGCTGGTCTGCTTGAAGGAGGTGCTTGATTTCCAGAAGGTGTCAAACAGGTCATTTTAATGACATGTCCTTCTGTAAGTCAACAAGCCATACCTAGACAGATTCTATTCCACTTCAAATACTACACAGTTTCAGAGCTTGTACCAGAGACTCAAAATTATGCAAAAATACAGGAGATGAATCCTGTACCTTAGCACAGCTGACATATTTCTTCACAACCCTCTCCTGCACTCTACCAGTTGGCTATATTTACCATCTGGTAACTCACTACATTACTTCAATTCCCTTTAGTCTGACTCAATTCCTAAATTACAGAGAACAGCTTCCTTGAAACCAGGAAGTTCACTAGTCATGTGTACAGAAACCAAATTACTGAAAAGATGATGTTTTCAATCTATAGTCTTGACCAAATTTGCTACCAGACAGGCATGAAAGGTTTGCTATATCAGATTCTTATTACCCTTCTCATCTGCTATTTCACATCATTGTGTAGTTCACTTCCGTCAACACAGCTTTTCCTTGAAAGGTATCACAGCTTCATTCTCATTATTCACTTTGTTATAATGAACCAGTATTTAAGTGACAGCTGGTATGACAAGAAAATGCCTTTAGCCCAGCCAAACGCTTCAGATGTTTTTCAAGTTTCCAAAGAAATGCTTGTATTTCTGTGATTGTATACCAAAGAGTTTCTGATGACACTGACTGTGCCTCAACCATCCAAGCAATGCTGAGGTGTTTTGCACGCTGCAGGACTACCTGTGGTGACAAGGACACTGTGGGCTCTGAGGAAGCTCACCCTGCCAGACAGAAAGCTCAGAGACTGGATGAACTGCTCAGGAAATGGCCCATAGACATGTCAGGTCCAAGATGAACATCTAACTGTTGTGATTTTAAGGTCATTTTACAATGTGGCCTGAAGCACTGAACCCTTGCTTCCACCAAACCAACCTGTCCACCCACTTTGTGATCTAGTCTGGCTGAACGCAGGGAGGTGGGAGTAGAACACTACTTGGTGTTCAGAGCAGACTAGCCAAACCTTATATAAAGAGCTCTTCTTACATCCCTCTCAGCCATAACAGGGTCAGACTGTTCTCTGAGAGACTACTGTCTGACAAAAGCTGAAGAAATAGGGAACAATTCAAATTCTCATCTGTCCTTCTCTTCCAATCAGGTTAGGCTACCAGCTCAGAGATAATATAACCCAGGAAAATCCATACTGCAAGCAAAGAGAGAGCAAGTTTCTGTCTTAGCTGCAGTCTTGAAGTCCTGTGTATTATTATCATCATCATGACTCAGTGTTGAGGCAGTATTTAACATACACATTTTTTAGAGCCTGTGTGGGAAGGCAGAGTTATAGATTTTCCCTTTTGTTATTATGGCCTCTACAACTATCTTCAAAAGGATGAACTAAAGCACTTACCACAAAGACGACTTGCAAACAATGCCAAGTAAAGAATAAAAGGAACAATTACTCCAAGTTTCACTTAATCCAAATCTTAAATCACTTTTTATCTTGCTTCCTAACACTCCATATACAAACATGCCAAAATCCACTACCCAGACGTAACTCCCCCCACATTCTGATCTGCTTCCCAAAGGAAGGGTGGGTTTATTTAGAAAATAAGCACACACATGAACAGGAAGCACTCTGAGAACATAGTACAGATGCCCTTTCTATTATGAAGAAGATACCTTGTTTGTGCGTTTGAATTCAATGGAAGAAAGCAGTTTAAGCCGAGGTCTGGGTACTATCACCTGCTTCAAAACTAGGTCTTGCTTGACCCAGGTTGTTCCGCAGCTGAAAAGGAACACAATCGCATTTACACTCAAAAATCACATTAACATTGTTACGTACATTCAGGTAGTGCCCAGAGTATCAAGAGATTACAAGAACCTGTTGTGCCAGGCTTCACATGAGCACACAGCAAGAGCACACCCCTGCATTAAAGACTTTATAACTCTTTGAGTACAGAATGCAAAACATGGCGTTATTTCCAGTCATTTCAACTGAAGAGGAGACTCCCTTGTAACAGTCTTGCAAAAGCAACAAAGGGACTTACAGTGTTTGTTAGTTCTTGATGTTATACCACTTAAGAACCATAACAATTTGAGATACAAAATACAGAATTACTCTCAATGGACAAGAATTATCATACTCCTATGTATGTTGATCAACACTCTGCGAAGACAGAGCACCACGACTACAGCCATAACAGCACGAAGTTAAAGAGTATCTTGAAAATGGTCTTGAAGGCAGCCAAACAGGCTCCAACAGACCAGGAGCACGAGAAAGCATTCTCCACAGCCGAAAATCTCCTGAGAACAGGTACCACTAGTACTGAATTCACTCCTAGCAAATGGCAAACAAGGCAGTGATGCTCAGGTAACACCACCTGGAGGAATAATCTAGAGCTTCAAATAAAGCCTTCTGTGGTTTCATAGAGGATAGCCACAACCTGGAATTCAACAGATGAAATAAAGTTGATGTGCTGGCACAGGATGTTTTCACACCACTGAGGTGGTACCTAAACAGGTGCAATTACAAAAATATTACTGTCTCACAGATAATGCTAAAGCAAAAGAAGGACGCCCAATTCCTTAGGACAGCCCTGTGTCAGATCCAGAAGCAGATTATTTTAATACTCACTCTGTACTGCACTAAGTAAGAATATTAATTTCAAATTGTAAGAAGTGAGTATTCTTACAGGTTATTCATCTTTACAGTAGTTTGCCATAATACATTCTTAGCTGTCAGAGTAACCTTCTCATTCCACCTAGAAGAAAACATCTAGTATCATTTAATTCATTAATCTGAATTATCCATGAAGGAAGAGCAACTTAAAAACATTCCAACATCTTCCCAATAAGATACTGGAGCATCAACATTTTCAAATAAACACCTGAAAGTCCACAGGAAGCAGGAGCAACCTGATTTCGTGAAAGAGTAAGTCTGAGAAAAATTACCAAATTTTGCCTTATCACGGGCATTACTGTAACACCTACACAGTGTAACAGCTGACACCATCTTTCTAAAATCCTTCACTCTGTAGAAAAGGTTACAGCAATCTTTTTCTTTACTTCTATACTTCTCTCCATGATTCCCTTCTTTCATGCTTCCAGAAAACCACAGTCACCTTATCTTCTCTGTACGCAAATTGCAGAGTCTAACTCTTCGTACTCTCAGTTAGCCACTTCCCTTGCAAACCTAGCATGGGGTTTCTGAGGTTCTGAGTCAAACCCTCCAGCAATCGGTGGATCTCACTTTGCAGGATAGCACAAAGTTATTTCAAATAGATTCCTCCCACCCCAATTTATTACTTCACCATGATTACTACTGGGGAAGCAGGGAGAACCTTAAGGGAGAGGAGAGCCACAACATTCCCTTCCACCTCCTGTTAGGAGAAAACAGCATGTTTTAGCACACATGCTGTAGACATGCGATCTTCTGCTGAGGACTGCCTACATTTACAATAGATACACATGCATTTCTTTAAAAGCATTAGTTATCATTCAAAATAACAGCGGAAGAACTGTTATCATCCCCACTGGAAAAACACAGAGGCACAAAACACAAGTGTGCTGACCCTCCTATGAGTTAACAAGTAAGGGTAACAAACAAGACTGAGGGTGGCTTAAAAAAAAAGCACAGTGATCTTTTAAATTTCTTATAGGATAACATATCTCTGAGGCAGCCACACACATGACAGGACATAATAGGGTGTAATATTTCACAGGGCTAACAAATAAACGTGAATGGTAAGCCTTGTTGGGAACAACATGGCATTATTACACCAAGGACCATCTTCCCTCCTTCCACATAGAGCAATACAGCCAAACAAGATATTTAAATGCTACTGATCACTGGCAGACAATTCAGATTTAAGAGCTTCCATCACAGCGCAGTAGGAACTTAGCGGCAAAATTATTTTAAGCTCCAGGTCACACATATTCTAAATGAGAAGAGTTCTTGCAATGGTACTTTGACTGAACTACTCAAAACTTCTCTAACCCCTAGAACACTTTTAAATCAAGGAAATATACAGGGCAAGTAACTTCTGATGGCCATTTACTAAACAGTATGCTGCTTACTCTCTTCTAGGTCTGACAGCATCAACTCTCAAAAGACTCTCTGCATTGCCAATTAGCTCCTCTAACCCCACTCAGCTCCCTTGCTAGTTTTTAAGTCCAAACCAACAAGAAAAACTTCTTACAAGACAACTTTTCATTTCATACAGATACAAGATAAGCATTTCCTGCTCTTACTCCACACCCCACAAATGATCAGATAAAAACATTTGTCATCAGAAAAAAGGTACATACTCACATATTAGCAGGTAGCTTTGTTTGGGGAGGTTAATCTAACTAAATGTGTTTTTAAAGTATGAAGCGAGACTGATTTTTCTTCTTTTTCCCCCTCTGTACTTTCAACTCCAAAATTAACAGTCATTAAACTCCATTGCATTTTCACATTTGAAGTCAGATAAAATTTGTACTAGCGTTTTAACATTCATTACCATGAAGGTACTTGAAGGAGAGAGGAAATTCCTCATAGCAGTAAATACCTTTTCTGAAAGCGTTAGGGAGTACCGATACAGCATTAATACTATGAAATAATGTCACGATGGACAATACTCAATGTCGAGAAACATTCAAGTGTCCAAGGCACCCAAATCCACTTTAACTGCTGCCAATACCAATTACCTTTAGAACCGCAGTGGAAGAAGTTCAGCTCCGCAAGTGTATTTTGCCTTGTTTTCATCCAGCACCTGGAAGGCATGAAGAGGAGCTCTGTTTTGAACAGAATGACAAACTGTAGTTCTTCAAAGTTATCACAACATACGCCAATCTTTCCAAGCTAATTGTGGGGCATACATTTGTATGATAAAGAGGCTTTTTATAAGCACGTCACAGTTCAAAGCTGAGCTGGCTATTAAAACGGATGACAGACGCTCTCTGTTAAGCTCATATGTAAGTTCATAAAAAGGAAAAAAAAGATCTAGAGAGTGGTTTATCTCTAAACAAATCTGACACTTCACAAACAAGTGCCAGTGGGGTCAGGGGAATGGGCTAATTTTTGGCTGTCACATGTACTGCCGAGGCCAGCAGCCGAGCTGTCACCAGGGCTGCACCACTGCCTTGTGCTTGCTCCTCTTCCCTCTGAACTGCCTCAGAAGGTCACCCTGGTCACGCTCACAGACACCGCAGATGTACAGAGTAAATCTAGATAGATTTTCAGTGTTCCCGGGGGTTCACAGGTCTCAGCATTTTATGACAAATGAAAAATACAAGAACAACTAAAAGATGATTTGTGATCAATTCTAGGAACAGGTTCATTCACCTTTGCCGGCTCTTCTTCCGTTCCAGCAACATTCTCAACAGAAAGCAGCCGCCGTAGGAGTTTACAGACTTACCACTCTTTATTTACAAAACGCACTATGTATGAAATACAGCAGTTTAAGCCTTCGGGGAATAACCATCTCCAAGCAATAGGAAACTCCCACGTCCTTCGGAGAGGGCCCCGAGACCCGAAGCTGCCGGCCGGCGGGCTGGAGGCACTGCACCGCCTTCCAGCTGCCCCCAGCCGCCGGCACCGCCCCCAGAGCCGGGGCTGCTCCCGCTCCCAGCGCTTAAGTGCTTATTCCCCCACACGCCGCGGAGGAGCCCGGAGAAGCCCCGCTGAGGAGAGCCACACTCGCAGCCGGGAGAGCCCAGCGACTCCTTCTAGGCACCGACCGCTCCCCCTCAGCGCTCCCCCTCAGCTAACCGAGGAGCGGAGGGCAGCGAGACACGTCCCCCCTCCACCCCGCCGCCGCCACCCAGCCCTGAGCAGCGCCACAGCCCCGCGCCCCCCGCCCTCACCTCCATGGCGGCCGCCAGCGTCCCTCGCCCGGGGCGGCACCGTGCCGCCGGCCCGCCCGCCCCCTGCTTCTGGGGCGGGGGGGAGGGGACGCAGCGCGCATGCGTACTGCACCGCCCCGTGTGATCGCGCCCAGCTGCGGACGCCCACCCTCTGTGCGCGCAGGCGCAGTGCAGGGCGGATCGAGAGGCGGGGAGCTGAGCACCGGGGAGGGGGACGTGGTCACGGCTCGCTCTAAGGCATCGGGGAAGGGGGAGTGATGGGGGGTGTGAGGGCCTGGGCATTGCTGCTCCAGCCAGGCTGGCAGCTTGCAGGCTTTTTCCCAGAAGGGGGTGGTGCACCTGACCATGTCCCTGCTCCTGGCAGGAGGGGCCTTCAGGGCAGGTGGGCTGTGTGGGGACCCTCTTGCAGCCTGAGGGTGAGAGCCAGGTAGCCTCCATCTTGTATTGCTGCCTCCCATCCCTCTGTGGGGTTGCAAAGAAGCAGTTATCGAAAAAACGCAGTAAATAACAAAATTCAGCCTGTGTTGTTAAAATGGTACTTTTGTAGAAAAGACCCTGGTGAGTTCAGAAAAGCCAATGGGTCTTGTACCTGGCTGCACCAAGTACTGTCCCTTACAGAAGTGTTACGGCACCGGAGGGGTGATAACGTTCTAGAAGCACCTTTATTCAGGAAAATTTGTCTCAGCTTTGCAAGTAGATACTGTACTGTCTTACCTAATGCCAGCAGCATAACGAGATACTTTGGAAGTTCATGTCCTTCCCTGTTTCCTGTGCTCCCCACAAGCATTTTGCATCACCCAGTGGTTTTTCATGGGTTTGCTGTTTGGCCTCAGGATCAACGTGGTGCTGGCACATCTCGGCAGTCGCCCAGGTGACCAGGGGAAAGTCCCGCACCTTTGCCTTCGGAGCGGTGACAGCAGAGGGGCTGGGGACATGCAGTCAGCAAGGGTGCACCTTCAAGCAGGCCAGAGTAAGAGCGGAAGGGAAAAGTAAAGTTATAACAACCAAGAGCTAGGGATAAACCCAGGGAGGCACAGCGTGAAAACCCTGCTGTGGGACAAAATGTCAGCAGGACTCAGAGAAGGCAGTGCTGTACACCACTGCAAGAAGCGGCTCTGTATCCCAGCCTCGCTTGCTCCTCCCCGTTTGGGATAAACCACAGTCCTTCCATGTTAGGATGCATTTTCTTAATTTTGCCATGCTCTTTTGAATAATTTAGCCCCCAGACTTTATTTCCTGCTGCTACTTCCTTACCTCCCCGGAGTTGCTGCCCCTTTTTATCTGGCAGTGAAAGTTAAGTCTTCTTCTTTGTGGACTAGAAGCTACAAAAGAGGGGCAGCAGTGTAAGAACAGTGGGGCAAAGACAAACATGCTACTCAAATATTTTTTAAAATCTTTTAAAATAGTTACAATTGAATGAGCCTTTTAATTTTGCCAGCTTTACCCCTTTTTAGATTGGTTATATTGCTTGCAAATATATTTGACTGGAAAAACAGTCATGTTTTCTTCTCAGCAGAGACACAAGGCGCCGGCTCTGCAGAAAAGCTCCAAGAGAAAAAAGGTTCACTAATAGCAGAAATCTTGCTTTGGACTTTGCAGATGAGTCCCTTCTTTTACAAAGAGAAGCTCTGGTCTACTTCTCAGGTATTAAAAAGGCTCAGAAGAGACAGTTCCAGTGCTATTTCCCACCTTAAGGCTGAGCAGGATTCATTTACAGAGAAGTATCCCTTGCAAGAAAGAGCTCTTTTCCATATCAACTCAGTTTGACATTTTATAAGGTCATTCTCAGTTTGGGTGACATTTCAGTCCTTTGCTCGTTGTAGTAAAGTACATGAAAAGATGTAAACTTGATAAATTTAATGTTCATATTAAAAAATAAAGAGTAGATTGAAATCAAGTCCAACAAGAACTCCTGTGAGATAGTACTCCCTACCTCAGTTGTGGTATAGTATCTTCTCCATAAGGATTTCAAACATTAATAGAGATACTAGCTTCGCTGGGAAGTGGGAGATGTTCATGCCTAGAGACTGCAAGCTTTGCTGCACTGTGTGCCTACAGGTATCAGGTAATGGGAACATTTAAAGCGGAACCTGAATATGCCTGGAAAAATCAAAGCAAATCACAAGTTATCAAGTTAGCAGGACTTTAACACTCACCATACAGGTGTTCTAACATTTTATTTTCCATCTGCCAAGATCTGGGAATTTGCACACAGTCTGTTACCACATTTCAACTGGGAAATGGTATCTGCCACATGGCAAAGAGCCTGTAGGATTGTGGAGGGCAAAGAGACACAGCCCTTCCCACCCCCAGAGCACCAGAAACCATCTCAAAGTTGCCATGGAGGGAGAGCAACATCTTTTCATTATACTGGCCCAAAAGTTTCAACTCTGCTGCTACATATAGGGTCAATAACTTGTTGTTGATAACAACATTTTTCACCCAAAGCTGTTCAATCCTGCTAGTGGTGGCTATTGTTAAAATGGCTCAAGTGAAACATCAAATTCAGCTTGGTTAGTGAATTACAGCTTTAACCCGCGAACATCCCAGCGCTGTATGGTTTCAGTCTGGACATGCAGCTTGGTACCCACAACCCTCAAAACCACAAGCTCAGCAAATCTAAGGCAAGTTAAGACTTATGCTACCTGCTCACACTGCCTTCTCTGTCAAGGGGCCAGGAAGATGCACCACAGTTTGAGCAAGCTGCCAGTTCCTCACCTGGGTTCAAAGAAAACAGCCCAGAAGCAGAGCAGTGCCTGAGACAGCTGAATCCTGCAGGTCCCAGGACAGGATGGAGGCACTGAACATCAATGGTAACTTTGCGGTATCCTCTCCCAGGATGAAAGCATGCTTTGTTCTTTCCACCAAGCTAGCGTGGGAGAACATGTCCTACAAACAGCAGAAGTATTGAAACCTGTTTTGCAAGGGATGCACTCGTGCACATTTTGGTGCAGTGCTCTGATGTCTAACAAAGTGCAAGCCCAGATGAGGATTTCTCCACAGCGAAGCCACTCCCAGCAGCTGCTCCCAACATGAGTCCCTGGAGGCCCATCCAGGCTGAGGATGCTCCTGTTTTGCTCTCCCCTCAGGGAGGGCATTAGTAGTCTTCGCTCTCCATTGAGAGATACCTCTAGACCTCCACTTGAACAGAAGTAAAAAGTGTAGTCTCGGAGAGTAGGTGAAATCCATGCAGGCAGTTTCAGACTCTCAACATCTAGGACTGTAGATCATCTCAAACTTTTGTAGCCTATTTTCAAATTGAATTCATGGTTTTTAATTCCCATCTATTGCTTCTTGTTACACCTTTCTCCGCTGGGTTAGAGGGCCCTTACTCAACGCAGCGTGTTCTGACTGTGAAAGTAGGCGTCCATTCTCAAAGCAAGATGTATATACTTGAACCCTTCTTTTTTTTCCTGTCCCTTTTATTAGTTGCAAGGTAACCCAGTTACACAGAGTTAACCAGAGGGCAAATCTTAAATTGCAATCAAGCCTGTTGTACTGCAGGAGGAAAAAAATAAAAATATTTTGGTTTTCATTTTGTTGTTTTTAACAGAATAGGCATTGCATTTCCAGGAAATGGTTATGCTAATATTTCAGGTGTAAGTCCCATGAAAAAGGAAGAAAAAAGCACCTCCTCAAATGGTATGATTGGTTTATTAACCACACTAAAATAAGTTGTTCTTCCACATGACTTTTCCTTTTATTTTTTAATAGCTTTTCAAGTACACATCTGCTTTTTACCCGTGCAGCACACAGCAGAGAAGATAAGGAGCCATCTATGCTGGATATTAGGCAAATAAGAAGTAATTACCAAAGCCACTTTTGATTTAGCAGTGTTACAATTGGATCACAGTATTTTGGCCTATGTTTTACTACTCAAATGATTTCAAGCCTTGACTAGAATTATTCCTCTCTTATCTGCCCACAGCCAAGCACCTAAATCTACATTTAAGCACCTGCAATCTAGTCTAGTCTGATTTTCAAGACACACAGCATGTACCGTTCCCTCTGCTGTTCAAGGAATTTGTACGAGCTCAGTTTCTCTGAAAATTATACTTCTCATTTAGGCGATTAAACTGAGAGACAGGCTTATGCAATCACATTTGCCAGGATCAAGCTTCTGTGTCATTCTTTTGTTGTGAATGTCCCTTCTCCACCAAAAAAAAAAGAAAAAAGAAAGAGAGTACGTGCTGTTTCTTTCAGGAAACCTTATGATTCATGTGTAGCATTAAGGGTAGAATGAGAGATCTCTACCCCTAGAGACCGTATTTCAGTGTCCCATCTGGCAAAACTATTCACAACATTGGACAAGGAGAGGTTCTCAAAATGGACAGTAAAGGGGCCTGTACAGATGTTTGTAAATGCCAGGGTGAAACCTGCTTTTCCTATAGCCAGACCCATGAGGAGTGCTCACATCGTCACACAGTGCCACACCACTGCGCATTGGGACAGAGATCCTGAACTGCCTCATATTTAATGGAAAGCCCATGTTATGTACCTGGAAAACATGTGCCCTGCTGGAGACCAACAAACCAAACCTGCTGGAAACAAGCAAAAAAATGCTTGTGTCCGCTGCACGAGCTGATCGTTAGAGGCTGTTACTGCGTACCCCTGACCTCCCCGTCTATCCCAAACAGCTGTTCAGGAGCCGCGCAGTGACTTCTATAGGTCCAGATTGCTTTTCGTCCTCAACAGCTCCTCACTTTTTTGCCAGACTCTGCAGGACCCGTTACAAATCCTTCCAGTCCCTTTCCTATGGTGTCCTGCATAAGAGAACAAGAGGAAATGCAGACCATGAGCTATCCCGAATGCAAGGGCCCTGGACAGCCACTGGAGACACATGGGTCTGTGTCCAAGTAGTCTGATTTAAGTGTTACAACTTGGTATTGATTATTTAGGTGGTGCCTTTGCCACCATTGTCAACACAAGATCGACAAGAGGGGTAAGACCTGGTGATGTTACATGTGGTGTTTTAATGGCATATTCTCATTAAAAGGAAGAGCGCTAAGCTGTCTCATGCCCTTGAGTCCCTGGGGATATTATCTAGGTGACTAGCAGCCTCCAGCCAAAGTTCTGGATGCCACAGTATCATCCTGTGACACTGTGCATGCTGCATCTATCTGCACTGTCTAGAGGTTTAGAGAGTATTTCTGCATGGATAAAACAAAAGTCTTGGAGACAGGGATGAGCAAAAATCTGTGAAAGTTCATTTGACAAGTGAGGGTTGATATCCTCATCCTACCCAATGGAGTTCCTCAGACATGAGAGATACTGCTGTACGAGCGATCTGTACCAAAGAGGGAGGCTCCTAGAGTCTTCTGTTACATGCTTGTGCAGGAGAAGGGGCTTCTTCATCCTGCTATTGGTATGGGCTGGTTACAAGATAGTATAATAAAAGAATGTCTGTGAGTTTTAATGAATTTGGAAGTCATAGCACAAAAAGGGTGTCTTGGGGAGGAAATTGTTGTAACTGCTAGGAACAGAAGTCAGGAGATGATTTTTGTTAAGAATGGTGACATTTTCAGATCCAGCATCCCAGTTTCATTTCACTGCATTCCCGTTCTACTTGGGTTTTTGCATCAGAGAGCAGTACTATCAAACAGATTGCAAAGTCAAGCAAGAAGGACTTAGACAAGATTCTGGGGCCGCTGCTTCCAGCACAAAGGAGATGTTAGCTGAGTTCCTAACAAGGCCGGTTATGGGTTACACAAGCAATCCAAGGGCTGGAAGAAAACAAGTCCTTAGAAATGAGCAGTCACCAAAACAGCAGAATGTTTTGCCACAGCATTAGAAATCAAGGTCTTCCATAACATCATCTTCATCTCCATGTAGCTACCAAAACCAGCACATCCACCCTGGTAGTTTAGGCTGGGACCGAGACCTTGTGTACATCTCAGCTCTTATTGCCTCTAACACACATAAACACAGAGAATCCTGGGACTACTGGAAAACTGGAAGATGAGTAAGACCCAAGGGAGGCAGACCACGAGTGCCGTGCTGGTCTTGGCTTCCAGCCCAGATGCCTACAGCAAGTTGCCTCAAGACTGCCAGCTCTTCTTACATATGCTCACCTGACAACCACATGAACAGGTGGCAAAATGCTTACCTCACTCCATTATTAGGGCATAGCCCAAAGCAATTGGTAACTGGCCCAGTGGATATAAAGTATTAAATGACAAAGGAGAGGTCTGTTCCAATATGGTAACTCCCAGGTGGTACAGCTTCATTAAAGTTAGGAATAAAAAAGCTGCTGGAGGATTACCCAAAAGGCGGTGAAGCATCTCGTTCTAACACAGGCTGAAGAGTCATACAAGTTGAAGAACCCTGAAAATATGGATTCTCTTCCCCCCTCCCCAATTATTGTTCACAGCAGGAGGATGTTAAATGCATACCACCACTTGCTGACTGTGAAGCAACCCTGTACCCCAGCAGCCAGCACCTGGCCCCAGCTGTTCTGCAGGAGAAGCTCTACAAGCCAGGGTTCCTGCAAAGTCCCAAACTTCTTTCAAGTTTTCCACCAAAATACATGATTTGGGAGAACAAGTGCCAGATACTTTTAAGAAGCAGTAGTCGTGGAGCTGCTGGGCTCACTTAGGATCCAATGGGTATCATCTGATCTATCCCAGATATCCTTATTGCTGCTGAGGAACCTGTGGCTGGCCCCAGCGGTAAGCCAGCTTGGATGGGGGAAAGGTTGGGTGAGCTCAGACATTGGAAGCAACCCTGAGCCAGTCAAAATGTAGCGAGCAGTGAGTGACTGCACAGGTAGTGAGTCCTGCCCTATGGATGTCAGTAGCAGATGCCATCACCTGGTATCTCAAAGCATCAAAGTAAGATGCCTCGTTGGAGCTGAACGGCGTGTGTTCCACTGAGACCTTAAATTTCAAGAAATTAGAAGGCAGACAGTGCTTTTTTTTTTTCCCTCACAGCCACCTCTGCAGAAAGAGACTTTCTGGTGTAGAGACCTCATTTGCCGTTGCTGTGTTCTGCGTCTGTGCAGACATGCAGTAGTCCCCCACGCACTGCTGGCATTTCAGCTCTGACTCAGGCTCTCTTTTCATCAGGGAGCTGAATGCCACGCTCTTGTTTCGAGGTTTTCTTGACACTTATGAGTCATTTGTCCTCCCCTGACCTGCATGAGGGAATCTAGCCGACTGAGCTGCACTAGCAAAGCCACCAGCCTCCAGAAAGCAAAAGCTGCACACACTGAAGAGAAACACTCTTGCCTCTAGTTGTGAAACTCTCTGCTGGAATCAGCATCTTCCCCCACCTCCGAGAAGGTGATCAAGGAATGGATCTAGTCTTATTAACCCACCTCATCCCTTTCTGATCCTGAGTGGATTCATGATCATCTCCCAGAATGGACAGATTTTTAACCCTTGGAAAAAACAGCTTCTCCTTGGCTTCTTTTTTTCTCTTCCCAAGTCTTATCTTGCATTTCATGATAGGAGATATATCACCAAGATAGGAGGAATATCTCAGACCAGATCATGTCATGGTTATTGTGACCATTCGCCCAGGACTGTCCAGCCTTAGCATGGGCAGGCTTAAACCCAGGAGCCACCACTCAGACCAGCAAACCCCCACCACCTTATGGCCCAACCCCACTGGGCTGCCAGTGAGTCTGCTGCCAGCATAGGTCAGCCTTGACCCCTGCCTATGCCTGGCCGAACGCAGTGCACTTCACTGGCGAAGCCCAAGCCCTCTCCATGTCCCATCCCGGTGTCACTGGGACAGGAGCCATTATGCTCTGCAAAGCCCTTTTTTCTCCCACCCCAGGCTATCCCTAAATTCTCCAGTGTCTGCAGACATTGCATGTCACAGCGTCTCTCCCATGCCAGCCTCTATCTGACCTGGTGACCAGCACCACAGCCTTTTGTTTGGTCCTGAAGGACACGGTGGCTGCAGAGAAGGAAAATAAAATCCTGGCAGCAGCACATCTCCCCTTCATCAGGAGAACCCAGGGATTTTGCAGAGCGATAAATGAGTCCCAGGCACCTGGCAGTCAGCCAGGCAGATGAGTCATTTGGGGAGCTGGGGCTAAAGAGAACTATGTGCACATTTAATGCATCCTAGGGTTCCTGCCTGCTTTCAAATTGCGCAGGGCTGGTTGTTGAAACTCTGGGGGTGTTGGAGCCTCATAGGCACAATTCAGCCTCCTGAAAGGAGGAGAAGTTTTACTTAGATACTTACCTCGGTGCTTCTGCTTCTTAAACATCTCTGCTGCACTCAGGCTCCGTGTCTTGGAGAGAGACAGAAAGACTTTTCTGACAGTGGATGGTCCTGCAGAGATTCGCTGCTGCTTCATTACTAGCCCTGTAAATGTGGTAGCAATTCAGCCAAGAGGCCTCAGATACCAGGTAAGGGGCGCAGCTCCCTCTGCCCCCCACCTGCGAGGCTGGGACCCTCAGTGGGGATGAAAACTCTGGAGCTTTCATGGAGGTTGAATATGGGGAATGCCCCCGAGGGAGGCAGAGGGGGAACTTGGACACGAAGGTGGCCTGAGGCTTGTCTTCTCCATTGCATAAGCGTTGCAGTGGCAGAATTTGGAGCTGAATGGGGTAAAATGCTCAGCCCATATATAATGCAGCCCGCTGGGACGGAGGGTGCTTGCAAACATCATTTTTCTCTTTTATTTGGGCACAAACCCTGAGCAATATGGGTGACTTCTATGCTATAAGAGAAAGCATACGCTAATTTAACAGGACGAATTTGACATCCAGCATTTAATGGCTAACAAGGAATCCAGTCAGCAGGGAGCTTGTGATCCCGCTTGGCTGTGGAAGTCTCCCATGTGGACTTTCTGGTGTGTAATAAGCTGGTTGAGCTCATCCAGCAGAACACAGTGCAGTCCTTCACCCAGGACTCCCTCTCTCCCCTTCCTATGCTGCTTCCAGAGCTACTGAAGATGCAGTTGTCACAGCGCAATCCTGAGCTGTGTTTACTTGGGTAAGTTTAAAAAGAAAAGGAAAAAAATACCAAAACAAAGTAAGAAGACCTTCTAAAATTTTTTTTAAATTGCTGTTTGAGATGAGCCTGTGCACTGGTCTTGCAGAAATACTCCACACTTTCTGTTCTGCAGGAATGTGTGGGAGCTCAGTGGTACAGAGGAGATAAACGTGCAACACTCCCAGAGCAGGAGGGCAGAAATCCTGAGGCATGTGTTTAAAAATAAACAAAGTACACCCCCCTTTTGTAATGCATAGTGCGTAATTACCTGGTGGAACTCATTGTCACAGGACAATACGGAGGACAAAAATATAAGCAGGCTTCAGTGCATTGGCATTATTTACACCAAGTCTTGTTAAACTGAGGATGGTTAACGCTTCCTCTCTGGGTATCTGTTCACTTGCTGCACCACCCTCTTGGATTTTTTTTCTGTGTCTAATTTGAACCTCCCAAGCCACAAATTGTGGTTGCTGGTCACTGTCTCCCTGTCTTCCACTGTTGAAAAGAGGTTGACTTTGTCATTTTTGTACCTCACCTTGAAGCAGCTGTAGACTGCTGTCAGTTTATCCCTTAGACCCCACTGTTGAGGCAGCTTCTCCATAAGTCCCAACCTTACCAGCTTCCAGAGGGTCCTGTGCACTGAGTCCAACCAGGCCTCACTCCTCAAGAAGGCAGAAGGTTCCCAATAGAGCTGTTGTCATCTCCTGCCTCAGCACCACACAGTGATTTGTGCCTGCGGCTCCTGATGGCAAGAAGAGGCTGCAAGATTGATCCCAGGAACCGCACACCTTTGCAAAAAGTAGTGAGCGAAATGCACCACCATGCATCACTGGAAAAATACCTTCAGATGGGATGCTGGTGAAAAGTCTGCAAGGGGAGGATAGAGACCAGCTACATGAGCCTATGTCGAGCCATTTTCTGAGATGCAGATGGAGGACATGCCATCTCAACAGAGCACTGAGATCCATCAGTGCTGCAAGTCTCAGGGGAAGTCCGCTCTTCAGGTTATCCTGGGTGCTTTTTCATGATGCCTGTCTTGCTACAGATGAATCAGGGAAGAATGAGGTACACCAGGCTTATTAATGTTTCTTTAATTAGAACAAAAATGTTTGGATTTTTACTGATTATTTTACACAGAAAATAATGGAATGATGTATCCGGTGTTTTTGTGTCCATTTTGCTCTGTTTTATTTCCATGTAAAAATATACATCTGGTACACAAGATTAAAAAAAATAGATTTTCACAACAGAACAAGTGCTTTGAGCCCTAAAAATTCACTTGTGCACTTTAACGTTGGCCTAAATACTTACATTTTCTAGCCACATCCCCTCCCTATCCTAAAAATGGGCAAACCCTGGATTATAAATATCAGCTGTGTCTGGTATCAAAACTTTCCCAGAAAAAGGGCAGGAAATACAAACATAAGAATGCTGTGGCTCAGACAATTTGATTTCAACGCCTCAAAAAGAGTCCAAAAAAAAATAAAATACTTCAACTCTTGTCAAAAGGAAAATGGCACAGGGAACACAACACTAGTTATCAGGCACTGCAAGCAGAAGGGGAAGAAATTTTGAGATGTGATACCTTTCAGGGCAATAATGGCACAGACCAGGTAGCAATAGTATGCTTTCAACAGGTCAAAAAGGTTTAAGAAGGACTGGTCTTGCCTTTTTTGGAAGAACAGGGTAGATTAGATGTCTCTTAAAATCCTTCTTTACTATGCTGTAGAGTCGGATAGTAGAAAACCAACAATTTCTACAGCCAGCATCTGCTGATCTTGAGCCAAGACAATGTGTCAGGAAATGCTGACATGTTGAAAATGTTCTTTTCCACCACTTCCTGAGTCTTTCTCAGGCAAACTGTGCTGATCACACTGAAAAATGTCCCAGTTCACCTCCTCTGTCATGGGGCCACCTTGCCATTAGACCAAGCAGTGTTGGATGCATCTTAGAACATCATGAAGTCCCCTCTGCCAAGCATGAAAAATCCCCTGAGGGGGGAAAAGGGTCCCTTTGGTAAAGCATGAATTAGGGCAGAAGGAGAGACATTCATAGCTTACGGTTAAAAACGGTACAAGAGCAACTAACCATATGAAGGCAGTTGCGATCAAATGTCACCAGCTTTGCAGAGCTGATCTCAGCTGTTATCACAAACCCACCGCATGTGGGAAAGGTAACAGGCATTACTGGGTAGCCAAGGTCACACCCGCTCAGAGGGCAGGAATCGCTAATTAAACATTTGGAGATCAGTGTAGCTGAGGACAAAACAAGAGGAAGGGTAGCTGAAGGGATGTTATCAGACATGGGATTGAGTCTTAGAAAGCAGAGTGTGCAAAAGTCAACCAAGCTTGCCTCGTTCTCCAGTAAGTGATTGGCTTTCTAAGACAGGACCCATACAACAGAGACTGGCATCTGTTAAAAAAAAAAAATGTATCCAGAGATGTTTGGCAAGCTTAGGATTCAGTCCTGGCCTGAAGAGGCTCTTCTGCAGTGATCATAGTTTGGTGACTTGAAATGCCCAGAGCGAGTCCTTGGGAAGACATCTCCCCCCACAGCGTGTCTTGTCCCATTGGACTCCGAATGAGCCAGCTGAGTCTGCCTGCCAAAATGCTTCAGTGGCAAATTCGTTCTGTCATTTCTTTCTGCATTGAAGGGGGAGAGAAAAGAAAGAAACAGTAAGTGTAAAAGAGAGGTTTTAGTAGAGTGACGTGTCAGGCAGTTTGGTAGGTGTCCAAAAACAACCCAAGGAAGCAACCGTGGGATTCTTGAGAAGCGTTTCTCTATTTCCCATGCCAGCCCTCCTGGGAACCACTCTGCCTCAGCAGCTCCTTCCTGGCATCCTCCTCAGTCTCCGTGGCACAAAGTTATTTTGGCTGTGCCCTAGCTTTGCGAGCAGCGCAAGGAAAGAGCATTGGTTGAGATGTTGAAAGATGCAGGTCCCGCTCCTGACGCAGCCGCGGAGCAGCCAGACAAGGCAGTGCCGCTCTCAGAGCCTGCATTTGCAGCTGCCTAGGTGGACAGGACACAGAACTGCTCCTGGGAGCTGCCAGCTCTCTCTCCAGTAGGTGACAACAGCTCATCCAAAGGACCTGTGGTTTTGGCAAGGGATCCCACGGTCACACTGCAACACAAATGAGTGCTAATAAGAGGGCCACAGGAAAGCTCCTGCTAGAGTGAGCTCTGTTTAGACTGACAGACCGTTTTCTTTAGCCAGGATGGCATCATGCCAGCTGCATTAGGAAGGTGCCCAGCTTTCAGCTGGTGGAAGATAGTATTTGTCCTTGCCTTAAGCTCAACTAATAGCTTGCAAATCAGGTACATTGCTGCAGCGAGGAAAGTCTGTGATTCTCTCTGGCTTGTGAATCTGCGTGTGCACACAGATCCCCTCACACACGCCACAGAAAGGTTTGCACATTAAAATGTACACACAAAACAGATCTGAAGTGGAACTGGTCTGCGGAGGAGGAAGGATGCAACTCTGAAAAACGGAGAACTCGGAAAGTAGGATGACGTTTGAGTAACCCTATAAAAGCCCTTTAGTGATGTAACTGAAGAGGACAGAACTGCAATCTCAGCTCTTCAGTGTTGAGAGTTTTGTTTTTAAAATCCATTGGGGGAGAGTGGCAACGAGAGAGCTGCTCTGTAGGAGTAACACCCAGAATCGCTTGAGCGCAGAAGCCTGCATTCAAATAAAAAGCCAACACTTTGCCACAAAATCACATTGCAAACGGGAAGTGTTTGCAAACATCTCAGAAGGAGAAAGAAGAGGGGGGTGAAAAGACTGTGAACATCCTCTTGCAAAAGCATCCAGCCTGCCCCGCTACCACAGCATCGTGCAGAAAAGCAGCCTTGAATGGGATGGGTTGGGGCAGCCAGGCGCCTGTGAGCTCCTCAGGCTGGCCCCAAATGTCCAAGGCATTCACCACACTCTGGAAATCCCCACAGCTCTGCCTTGATACGTAAGCAGCTGGACCTCTGCCAGTGCTGCTGCCCAGAACCATGACCTGCCCTTGTCAAGGAAACAAGTGCATGGTTTCTCTCTTCCCCCACATTTCTTCGTTTGTTAAGAGAGTGAATCACTGCCTGTTGCTAGTTCCGCCTGCACAAAGGATCTGTCTCATTCTCAGCTCCCAAGGTTTGCTGCTAAGAAATCGCTTTGCAAAGAAGTTTGAAATAAGGGAAACTGAGGCAGCAAAATGAGATTCAGCCAGAGGCAGGCTTAGAAACCAAGAACTCCTTCATCCCACAATCCCTGTAATTTTTCTAAGCTATTTGGGCCTAACAGGACATTTTCTGGCTGAGAAGGTGCTGGTTTTTCTTTCCTTTTACTCCTGATTCTCAAAACTGGGACTCCTCTGTAGACAGTCCACATCTGGGAACCTCCAACCCTAATACAGCACTCAGACCTGCTGTTCTGCTCCAGATGTGCTCCCTCCACATGCCCGGTGGCCTTCCATAGTCACATGCAGGGAAGGGGCACTTCTGCAGGCAGGAGTGTCCTCTCTCATGGGATTCATGTGGGCTAACTGGCCATCTAAATGCAAGGCTTGGATAGTTGTCTGGGCTTATGAGGCAGTCAAGAGAGACTGAACCTCTCAAGGACAGTTCATCTCATGCCTACTGAGAGATTATCGCCTTTCCACAAACCTTTAGAACTTGCAAAAACTAAACCCTGCAGTCTTAGCCAAAAATGAAGGCAGATGGAACACACTGTCTGTCCTTGCTTTAGTGTCAAACCAGCTGATGAATCCTTCAGGATTTAAAAACACCAAGGAGCAGGGCAACAGCTATGGCACAGCCCAGTGAGAAGTGGAATGAACAAAGCAAGGCACTGGTGCTCTGCCCTGGGCTGAGGAGAGTAATTAGCCACAGGAGGGTGGACTGAGGTCAAGTGGAAAGTGCTGCAGAGGTTGGATGTTACTATTTGTGCATCCTCACAACTGCTGCTGAAGCAAAGCCAGAAGAGCATGAATGCCGTGCTTCCCACATGCTCCACAGCACAATGAACCGGAGCCACACCAGGTCCCAGGGGCTCATTGGAAAGAAATGAGGAAACTTCCCATTATTGCTTTCCCTGCCTGCAGCAGAGAAAAATGCTGCTGGAAGCTTCTGGATCAATGCTAACCCATGCAGACTTTGGGGTTGATGGCAGTGCCAAGCTGCAGCCTCCCTGGGGTAACAGCATGGCCAGAAGGACCACTTCCAGGTTTTGAAAGTTGTTTATAAGCTGCAGCAACTTGTCCCTCCCTCCTCAACTCTGCATTGCATGCTGGACACAACCATCCTCTGGTTGCAGGACACTCTCATACACACCTACAACATCGCCTGGGGGAAGGACGTCTCCCATGTGGTTGGGTCTGCTGTAGGGCTCACATTCCAGGCAATGGGTACACCAAGAAATGAGACACAGATAGACCAGAGGTAAATGTCTCATTTCCTTGTAGTTTAACACTGGTTGCATCACATGGGAAGATCTGTTCATCTTTGATTCATCCAGACCCATAAATCATCTCGTGTTGCATGTGAGTCACTGGCATTGAAAGCCTATTTAGCAATGTCAGCTTCTGCTTTGGCTATTAGGTGCTAATTATTTACATTAGCAAGCATCAGTCAAAGGAGATGACACCATTATGGGCTATATATCAACGCTAAAGAAATTTGTCATGGGGAGCGGCGGTGAGGAAAACTTAACAGAGGACACAGTGATGCTGAGCTGCCATGTTCTGGAGCTGAGGGCCGTTGTGCTAATATAGGTCACAATCAAACTATATGAAGCAACTAATGTAGATGTTGTTGTCATTCAAGTCTCCCCTGCTTAGGTCATCATCACTCCATCCCCCCAAGTCACGATCAGAGCAGATAGGCAGTAAATTGAGACAAATGAAAGCAGAGAAGGAGTAAAAGCGCTTAGCACTCAGGGGCAGGGGCGTCTCCGATACTTCTAAACCAGCAGCCCATGCTGGGACTTTTCTCAGCTCTTTTCTCTCTCTGGGATTAGATCCTCATGGTCTTCATTGGCTCTCCACTGCTGCATACGGCCTTTTCTGCAACCCAGCCCTTATCACCATGTGAACTACTGGGTTCCCTATTAATTCTTCTCCCTGTTGCAACATGTCCTCCCTAGTCAGACCACACTCAACCTTGCCTGTGACACACTTGCTGGTCTTACAAAACTATGTGCATTTTCTAGTTTATGTGCCCAGGCTGTCTAGCCTCTGCTTCCCACCAGTTCTGCTGTTTTCAAGGACTCTCACTCTCTGCCTGGCTAATTGCTTCCCAAGGGAGGCTGCAGAGAAACTTGGAGCTCCAGCGAGGCCTCTCCAGCTTGGTCTCTATAGCTGTTGTGTGGAGCTGCGTGTCCTGTTGGGGCTTTCCTTCCTGCAGCCTCACTGTAATTCACACCAAGATCTCAACCTGGGACCTTCCTCCCCTAATAGGAAAACTCAAGACTGTGGAGAGGAGACTTGGGCTCAAATCTCAGCCCTGAAGGCCACGTGGACAGAAACTGCTGGCAACACTTTGATGTGCAAATTGCGTTACAGCTGCCAAGACAGTATAGAGGAACACTATGTTATGATGGTCCTGAGGATACTGAAGAGCAATTCATAGACATGGCAGCAGAGGCACAGTTTAAGGAGGGGTTTCTTAAAGGGTAAAGGCTCTCCTTAATGTTGCTGGGAAGTTCTCACTCAGAGCACTAAGGCAGGATGGCAAACATGGGTGTGCTTCTGAGGTAGGGTGGCTGAAAGGTCCCAGAGAGAGTGACTGCACTGCTCAGAGTCCAGCGCCCACCTGAGTCAACCAGTGCTGTGTTCAGTCCAAACCGCTCTCATCCCCTCCGCCTCCCCATCCCTGGGGCATCCTTACCAAAGGCTCCAGCTCCCGATGGTCAACGAGGCTGAACTCCCTGATGAAGTAGTAAAAGTGCTTGTAGCAGGTGTTGACGTGAGCCTCAGCACCCATGTTGATGATGCTGTCAAAGTGGTGGATGTACACATGGACAAAGACACGGAAGAGGCGGGTGAGGATCTTAGTGCAAACTTGCTGGAACTGCTTGGGGAAGGGAACACCTGCAAAGCAGAAGGAAGTTGGAAGCCATTTGACCATTTCCAAGAAAATCAGCTAGAGTTTAAATGTCCCTGCTGTCTTTAACAGGAAACCATATGTGACATGGAAAGATACCCTTGGGTAATGTCAAGAGTGACAGCTACACAAAGGCAAGGTGCCATCTAGCTCTCCCCACATACTTCCTCATTGCCCAACCACCAATTTCACACAGGCGTGGTCTGAAGATTTGGGGAGTCTCCCTAGGAGAGAAAATTTCTCATCCAATAGAGGAGGCCACATCTTTTCATATTTGGCTCTATCCAGAGCAATCTGCCCTCTCTCCCTGCCTTTCCCCTGCAAGCCTGTGCAGGCACAGCGTAAGTCAATTTGTATTTACGCAGGTCCATGAACAAACCTAAACCTCCTCCCTGCTGGAAAGAAACCTTCTCTGGTTCTCTGAATCAAAAACATGGACTGTTTTTCTTCCTTCATGCACCCTCAAATATCACTTCTGACGCACCAACAGAAACAGATGGGGTTTCTACCTTTTTTCCTGATCCTTGATTCAAACAAATCAGGGCTGACCTGCTGGAGAGCAGCTCTGTGGAGAAGGACCTGGGAGTGCTGGTGGACAACAGGTTAACCATGAGCCAGCAATGTGCCCTCGTGGCCAAGAAGGCCAATGGCATCCTGGGGTGCATTAAGAAGAGTGTGGCCAGCAGGTCGAGGGAGGTGATCCTCCCCCTCTACTCTGCCCTGGTGAGGCCACATCTGGAG
>VZSC01001443.1:259799-276646 GCA_013398225.1 Steatornis caripensis
GCCCAGCGACAGGACAAGGGGCAATGGGCACAAACTGGAGCACAGGCAGTTCCACCTAAACACGAGGAGGAACTTCTTTACCATGAGGGTGGTGGAGCCCTGGCACAGGCTGCCCAGAGAGGCCGTGGAGTCTCCTTCTCTGGAGATATTCAAAACCCGCCTGGACGCGTTCCTGTGCACCCTGCTCTGGGGGCACCTGCTTTAGCAGGGGGGTTGGACTGGATGGTCTCCAGAGGGCCCTTCCAGCCCCTACCCTTCTGTGATTCTGTGAAATGTCTCGTTAAATCAGGAAGAAAACTGCCCATCTTAACGATGCTTAGGTTGTAATTGCATTGCACCTGTATGATGCTTCCTCCTGAGCTGTCCTTCCAGGTTGTTCAAGAACAGGACCCACCACACATTGCGCTGTACTTTCAGCCTGGTCTCACACAAGGATACAATTTCATATTCTACATTTCAATCCTTGTCTACATACGCTGCTGTCACAGTGAAAATTTCAGAGGTGTGATACAGTCAGTGTCAGCAAGCTTGGGTTAAGTCTCTAAAGGAAACATGGCTTTGAAACATTGAACATATCTTTTGGGAGGTGGAAAATGAAACAACCAGAATTTGTTTTCCTGAAGCTTCTTTCTCTCCCCTGAGCAATTCAATGCAAATTTGCAAAGAACAAAACAAAAACCTCCCTTCCCACAGCTCTACCAGCCTTCTCCCTTAGCTTCTTACTAATGCAGCACATAACCTCTTAAAAATCTTTCAAAATAATCTCCACTCAACCATGGCCAGCTCACACATTTTGTGCTGTGGAAAGCATCAGCAAGTATCTTAGCTAAAAAAATTAAAACCAGTAATTTTATCTTTGAATCTTCCTCATCAGCCTCGCTAGGCAATTAAACTATTTTTCCCAAAGGCTCCTGGCAGTTTTGCTGCCCAGCAGCAGTGCCATGCCCCTCTCCTCCATGGGTGGCAAACACAAAGGATCTGTCCCTCCAACATCACACATGGAGCCTGTGTTTTGGCTGGGGTTCGGGGGGTGCTGGGTTCAGTATCGCGGCACTCAGAAAATGGTCTTTGGTCTAAACCAGCGTCACCCTCAGCCCAGCCCTGCTCACTTTACTTCGTGCACAGCGCGGGTGCAGCGGGCAGGGCAGAAGCGCACGTGCTCGTGCCATGGGTGGATGTCCCAGCCACGACTTGGAGGAGGACACGTTATCTCGGCTCGGCATCACACAAACATGGAGACGTGGTTTTGAGACTGATTCATGGCCACTGCTCTGCATAACCACAAGCACGCTGCAGCCCCACCTTCCACAGCAGGGACCTCAGCACGACCCATTTTTCACTGCCAGCTCTAACACAACCTGTTAGGTCTTTCTGGGAAAGGTGTTCGCATCCGGCAAAGTACAACCAGGCTCTTGCCACACCAATGGCTTAGAGATGGTACTGGAGATCTGCTTCTGCTCTGCACCCTTGGCTGTGGAGCTCTCCTTGCCTGCCAATCTGATAAGGGCAGGGATCAGAGAGAGATCTCCTGGTTTCCCTGCAGTCAGGAGGGACGCGGTGCTTTATCAACAGCTTCATTTGAGATTTTTGCACTGAGTGAGAATTTGCTGAGCAAATAAAAACCATAATCACCCAGCTGAGGACTCAGACATGCCATTAGGGTGGCCCCTACAGACCAGCTTTGAAGAACCAGTCAAGAAACATTATTTTTAATAAAGCAAAATTAATCACAGTAAGTAATTTCTGACGAGCGCACATTGCTGGGCTCCAGCTGGGGAATACACGCTGTTCTGACCAGCCCGTCTCGCTGGGACCAGAGGCAAGCAGTCGCTGCCCGGCGCTCAGCAAGGTGCCAGCAGGCAGACAGCAGTATTTCTTGCCTCTGGTTTGTCACCCGGCCCGCTTGCCTAGTGCCTTCTCCAGTCAAAGCAGGCAGCAAGGAAGAAATTAGACCTGCCCAGCCACCAGGACTTTACTGTCAAACTGCAAAGAGTGATAGTGAAGGAAAGCAGCAAACCTCAACCCAGTCTTGAGCCCAGAAAAAAATAAGATCAGACAGTGAACAACAGATTAAAAGGATCTCAGACTCCCAGGACTGATAACATCTATGGCCCAGATATAGATGAGCCACCTCCAGAGCTGGCAGATGGTGACAAGGGGCTTTCCACCGCTTTTGTCCTGAGGTTAGCCAGAAATTGTCTTGTCCTATCAATCAGTTACCAGCAAGTCTTCATGGACATGCTGGCAGGTGAGAGACCTAGAGAGAAGAGACCTTCAGCTACATCCTGGGTTCTCCAAAAGCAGCTCTTGCATCAGGGAACAGAGATTTTAGCATAAATCATAGAATCGTTTGGGTAGGAAGGGACGTTTAAAGGTCGTCTAGTCCAAATCTCTTGGCCGTCAGCAACTATGGGAGCTGCTGAGCTATCCTGTACCTAATGATGCCTGGACATATCACCAAGCTGCCAGGACCTGCAAGTACGCTTCTGGGCTACCCCATCACTGTGCTTTCACATGAATCCAGCAGCAGCTCCTGGGAGGTGAACCTGGGTTGCTCTTCTTTGTGTCCATCACAAGGTGTCAGTGTGTGGCCATCCCCTCTGGACATGGCCAAGCTCTAGTGGTGGCTGGCAGTCACCAACGGACTTCTACAGGCCACACCTCACCCTACCATTTCATAACACCACCACTCACTATGGTCCTTTGGGTCCAGGGATCACTGAGGTCCAGCTCTGGCTCTTTCTCCCTGCATCACCCCTCTCGCTCGCACACATGCCCAGGGAAGCACAGGCAGCTCCAGCAGCACAGGGCCCAACCCATGGACATTGGGACCCCCTCCCCGTGCTGCAGCTGTATCTGTGTCTCCTGCGCCAGGACCCTCGATACAGGCAATGGATGCTTGACTGGACCCTGAATCTGGCACGGGACCTGTGGCAGTTGATCAAAGCACTTCCCCGCGGGAAGGAAGCAGGGCGGATATCTGATATGCAGGTTGCCTCCGCCAGCAGCAGTCGTGCCTCGCTGCTGATCTCCAGTGACTTGGAAAGCAACCCATGGCCGCCCCAGCTGGCACTAGCCACACCAGCAAGGAACTGGAGAAATTCCCCATCCTATTGTGCAGAGCTGAAAGGAAAGGGCTCCCCAATAAAGGCTGCATCTGACCAACCCAGGGAGAGCAGCAGAAAGATCTGGCATAAATACAGCTTGCCCTGGGTCACGGCTGCTGGCGCAGCGGATGTCCAGCAGACAATGCATGTGACATCCTCTCCAGCACACGAGGGGACACAGCGAGAGCAGGCTGCGCCTTCTCCCTGCAGCCAGGCGCACACTGCAGCCAGCACATGCCAGCAATGGGAAAGCCCCGGGACAAGGATCTCAGCGCTGGCCACACACCTATCCTGCCCTTGCAGATGTTTAACTTTAAACCATGCAGCCAGACTCCGGTATGATCATGTCAGCTGTCGTGGCTGCTAGGAGGGGTCACTGCAACAGCAAGCAGGGAGCAACGGGGCCCATTTCCCAAGCATGTGGGGCAGCAGGCTGCTCCTGCTGTGGCTCCCACCTCCCTGCCAGGCTGGGCCAGGCAGATCAGCATTGCAGGTGGCATCAGAGAGACCCCAGTAGTGGCCATTGCACCAATAGGTGGCACTTGCGAATGGGGCAGGGATGGCTCTTACTTGGGGGACTTTCTCTGTCTCTAAGGTGGTGCATGATGGCATGAACCAGCAGGAGTAGCAGCTTGGTGGGACGAAGGGATGAGGCTGGTGGGACTGACTCTGCATGGCTGAGATGACCCATAGGCAGGAGTGTGGTGTGCTGGGGGAAGTCAAGATGGAGCCTCAAGTTTTGACAAACAACCCTGGCAGTGCGATGTTTTTTGGGTTTGCTTCATCCTCCCCAGCCCTACACACACACGGCAACCCAGCAACGCCATCCTGGCACATCCTACTGATGCTGGTGCCATCTGCTCCAAGGGACGGCACAACACCACAAAACCCATCTGGGCTGATTTAAAGGCGTTGAAATTACCTCTACATTTAAATCACTGGTGCTCACCATCCAGCAGCCCTGGAGGAAGCAGCAGCAAACCCACAATTTAGCCCCTCTCGGACTCTTCTTCCATGATGAGTGATGAGGTGATCATGGGATGCAACATGAGCATTCTTGGATGCCGGGAAAAACATTTATACACAAGGTCAGCTCTTTTTCTCCACCCATGATCGCAAGCATGTGCTGCCCAGATGCTACACACAGACCAGACAGATGGCAGCTGGAAGCATCGCCTGTCCCAGGGCGGAAATGCAGCCTGATCCCAGGGGGAGCGGAGCAGGGCAGCCATGCACGGCGGCGGAAAAGGCAGAACCTTACCCATGCTCCACGCCAGGGCCAAAGCTGGAAGTACAGCAGGTACAATTTCACTCGCTGCAACACAGCCAGGGCGCTGGCGAGCAGCATGACTCACAGCCCTGAAATGAATTAGCACCTTCAGTTTATCTTGGATGTTTTGCTTGAAAACCCCAAGATGAGATTTAATGCTCCGAGAAATCTGTTTTCTGTGCTCTGGGCTGATTGCTTCAAAACGTAAGGAAACCATGTGGGACCACGTGTACAAGGAAATGAAAACGAGAGGTAACAAAGTGCCTGCACTTACGGTAAGGGACTGCGAATGACCCTTGGATCTTTCCTGCCAACTCTCCCGTCCCTAACCCTCATGCTCCAGCCAATTTAATTTTTTCATGATGAATCAGTACTGGGAAGCTATTTTGCTTCTTGGCAATTGTATTTTTTCCCTCTGCAAAAGCAGCAATTCAATGAGCTCTGCGATGAATTATTGTTGTTATTATTATTTCTCAATTCCATTTCAGCCACCATGGTGTTCAGTGATTCATTTCTTCCTAAAAATAAGTCTTTAAAGCCTCATTTAAAACTAATGGCATGATGGCAGCTGCAAGCTGGTGCAGTGTTAATTTTGGAAGAAAATAAGCAGGAAAAAAAAGACAAATCATGTGAAAAATAGCCAGCTGAGAGAACGGCAGTAATTAGCTGAATTCTGAACATTTTTCTTCTGTTGTTATGGGGAGAAAGTATTGGACAATTTCGCACCAAGTTTTCTCTGGTTTTTATAGTTGTTTTGGGACCACGCTTGAATGGCAGAGCTTGAGTTTTGAAAAGCTTTCCAAGAACTGTTTCAAAATCTCCTGTGACTGATGCTCTTCAGAGCCACAAGCACATTTGGCAGAGAGTGCAGGGTGTTTCCGGCGCTGAGTCTGGCCCAAACCCTGCATCCGCACTGATTTAATAACAGCGAGGTTTCAGCAGCCGTGATGGTGCTGATGTAGCATGCCTGGCCTTGTGCAACCCACAGCCTGGTGCTGGGCTGACCGGTGCAGATGCAGCCGACTGCCATGGACCCTGGAAAACTCACCCACCCAACCCTCCTCTCCAGCACGCTACCGCCAGCAGCAGCTCCCTAAAACCAGGCATGTGGGGCAGAACGATTACCGGGAGGAGCTGATATTTTCCAGGTGGTAATTTGTTCACGTGGCCACTCACTGAAGAAATCCACTGATATAGTTTTACCAGCTGGTAAAAAACCACCTGTAGAATCATTTATTCTTCTCCCTGCATGGGAACAATGCTTATTCTCCATTTAAATGTATTTTTCACGACAGCTACATTGGTTGGAAGAGTGGAAACAGAGCGCCAGCACAAGCAAACTGATACGACTCATCTGGGAAAGCTGCTGCTGCTGTAGATTTATAGCGATCAGTTTGGCGTCGCTCACCCCATGCAAGGATTTGTCTCATCTTGACTGGCAGACAAACAGGTTTCCGCTCCAGAGGAAGGATTATACAGCAAAGCCTTTAAGTGGGACTGAGTCCTGCAGGTGGGTTTCCCTGGGGATGGGGAAGACGCAGTATCTGTCTCCCCCTGACCCTTGCTGTAGCATGCAGAGGGCTTGGCAGCTCCCCCCGGCTTCGTTAAATCACCATAGGGATTTTCTACTGGTGCAAGCGTGCCGTCCAAGGGCTGCGGTCCGGCTGGTTAACTCTGCCAGGTCACAAGCTGTCTGCTGGCATCAGGCTCCCTTGCTGCTGTTTCGGATGTCGGCTGCCCCTCCGGCCTTGCTGCAGAGACGGCACAAGCTCTGCATCATGTAGTTTGGCTAAACTGAAGCTGTTTGTCACCAGGGTCGCTCTGCTCCCCTCCCACCTCTACAGCTCTGACACATGCTGAAGGACCAGATGCGAATGGTGCAAATCAGCCCAGATCTGCTCTGGTCACTGGAGTTGCACCCATTGACCCCAGCTGAGGTCTCCCTAGTGATGCCAAAGGACCCTGTGAGCCCAAAAGCCAGTGAACTATCTCTGCTCATTTCTAGCTGAGCCTCTCACCCCGGGGTGAAGGATTTCCCCACTCACCCATGAAAAACCCCCCCTCTAACTGTCAGGACAGCCATGAGTGCATGAGCCCCACTGAATCACGCGCTGCTTCAGGCTTTGTAGCTTTTGGATGGAGAGGGATGCTGAGGTTAGCCTCAGGCAACATTAGCAAGTTTGGGGAACGCTTGCTGTTTCTTAAAAAAAGTAAAAAAAAAGTCTGTTTTGTCTGTGTTCAGGTGGCTTTAGCAGCTCATGAAACGCCCGCTGCGACGGTGGTCAGCCGTGCTAGTGGACTTCTCCAGCACGGGCAGGAGTGGAACAAATCTTCATGCTAAATCCCACCTCTGCTACTAATACCGAAGAGGCTCACCTCAACCCCTTGTCCTGTCGCTGGGCACCACTGAAAAACCCAAAGCATGAAATTTATTTTTCCCTCCATTACCTTGTCAGGCTCCTCCTTCTCCTTAAAACAGCTCGCATCTCTCCCATGTCCTCTCAGTGTCTTATTCCCCTTGTCCTGGGTCCTTTCCCAAGGGGCTGGCTCTGTAGGAGGGAGGCTGAGCATCTCTGTTTGCTCACCCTGGCTGCTGCCCCCGAGCCTCATGTCCCTCCCTGCTGCGCGTCTCCCAGCCTCCCCCATCATCCGGCACAGTGATGAGGAGCAGCCTGTCAGGAACCGGCAGATGTGACATTTCCCTTCGCGAAACACCTCCATCTTCTGAAATGCCAGAGCTGCGGAGCAAGTACTCGGCGCGCAAGGCAGGCCAGCGAAAGGCAGTTAATTGGGGACATACTGACGACAAAGTGCCGCTGGCTCCCTCCTCCCCTTGCCAACGACAGCACCCTTTCNCTAGCTGAGCCTCTCACCCCGGGGTGAAGGATTCCCCCACTCACCCATGAAAAACCCCCCCTCTAACTGTCAGGACAGCCATGAGTGCATGAGCCCCACTGAATCACGCGCTGCTTCAGGCTTTGTAGCTTTTGGATGGAGAGGGATGCTGAGGTTAGCCTCAGGCAACATTAGCACGTTTAGGGAACGCTTGCTGTTTCTTAAAAAAAGTAAAAAAAAAGTCTGTTTTGTCTGTGTTCAGGTGGCTTTAGCAGTTCACGAAACGCCCGCTGCGACGGTGGTCAGCCGTGCTAGTGGACTTCTCCAGCACGGGCAGGAGTGGAACAAATCTTCATGCTAAATCCCACCTCTGCTACTAATACCGAAGAGGCTCACCTCAACCCCTTGTCCTGTCGCTGGGCACCACTGAAAAACCCAAAGCATGAAATTTATTTTTCCCTCCATTACCTTGTCAGGCTCCTCCTTCTCCTTAAAACAGCTCGCATCTCTCCCATGTCCTCTCAGTGTCTTATTCCCCTTGTCCTGGGTCCTTTCCCAAGGGGCTGGCTCTGTAGGAGGGAGGCTGAGCATCTCTGTTTGCTCACCCTGGCTGCTGCCCCCGAGCCTCATGTCCCTCCCTGCTGCGCGTCTCCCAGCCTCCCCCATCATCCGGCACAGTGATGAGGAGCAGCCTGTCAGGAACCGGCAGATGTGACATTTCCCTTCGCGAAACACCTCCATCTTCTGAAATGCCAGAGCTGCGGAGCAAGTACTCGGCGCGCAAGGCAGGCCAGCGAAAGGCAGTTAATTGGGGACATACTGACGACAAAGTGCCGCTGGCTCCCTCCTCCCCTTGCCAACGACAGCACCCTTTCATGTGTTTTAAAGTGTGATCTCAGGCTAAGTTTCCTTTTGCGTGTGCGAAGTCAGAAGCACCAAGACACGCTAGCAATGGGACTGAAGTCACTCAGGGATGTAAGGGTCCGCCTCCGAGAAAGAGGCTTGGAAGAGGGACCCTGGGAATGGCTTTGGAAGAGAAAAAAATGGGTTTGCTCCACAACTGCCTGCAGCCAGCCTGGATCTCACTCAGAACTACCCCCACGTTGAAGCTAAAGGAGAAGCAGAAAACAGAGGCAGCAGCCGTCCCTCCTCACATCAGGATGTGTTACCCCTTGGAGGGAGAGGTGCCAGAGACAGGGTGAAAACCAGCAGGGTCATGACTGTGCTTGGCTTTTGCGCCTCTGAGGCAGATGGAGAGCAGAGGGTGCTGTGATGCCGCCGTCCCTCTGTGGCTGCCTGCTTCCTGCAGTGTTAAGACTCCCTGTAGCCCTGACTACGCAGAGCAGCTTTCAAGCAGCATCACATCCCAAATCCTATCTGAAAGGCATGAAATTGGACCAAGACACTCTCCTCTCTGGCCAGAGGGAAAATGGAGTAAATGCACGCCTGTGCCCCTGCTTTTAACAGCACACAGAGTTTCTCCTTGGGAACAAGCCACCTTGGAAACTGGAAGATCCAGCCTGTACCCTGTGGCTGCCGTTTCACCCCTTGGCAGCAGCGAGCCTGTGTTGCAGCCAGAATCATCAGGGACTTTGTTGTCCGCAGCAGAGCTGGGGCTGCTGGCACAGAGCATCCTGCACCGACACTGTCGGCTGGCCACCATTCCAGCCTCCTCTGTCCACTAGGATGTGTGCAGCCCATGAGGGAGGGACGCACAGTGGATGCCCCTGGTGAATCCCAAGGGTTGACTCCCGTGTGCACACCGAAGGCAGCCTATCTGCCTGTCCTCCGGCACGAGGATCTGGCACTGCACTGCCCAGACCGCCAGCGAGGAGAAGGCGGCAGCTATTGCCTGCAGGTCTTGGGTTCAGGTGATGGAGGGAGAGAAAAAGAAAGTCCTGGAAGGTAGGTTATACCACCCTAACCCCAGGCATCGCCAGTGCAGCCAGGTCAAACCAGGGGTCTGGGGGGTCACCCCATCCCAGAAAGCTGAAATGAAGAGTTTGGCACAACCAGTCTGCAGGCACTGCCTCCCTTTTGTCTGCAGAGAGCCAAGACCCCTCTGAGCCTCCGAGGGCCGGAGACTTTCCCAAAAAACCCACACAACTAGATGCTACAGAGCTACAACAGTTCCTGGCAGCCAGTAATCCCACACAGACCATTTTCTTCAGTGTTTCCCAGCATATTAATGAAAATCCTGAACCTAAACTGCACTTATTTCATACAGCTCTGTCAGCTGTGCTGCTTGGGAAAATAAAAAAGGTCAAGCAGACCTGCAAAGCCAGGTGTTTCCCCCCGAAGCTCCTTAAATCTTCTTTTACATCCAAGCGGCTTTGCATTTCATCTGAAAAGCAACAGCTCCAAGGCGCAACCAGCCTGAGGCTCTAGCAGCCGCACACCCCAAGGCATCAGCTCCAACCCTCATCTCCCCAAACTACAAGAAAGCAGCTAAGTAGCAGGGCTAATATTGGCCCCAGCAGCTGCCAAGCGCTGCAGGTCAGCAGCAGAGGGGTTAGTTTGCAAGCTGTGTTGCCTTTGGCAGCTGCTGCAAGCTCTTGAGGCCAAACTTTTTGAAGGGATGCATCATGCACACTGGAGGCTGGCAGCTGGAAAGGTCACATTCTGGGTCAGGCATCTCTGCTTGGGCAATGCTTCAGCTAAATAGCAAGATGTGATGTATAATCAGGGCTGAGATGAATTACAGAGATGGAAAGGAGCTGAGAAGTGGAGCGGCAAGGTGGGACAAGGGTTAGACCTTGGGAGCATGAACCTAACTGGAAAGCCAAAAATGGAGTTTGTAGTCAAGGGAGGAGCACACTGCAGGGATGCGGTGACCACCTCTAACCAGCGCTGCGGCTCAGCTCCTTCAGGAAGGGCAAGGGAGCTGATGACCTGCCAGTCCTCATTTCTCACAATCACAGAGTATGTGGAGAAAGTTCAAGAACACAAGAGAACAACATTGTTTTCCACATCCCCCTAGGAGCCAGATGAGGAATCCCAAGCTCAATTTGCAAGGGAGTGTGCGACAAACACTGAGGAATGCCTGTAACAGGAAAGGCTGCGATCCTTGGGATCACAAAGTTCAGTAAAACCAACTCTGAGGTGCACTGACAGCTTGGGAACAAGCACTGGTTACAACCTCAACCTTCCCACGAAGAAACAGAGCACACTCACCTATCCTGGTGGGGAAGATGGCCTCGTTGTTAATGAGCATCTCGATCCAGTCCATCAGCATACACATGTACTGCGGGGCTGACAGCTTTGTTGGCTTCTTGTATTTGCTATCGTCCTGCCACCTGTACTCATACTTGAGCCCACCGGACATGATGGGGCAGCTCTTCTCCGTGCAGTACTCCGACATGGTGCCATAGATGAGGTTGATGCGGTTGAAGAAGTCCACGACATGCACGGCGATCCAGTCATTGATGCTCTCACCAGGAGGCAGCTGCACCACCGCTTTCAGGTCCAGCCCGGATTTGAGGGAGGCCTGGGCTTTTTTGTACAGCTCAAAGCGCTGGGTGCCCGGCTCAAACTTCTTTCGGGGGCGAAACGTTTTATCTTTATTGAAGACTTGCTTAAGACACAATGCCATCGTGTGTAGGGCCGGCCAGCGTGAGGGCAGAGGCTTGGCGCAATGTGAAACCCAAGGTTGGGGTCTTCAGGCGTGGAGGTTTCTGGGAGGACAAAAAGAAATGTCAGTCACCTATGAAGGCAGCTGCACACATGGGCACGCTTGCAGGGACGAATTCACACCAGGATGCTGGCTGGCCCCACTGCTGTGGCAGCACATGAGGACAGAGATTTGGGGTGAGCTCCTGGCCCTTCTACACTCACCGAGGTGACCTGGAACAGCTGCTGCCACCACACACAGCAGCTCCCACCACCAGAGAGGGCGAGCGCTGCTGCACGTGCCCGATGCAAAGCTCGATGGCAGACAGAGCCCTTCCTCCCTCCTGAGCATGCCGGAGCTCATCGGGCTCCAGCCAGCCTCTTACCTCCAGGGCTTTTATCAACAACGGCTGCAATGAAGCAAGAGCCACAAAATCCGCGGAGCTTACCAGTCCCAACAGTCCCAACCTATCCCTTTCCTCTTTCAGCAAAGGGGAAGCGTCTCTTTCCCAGGGATTTCTCAGTACAAATAACCCCTGACCCTGCCACGGCAGCTGGCAAGCAATGCCCCGGGGACTTCGCTGCGAGCGCAGCTGGCTGCTTGTTCACACAGCCCCAGCGCCGAGATCAATGGGAAAAGGGGGGATTACTTCTGTTGTTCTGCCCCTTGTGTTTGTTCAAAAGAACAAACCCACATCCGAAGAAGGGAAACGGCAGCCCAGCACAGCACCTGACTTGCCAGGATGCAGCCAGCCCTCCAGGCGTGCACACAATGCACACACGAGCAGTTGGGGTGGCAAGTTGATGCTCCGGGTGACTCGGTCTGGAAGTCACGAAGTCACAGCTCGGCAAAGCGCTGAGCTCACCCCTTCCTGCCTGAGGTTAGCGGCACAGACGAGGGCTGCGGTATTTCCCTTTTTTTTTTCTTTTCCTCCCTGAAGCTCCAGTGGAAATCCCACCCTCCCCAGGCTGTCCCAGACAGGCTGAAATATGCTTGTGCATTTAGTTACCTGCGCTCATCACCACTGGTGGTAATGTGAGATCAAGGCCTCCTTCTGCTAAATGCTTTGCTGAGGCTTAGGGAAGAGAAAGTCCTCCAACAGCATCCCCATGATGGGAGGAGGCAGAGAAAGAGTTAAAAAAAAAGGAAGAAAAAGATTCATCTAAAGGGGAAGTGACTTACCCAAAGTCACGAGCAGGAGGGAATGGTGCCCAAGCCAAACCTGGATGCATGTTCATCATTAAAAAGACAGCTTTCAGCCAAAAACTTGCTATATAAACTCTGTTTTCTAAACTTGGTCCTGAGCCTCAGGAAGATCCTATTTTGCCCAGCAGAGACCAGCTTGACATCTTGCAAGGGAGTCCCCGTGCTCCCCTCAAAGCCCACCCACCGGGACATCACTGGGAGGCAGCAGGACCTAGTGATCACCCCAGCCACGGGCAGGATCTGCCCTGCGGGGATGTCTGCACCACAGCCAGCAGGTGGCTGCGAGGGGAAAACCCTGGTGTGGGTGCAGGTGCAATCCCTGGCATGGGTGCAAATGCTGGCGTGAGTGCTGTCAGTGCACTAACCACGGCCCTTCCCGCAGGCTGGAGCGATGCTTTGCCACCATAACGTAGCTCGCAGCACGGCGGTNTCTCTTTCCCAGGGATTTCTCAGTACAAATAACCCCTGACCCTGCCACGGCAGCTTGCAAGCAATGCCCCGGGGACTTTGCTGCGAGCGCAGCTGGCTGCTTGTTCACACAGCCCCAGCGCCGAGATCAATGGGAAAAGGGGGGATTACTTCTGTTGTTCTGCCCCTTGTGTTTGTTCAAAAGAACAAACCCACATCCGAAGAAGGGAAACGGCAGCCCAGCACAGCACCTGACTTGCCAGGATGCAGCCAGCCCTCCAGGCGTGCACACAATGCACACACGAGCAGTTGGGGTGGCAAGTTGATGCTCCGGGTGACTCGGTCTGGAAGTCACGAAGTCACAGCTCGGCAAAGCGCTGAGCTCACCCCTTCCTGCCTGAGGTTAGCGGCACAGACGAGGGCTGCGGTATTTCCCTTTTTTTTTTCTTTTCCTCCCTGAAGCTCCAGTGGAAATCCCACCCTCCCCAGGCTGTCCCAGACAGGCTGAAATATGCTTGTGCATTTAGTTACCTGCGCTCATCACCACTGGTGGTAATGTGAGATCAAGGCCTCCTTCTGCTAAATGCTTTGCTGAGGCTTAGGGAAGAGAAAGTCCTCCAACAGCATCCCCATGATGGGAGGAGGCAGAGAAAGAGTTAAAAAAAAAGGAAGAAAAAGATTCATCTAAAGGGGAAGTGACTTACCCAAAGTCACGAGCAGGAGGGAATGGTGCCCAAGCCAAACCTGGATGCATGTTCATCATTAAAAAGACAGCTTTCAGCCAAAAACTTGCTATATAAACTCTGTTTTCTAAACTTGGTCCTGAGCCTCAGGAAGATCCTATTTTGCCCAGCAGAGACCAGCTTGACATCTTGCAAGGGAGTCCCCGTGCTCCCCTCAAAGCCCACCCACCGGGACATCACTGGGAGGCAGCAGGACCTAGTGATCACCCCAGCCACGGGCAGGATCTGCCCTGCGGGGATGTCTGCACCACAGCCAGCAGGTGGCTGCGAGGGGAAAACCCTGGTGTGGGTGCAGGTGCAATCCCTGGCATGGGTGCAAATGCTGGCGTGAGTGCTGTCAGTGCACTAACCACGGCCCTTCCCGCAGGCTGGAGCGATGCTTTGCCACCATAACGTAGCTCGCAGCACGGCGGTACCAAACCCTGCCATGCTCTGCTGTACCCAGGTACCACCAGACCTGAAACTCTATGTTTTCAGGTGCTTTCTGCCCCACGGAGGGGGTCACAGCCATCATACAATGTTATGCAGGATGACTGTAACATTGAGGTATCTGCAAATCTTCCCCAGCTCATGTGGCTGGGTGGGGTTTTAACACCTCCAGCCCTGTTATCCTCATTTATTGCCAAATGGCGACCACTGGGAGATATTTCTTTGATGCCCCTGCCCCAAGCAGCTGGCTCTGGCCGTGTCAAAGAGCTTGTTCCCCACTTCAAAAAAAGAGCATGAGCTCTCCAAAATGCTAACTGATGGAGGGAGCCGGCATCATGTCATAACTCCTGCCTGTCCTGAGGGAAAGGGTCTCTGGTATGGCAGCCCCAAGGGAGCCCCGAAAAGGCCAGGGGACAGTGGGCACGGTGAGGCTGTAAAGAAAAGCCCTTATCCAGAGCTTCCCACCCGGCTGTCACATATTCAAGGCACATCCTGTTGATAACACCTCTAAAAAAGGCTTGTTGGAGAGTTTGCTAGCTCATAGCAGTTTCTAAAATACATACATACATATATTTATATATAACTACTGCAGTGGGGATCCTAATCTAGTAACGTAGGAAGTGCTGGGCTTCCCTTCGGGCTGAGGCACCCAGCAGGGTCTGCCCGTATGGAGGTACGCATGATGGGGCTGAGCAGTGCCCGGCCCTGCAGCCAGCGTGGGAGGGAGGGGGCCAGCAGCGCCTCTGATGCTTTTGCCTCCCACAAAGCACCTGTCACTCACTGGCTCTGCCAGCAAGCCAGGACATGGGGCTGCCACCACCAAACCAGGACACGGGGCTGTGCCTGCCCTCATACGTGGATTCTTCTCTCTCTCTCCTGCCACCAGCCAGCAGCAGGGGGCTCTGGCTGAAACACAAAGGCCATTAAAAGAAGCAAAAATCAACAATCATGCCCCTAACGAGAAGTCAGGATTTCCCCATCTGACACTCGGCGGTTTCCCAGGACAGGGATGATGCAGCACCCACTAATCTGTCCTGCAGCTCCCTCATCCCGGTCCCCAGTCAGTCCACAACCCCCGACAAACCTGAGCAGCCCCTTTGCCCAGCACCCAAATAAAACCCAGTGACTGTTCCCGGGCACGGCTGGACGGGCATCGCACGGCACCACGCCAAGCCCCTGTCCTTGCTGTCCTTGCCAGGTAGACGGAGGACGAACAACTTGGTTATCCCTGTGTTAGATCGGACCCATCCCACCAGGTCACACAGTCCCTCCAGGTTAACATCAATACAGGCAGGGACTGGGACTGAACCCGTGAGGTTTCCCTGGGATTTCAGCGAGGCAAGTTGTGCCAACAGACATTTCTCCGTGTCGTCATTTCTGCTTTCCTCAGCCCCATTTGCTCTGCTCCAGGAGCTATTGCTGTTTGCAGGCTCTTCCATGCAGAGACTGGGTTGTTCCAGGGTGGTGAGAAGCCACCATGGCAGAGAATATCCCATCAAATCTGCCACTTGCAGGGGCCATCAGCAGTATAATCAGTTCTCCATGAATATGCAGGGATTCCCCCTTGTTCCTGTGCCTCTCGTTGCAAGTCCTCTGCAAATATTGAGCCACTCACTGGGAAATAAACTCTGCATCTCATCTGAAGCCACTTGTAACTCATCCCACAACTGCATCTTTGCATCATCCACAGCTGGATCTCTGAGTTACCCTGCAAGCTGCTCCCACTCATTAGGCAGGTGGGAATGTACTTCATGCTTCAGTAGCATCAGAATAAAACACCAATTTAAAAATAAACAACAAAAAAAAGAGCAACAAACCTGCTAAACACATCTGCCAGATGTTTTCCTACTGTGCATCTGTTAGAGATTCCTAGGAATGGGGGAGCAAAACCTGTTGCTGCCCAAGTGCTCGGAGCAGACTTGTACCCCGAGCCCGCGGGATGCCAGCACGGCACCACAGCCTCTCTGCTTCCCAGGCAGCAGTGCACGCCAGAGCAATGCAAGTGGTTTTGTTTTCAGGATCCTCACCAGCATCGCTACCAAATTACCACATCATTAAAAGGCCTTGTGAATCTTTGCTGGAGAAAAATGTTCTCCAGAGATAAATTTAAACACAAAGCCAAAAACACATCCTGGGATTTACGACCTGAAGAAGCAGAGAGGGGCACGGGGCCAGAGAACAGGTTTGTTCTCTACCTCGCTCTAAAGCTTTCACTGTCCAGAGAGACTGGTGTGCAGGGAAGGATGTGAGCAGCACAGGGAGTGAGCTGCATGGAGGCCAGGACCAGGGCTTGAAATACCAGCTATGGCCCTTGCAGCTGGGGTGCTGAGATGGGACACACCAGCTCGGAGCAGACAGTCTTTGCAAAGTCACCGATGTCTCAATTTCCCCTCAGGCAGGGACCCAGCACTCACCCCCGCTTTCTGGGAAGAAAAGCAAAGTCCTTTGGGAATGGACCCAAACATATGCTGAGTCTAACTGGTGGAAAAGGGCATCAGCAGCAAATGCAAGACCAGATTTTCCCAGTGTCCACCTTTATGCATCCAATTCGGCTGGTGCTCTTCCGTCACCAGCCAAGTATTTGGGATAGAGTCACGTAAAGAGATGGAAAATGGGAGATCTTCCAAGGTTTAGCTGTGGTGCAGAGTTCGGCTGAGCCTGATGTTCAGGGCTGTTGCATTTCTGGAAACCAGGCTGTGGTCCACTGGGGCTTGGGGCAGGACAGGAGACCTGTCCAAGTCCAAATCACCGCTCACACTGCCCATTTTGCGAAATTCAAAGGGCGAGCTGCCATTCAACAAGCTTAGACAGCAGCTTCCTATGACATGACCGTACACATCCTGCTGTCAGCCCGTGTTGGTGGGGCCTGGACCGGTGCCGCAGCGGCAGCCTGCAGGTCTCTGCCTTTGGTTCCCACGTGCAAAATCAAAGCTTTCCCAAGAGGAGCCTTGGCAAAGGCTGCAACCCCACTTCACCGAGCCACAGCTCCCATCACCAGGTGGTGCCAGCATCCTGAGGGCTCACACATCCCTTTCTGAAGCATCTGCAAACCCCCAAATCAAACCTCATCCTGCTCCTGGGAGCAGACGGGGAGCGAAGCAGGTGTCCGTGGAGCTGGAGACTTTCTACACTGTTACCTCACGTCCCTGCCTAGGACAGTTGGAGGAGGATGAGCGAAACTGCCGGGAGGGAAGAGGCTGCTGCTTCCCATGGGATACCCGCGCCATGGAGTGCTCGGT
>VZSC01001443.1:279379-301399 GCA_013398225.1 Steatornis caripensis
GGAGGACGAACAACTTGGTTATCCCTGTGTTAGATCGGACCCATCCCACCAGGTCACACAGTCCCTCCAGGTTAACATCAATACAGGCAGGGACTGGGACTGAACCCGTGAGGTTTCCCTGGGATTTCAGCGAGGCAAGTTGTGCCAACAGACATTTCTCCGTGTCGTCATTTCTGCTTTCCTCAGCCCCATTTGCTCTGCTCCAGGAGCTATTGCTGTTTGCAGGCTCTTCCATGCAGAGACTGGGTTGTTCCAGGGTGGTGAGAAGCCACCATGGCAGAGAATATCCCATCAAATCTGCCACTTGCAGGGGCCATCAGCAGTATAATCAGTTCTCCATGAATATGCAGGGATTCCCCCTTGTTCCTGTGCCTCTCGTTGCAAGTCCTCTGCAAATATTGAGCCACTCACTGGGAAATAAACTCTGCATCTCATCTGAAGCCACTTGTAACTCATCCCACAACTGCATCTTTGCATCATCCACAGCTGGATCTCTGAGTTACCCTGCAAGCTGCTCCCACTCATTAGGCAGGTGGGAATGTACTTCATGCTTCAGTAGCATCAGAATAAAACACCAATTTAAAAATAAACAACAAAAAAAAGAGCAACAAACCTGCTAAACACATCTGCCAGATGTTTTCCTACTGTGCATCTGTTAGAGATTCCTAGGAATGGGGGAGCAAAACCTGTTGCTGCCCAAGTGCTCGGAGCAGACTTGTACCCCGAGCCCGCGGGATGCCAGCACGGCACCACAGCCTCTCTGCTTCCCAGGCAGCAGTGCACGCCAGAGCAATGCAAGTGGTTTTGTTTTCAGGATCCTCACCAGCATCGCTACCAAATTACCACATCATTAAAAGGCCTTGTGAATCTTTGCTGGAGAAAAATGTTCTCCAGAGATAAATTTAAACACAAAGCCAAAAACACATCCTGGGATTTACGACCTGAAGAAGCAGAGAGGGGCACGGGGCCAGAGAACAGGTTTGTTCTCTACCTCGCTCTAAAGCTTTCACTGTCCAGAGAGACTGGTGTGCAGGGAAGGATGTGAGCAGCACAGGGAGTGAGCTGCACGGAGGCCAGGACCAGGGCTTGAAATACCAGCTATGGCCCTTGCAGCTGGGGTGCTGAGATGGGACACACCAGCTCGGAGCAGACAGTCTTTGCAAAGTCACCGATGTCTCAATTTCCCCTCAGGCAGGGACCCAGCACTCACCCCCGCTTTCTGGGAAGAAAAGCAAAGTCCTTTGGGAATGGACCCAAACATATGCTGAGTCTAAGTGGTGGAAAAGGGCATCAGCAGCAAATGCAAGACCAGATTTTCCCAGTGTCCACCTTTATGCATCCAATTCGGCTGGTGCTCTTCCGTCACCAGCCAAGTATTTGGGATAGAGTCACGTAAAGAGATGGAAAATGGGAGATCTTCCAAGGTTTAGCTGTGGTGCAGAGTTCAGCTGAGCCTGATGTTCAGGGCTGTTGCATTTCTGGAAACCAGGCTGTGGTCCACTGGGGCTTGGGGCAGGACAGGAGACCTGTCCAAGTCCAAATCACCGCTCACACTGCCCATTTTGCGAAATTCGAAGGGCGAGCTGCCATTCAACAAGCTTAGACAGCAGCTTCCTATGACATGACCGTACACATCCTGCTGTCAGCCCGTGCTGGTGGGGCCTGGACCGGTGCCGCAGCGGCAGCCTGCAGGTCTCTGCCTTTGGTTCCCACGTGCAAAATCAAAGCTTTCCCAAGAGGAGCCTTGGCAAAGGCTGCAACCCCACTTCACCGAGCCACAGCTCCCATCACCAGGTGGTGCCAGCATCCTGAGGGCTCACACATCCCTTTCTGAAGCATCTGCAAACCCCCAAATCAAACCTCATCCTGCTCCTGGGAGCAGACGGGGAGCGAAGCAGGTGTCCGTGGAGCTGGAGACTTTCTACACTGTTACCTCACGTCCCTGCCTAGGACAGTTGGAGGAGGATGAGCGAAACTGCCGGGAGGGAAGAGGCTGCTGCTTCCCATGGGATACCCGCGCCATGGAGTGCTCGGTACTCACCCCCATCCGCAAGCTCAAAATAGCCTTGGCTTTGCAGAAGGCTGGCTTCAAACCCAACCAAGTGGCTGCAAAACCCCGTCCACGGCTGTGCAGGCTGCTGGCTTCGGTTCTGCCCCTGTTTTTAACAGCAGCAGCAGAAGCGAAACTCAGTTGGGTTTAGCAAGAACCAAAGGAGCACAGGGTTAAGCTCTGCAAGGGCAAGGCAGAACCGCTGTGGCAGACATAGCAGACAGAGACACATGAAAAACTGATTTCCTAGATTGCTGGCAGGTCCAGAGATGAAAGGAAATGAACTGGATGGGGGGAATGTAAGTTCAGGGTCAAACTAAGCCACTAATTTCAGATTTGAGGGCTGTTTTGGATTTTTACTTAAGCTTTTTTCTTTTCCTTTTTTTATCATTTGAAAACCACAGAGGAACACAGCAAGATGACGGCTTTGTTGTAAATTAAAAACAACTCTGAAAGGTCTGTTTAGAAACTGGCAAAACAAAAGGGGAAAGCAGGCAGAGCAGCGGGAGGGGGGCTTCCTCCTCCCCAGTCCTGCAGGCGCAAGGCAAGGTCACCAACAAAAACCTTCAGCTTATAGCGCAAATAAGCTTCAGTCAGAAACCCAGCAGGAAGGATCAGTGAGACTGCCAGTCTCCAGGGTGATGGGCACTGGCGATGGTCCTGTGCTCCCTGCCTCAGTTTCCCCAATTTCAAAACTCCTCTCCTTCCCTGCACTGCGTTTATATTAATGGCTGCAAAAGCAAAGGCTTCAGGGGGAAAAGTGCTTTGCAAGTGCCCCTGGGAAGCATTAAGGATCATGGAGGGTAAGGAGATATGAGGGCTCCGACACTGGCACCTCTTGTGGCTCTGGTGCCAAGCACATCCGCTCTAGATCCAGCCTGAGACAGTTACACTCTCGCACAAGCATCTGACTGGAAACCACAGGCAGTCGCTTTAGCAGCACGCTCCAACCCTCACTGGTGGTGCAACAGCCAGGCAGCACACAAGGGGTCCAACACTGCGGGCAATCCACAGGGAGAACCTGTCTCCCACTGCTTTGGGAAGAGGCCATGGAGGGAAAGCACAGATCCGTGCAGCTCCAGGCACCACAGAGCAAATCCTAGGTTAAATACTACCAGCTCTGCACATTTCCCTTGGGCTTCCCCAGGGCATCTTGCTTTCAGCCGACCAGATGTCTACTTCTGCTTCGCTGCTTTAGGGGATTCCCTTCTCCACATCACAGGCAGCGTAGAAGTCCCATCCTGCCACGTCCTTGGTGGAGGAGCAGGGCAAGCATCAGCTCAGCCACTGTCTGCCAGAGCTCCGGAACAGCCAGCCAGCCTCCAAATGGACAGTCTGACCAGAAACCAGCTGGCCCGAGGTTTGGCTGGCTTTTTGCTGCTCTAGGAAGCGTTACTGTCTGGCTGCTGACTGGACAGCCTGGTCTCTGAGCTTCCCTTCAAGCCCTAGAGAATTCCTTTGCAAAGTTCGATCTTCAACCTGTCCTAGACCATCTTTGCAACTGAGACCTCTTCTTGGTGGACTGGAAAGTGTATCAGGAGTGCCCCAAAGGCCAAAGCTGCCTCTCCTGAGCATCCCTTGCACTGCAGCCACCTCAGCCCCAATCTAGCGAAGGGCTGTGGGCATATGGGGCTCCTAGAGAGAAGAACATATCCCCTCTTTTCCAGCCTTTGTAATAGCCATGTCTGGTTTTAATTGTCCCAGGAAACGGGGCTGCAGAAGGATGATGCTGGGGAGTACGGTCTCAGGGCACTGGCCCCACTCCTTCTGTGCTTCCTGCTGCAGCCAAGCCCCAGCTGGGCTGTCCGTGAGAAACGGGGTAATTGGCTGCTGATCCCAAATATAACCCAAACGATGGAAAATTCCAGGAAACGAGCCAAGACAAGATGCCGTGAGGGGGATCAAGGCCCGGCACGCCGGCTAGGGGAGCTGCAGAGAAGCCCTGAGCCCTCAGCAGCATCTCCCTGACATCAAATCCTCCTTGTGCAACCCCCCTGGTGCTGCAGACAGCCATGTGAGCTGCAAGCATTCTCCAAGGCAGCCCCTGAGCACCTCTCTCCAGAGCAGCCACCTCTGGAGCAGCAGCACTCAGCCCCCACACCCCAGCTGGGGCAGCTGCCAGCGGAAAGCCACACTGCTGCTTCCCCTGGCTCGCCTGGCGCTCAGAAATCCCCAGCTCATGCAAAATGACCCAGCATGGCTTCCAGGAATGGGACCGCACACACCTTGGCTTGCCCCATGGCTGTCCCCACTGTTCCCCGGCTCTGTCCCGCTTCCTGCCCTGCCTGCCTGCCTGCCACGCCACCAGCAAAGCAGCAGCTCCCTGGGGACCACAGCCTGGCCCAAAGGCACTGAAAAAGTTTTTCCCGAGTCACCTAAGATGCCTCCGAGGAGAAAAGCAAAGCCTCATCTCTCTAGGCTAGAAGCAGCACGTCCAGTTCATTTCGAGGGTGATACCCAGTGGGGTCAGGGGCTTTTCGGGCGTACCTCATTCCTGGGGGCTGGGATCTCACTGCTGCCACCGGTGACTTGCTGGGAGCCCTGCAAAGAGGTGTCCAACGGCCTCTGCAGCGCCCGACTGCTCTGGTTCAGTGCCAAGGGTGATTACTCCGTCATCAGAGCCGTAATCCCACACACCAGGAGCTCCAGGCCTGCAATCTCAGGGAAGAAGACGAGAGCAGATAAGCCAGCAGCTGAAAACCCATCTCCACCGCTCGGTCTCACCCAGTTCCCCCCCCGCCCACAACTTTCCGCCCTCCCTCCAACACCCGCAAAGCCGCTGCCGGGACTGTCCCACCCGGGAAACGGTGTCTGCCTGCACCTCGTGCTGCCTTCCCCTGCCTGTCCCCCCTTCCCCTGCCTGTCCCCGCTGCTGCTGCGTACTACCACCCCTCTGCACTAATCCCCTGGCAGAGGCGGCTCCCAGACCCTCCCGCGTCCCCAAAACAGGCACCCCAGGGTATTCACACACTGGCAGCTGAGCCGAGACACAACGGAAGAAGGCGAAGAGCCTTCTGCAGGCATCCCTGCCCCAGCTGGATGAAGGATCACTCCTTCCCAGGCTAACCCTGACCAGCTCCTGCTCAAGTCCTGCTTAAAAGCACCCCAGGAGCACCCCTGGGGCTGCAGAGGGGTGCAGCACCGGCTTTTTCCACCCCCAGCACTCACCTCATCTCCCGGCACGCCCAGCTTCCAGACCCAAATCTGTCCACTGCACTTTCTGCTCTCACTGGGGGGAAAAATAAAAAAAAAATTAAGAAAAAAAAAGTCCAACCCAGGCTCCCAGTTGGGACTGTCGGTGGTTTGGGGATCGCAGCAGCAGGGAGAGCCACCACGCTCCGGCGCTCGCCCGGGTTTCGTTACAGAAGCCTTGGGGCCGAGGGTTTTTCCCTGGCCGGTGATGTCACATCCTGACCCCGCCGGCAGCTCCAGCTGTCCCCGGAAAACCCGCTGGGAAGCCGGCCCCCAGGCGAGCGCTCACGGGTGGGCACCCACACCCACGCACCATTCCTGGATGCTGAGGTCCCCGCTGGCGCACGGTCCCGCGCTGCTGGCTGGGTCCAGGGTTTTGCGGGACAGCAGCACGCTAGGGAAAGGAGACGAAATCCTGCAGTATCTCCCCGCTCCGCGATCTTCTGCGCAGTCCCTCTCCCTTCTTCCTCCCCCACTATGCATGCACGCAAAAATCAGCCGGAGGTTTCAGTGCCAGGCCAAGCTGGACGCGGTCCAAAACAGAAAAGCCAGAGAGAGGGGAAAGAAAAACCCAGAAAAACTTTCACTGCACAGAGCAGACTTTGCTGTCTGTCGATCTCAGAGGTGGGGCGAGTTCTGAAGTGCACTGCGGTATTTAAATACAGCTCAGCGAAAGCAAGCCTGCACCAGCACGCTCAGTGCTGAGAGGAGCAGCCAGCCAGCGTGGGATGGCTCAGCGCAGGCCAGGACTCTGCTTCGGGGTCAGACTGCTGGGTGGGGATGTAAAACTGGTGGTGTCCCCTCCGTGTGATGCTTACAGGTGTTGTGGCAAGGTGGGAGGCAGAGGCACAGCCCTGGTGCTCACGGTCGCATGTCTTTCCCAGGGGAGCAGCCTGGCTCAGCCGCGGCAAGATGAGATGCAAGCGTTGCTGGAGACGTCTGCAAATTGTTTGGCACTGGGACAGTTCCAGTAAGGGAAACGTTTCTAGGCTTTGCTTAAATATGTGTTAAACTCAGGTTCAGCCAAGCATTTGCAGATGATGGTGTGGGTAAGGAGCAGCAGGAGTATGAGAAAGGAAACCACAAACCCAGCAGCACAAGTCGACAGGAGGATCTGTCTGCTGGGTAGGTCTGCACGAAGCAGGAGGGTTTAGGATGAGGTTTGCCTCCCTGAACCCTGCCTGGCTTCTCCTCCTGCTGCAGCTGTGGATTTACCTTCCCACCCCCGCAGAGCGTGCACCCAGTAGGGCACATCTCTGCAGGATCTAGACTCCATCCCCTATAACGGGGCTTCTCAGCTACGGTGATACCAGGGTTTGCCCTTGAGGCACAATGTTCAGAGACAGTCTTTAAAAATGAAGTTACCTGCCCGGTGATGGCAAACACCCTCAATTATCCAGCAGCCTTCTGGAGCAGACAGCCGCGAGGGAGCTCAGCCTGGGCCTTACAAGGCATCTGCTCTCCTTTCCTCCCTCTCCCTGTGCTGATGCAGGGCCCAGCACAGCACCGGTTTTGCACAGGTACAATAGAAACTATTTGTCACCTGCAGCAGCATCTTACTAGGAGCAAAGAAGACATTGGATGGCCTGCAGCACCTGGCAGCAGCCGCTAAGTGATTGCTTTTGGACGGAGCCAGAGGGAGTCAGGGCTCTGGCAGGGCTGAACGTCTGCTGACGGGGCCTTGCATACCCCAGCAGCTCCTTGCTGTCCTACCTGTCCCCATTTGGGACACAGCTGAAGGGCAGGTCATGGGCCAGGTGATGGGAGAAGGACACGCAGGACTCACCCGTGCTTGGTGCCCATCACAATGTGAGATGGCTGATGCCTCACACCTGCAGCACGTTTCCTCAGAAAACGTAAAACCTGGAGGGCAAGCACCCTGTAAGCTCAGTTCCTGGGACAGGAGGAAAGAATGAGCTGATGAATTCATCTCTCCAAGTGCTTCCCACCATGATCATCAGCTAATTCAGTCCAACAGCTGTAACCCTGACAGCTTGGGTCTGCATGTACATCCTCCCCAGGACCTGTGGGCTGGTTTACAGGGGCAGAGCCTTTTCCACATCAGCCTGGCCCCACTCCTGAGCGAATCTCTCACGATCACTGCAGATGGTCTCAGGCCAAAGTAACATCCCTAAAATGAAGATCGGCCCAAGTAGAACAGCAGGCTCCTCCTGGCTGCCAGAGAAGGGAACAAATTGGACATACAGATGTTTTTGCTCCTAACGATCCATGGAGAACCATCAAGGACCATCCACAAATACTGAAGGAGCTGGACGATGTCACTGCAAGGTTCAGGCAGCAGAAGCTCCGCAAAGTCTTTTTTTGGCACCTGGGAGAGCATCCCTAACACTGAATACTCCTTGCTTGCACATCGCAGCCAGCCCAAGTCCCAGCAACACTGCTGTCCTCTACCCCAGGGACCTGGTGTGCACCAGCATCCACGCTCATCCCCGAGGGATGCAGGAAACCACAAAACAGCCTTGGACCCCGTGAGCGGGAGGCCACTCTGCAGGGCAGATGTAACTCCTGACAGGAGGAAACTTTCAACTGAAACCCCAGCAAAAAATGGGCACAAATCCAAATCTGAGGGGGCTTGGCTGTATAGCAAAGGTCCTGGAGGAAATTCACAGCCAGGATTTACATCCAGGCAAGATGGAGCCAAAATACTTAAGAGGCGAGATGGGGTCCTCCCACCCTCAGCAGTCCGGAGCCAAAGGAGAGGGGCCAGGAAAACAGCATGAGGGCTGAAGCTGCATCAGCTGCAGCCCTGCAAGTCCATCGGGGTGAGCAGCATCTCCTGGTCAGGGAGTTCCCCCCTCACAATAAGCTTTGGGTTTTGAAAACTTCACAGAGCAGAGAGCCCACGGTCCTGGAGCCACCCAGTGTCCCAACTGTGGGGAGGGAAGGCGGGAGTCGCTTGGGAGAGAGGAAGAGGTCCGAGGGGCATGTTTGGGGCAGAGAGATGTGTTATTGTGAAGACGGCATTTGTCTGCCCTGGCGGAAGGAAGAGGGGGGTTGGCCCTGCTCCTGCAAGCAGGTGCATGGCTGAATTTATCCAGAAGGAAGGAAGCAGGGAAGTGAGCCTGGAGCGCTGGACGGCTCCATTGGACCTCACAGGCGGCGGTCATGGAAAGAGCCCCAACAGCAACGTGGCTTCGCACACCTTGGCAGGACACAGCTGCACCGGGGGGGTCAGGGCGCACTGAGCACCCCAACACCTGCAGTGCCAGGCCAGGCTCTCCGTGGCCACATGATACCCTGCACAGTGTGCACCCTGGCAGTCAGCACCCCATCAGCACCGCACCCCACTGGCCAAGGAGATGCTTGTTCCCAGGCAGGGTCTGAAGGCTCTGCATGCCTGCGCAGACCACGAGACACAGCAAAAGGGAACAGTGGGTTTGCTCCCAATATTCACAGAGAGGCAAAGCACACGCCCAGAAAAGTTTGTCTGGGATATGCAGGGTCAGGAACAGCCAGCTCCCCCTCCCCGCTCCACTGAGTCCTGTGCAAGTTCTGAGATAGGGAGTGAGAACTTCCTCAGCTGTGGATCAGAGGGGACTGGAGTCTTGCCATTTTCTAAGGCACAGGGGAAAAAACAGGCACAGATGAAAAAGCACTGGAGTCAGCATTTTAAGCGAGGGTAAGAACATCATCTTTCAGTCTGCACCTCCTTGACTGCTGCGACAGCACGGTGTCTCTCCAGGGAACAGGACGGGCTCTGGGTTTCCTGCTGACATTGGGGTACGTCTCCCCAGGGCAACAGGGCTCTGGGTGCGCAAACTGGGTTTTGACACACTGATAACAAGAGCCTCTGCCTCCAAAACTTGCTCCCTGCTCCTAGCAGGAACCACTGCCACATCCCTGGCCCTGAGCTCTCCTCCAGCCGGAGGCAGCCCACAGGCAGCACAGAGGGAAGGAGGTGGCTCCTGCAGCATCCGGTTCAGCTGGGTAGACTCTGGCCTACACACGGCTGGAAGTCAGCAAAGCAACCTGGAAAACTTGTGGGATGTTTACCCTTCCCAAGGCAGCTCATCTAGGATCAACACCGGGCTAGGGGAACCATTGGCCTAACTCAGTGCAGCCCACCGCAGTATTAACCATATAGGAGCAGCCTGGCCATCTAGATACATGTTTTTTAGCATAAAACTCAGCCCCGGCTCACAAAGCTGAGCAGACAGGCTCATGCAAGCTGTGTCTGTGCTGGTAGCTCAGAATAAGGAGACAAACCTCCCCTCTAGTGGCTGTACGGCACCAAGTCTCACAGTTACCTTCTCTCTCCACGCCAAGACTAACACCATTGTTTTCACCAGCTCTTAGGCCCAACACGGATCCGAAGTGCATCCAATGTCTTACAAACACACGGAGGCTAGGCCAGGCAGCCAGCAGCGTGACTCATGCACAGGTGCATGCCGGGCACTGGCAAAGTCACACAGCAACACAAGACCGTTAGCCTATTTCTGCAGCAAAGATGGTTTGCAGGGCCAGTTCTTCAGCTGAGTTACCCCCCTTATAGCAAGCATTCAGTGGGACCAACGATCAGGCCTAAAGTTTCTCTTGGACTTTGTTATTCTGGGGTTTTGTCCCAGTTTCAGCCTCCTCACCACCACAGCAGCAGTCAGCACAGATCTGACTGCGCTGCTCAAACCCTAACCGTAGCATGAGCACACGCATTATTAGCACACACATTTCCGAAAGGACTAAGAGTTTCCACTTTTCCTTTTACAAATTAGGGAGCATATTCACACCATGTCAAACCTGCATCCTACAGCCGGGCCACCAAATATTGAAACAACTCTGCTGTCCACGACCAAGATGCTCTGGTTTGATGGTACACCGTCTCAGACTACCAGGCCATCTGCTGTTATAATCTGTGGGAATACAGAAAATCGTACAGAAAAATAAAAGTACAAGATAGCGGTCTGAAGCTTCCCCGTTCATGACAGCGTTTCAGTGGTGCACTCCATCAGACTGGCTTCCTGGAGGAAGCACAGCGGTAACATTTTCCGGGGCTGCAGCAAACCCCATCCTCAGCAGATCTGGAAATACCTCCCAGGACGGTGTACAACTTCCAGCCTTGTAGCACACCCACACATGTGCAAGTCTAGCCAGCTCTTTGCTCCTCTGCTCCGCAGGGAGATGCAATCAGCACCAGATCACTGATACCAAGTCAGTCACTTCTGTGCCAAGCGGTCTCACCCTAACACAAGCATTAACATGTTTTGGCGTCCCTTCAGGGCACATGAAAGCCCTTGTTCCTGCCAGGGCCAGAAAACACGGTCTCTTGCAAAATGGCCGCAGGTGGTATGATCAACTTGGCCTTTTCAGTTTGGTCTTACTTAAAAAACATTTCAGTGCATGCAATGTTTCTTTTTCTGGATTTTGTCACTTCTGCCCGTCTTAAACCCTTGGAGAAGTTCTTAGCTTGTGCTTCATCACACAATGGGTTGAAAAAAAACCTGCCAAAATTACAGATAGTGACTGTTACAGCCTCTACTGGAGACTTTAGTCTTTCAAGCTCAGAAAGAGGCTCAGGTGTAGATCCGGAAGCCTTGAATTTCACTCCTTTTGCCCGTTACTCTTCCAGAGATGATGTATCATAGCTATATTAAAAATTAATACAGCAACTTTGACTTCTTCAAAGCAGGAAGTGAATAATGAATCAAAACTGCCCTTATTTCAGCTAAGGGAAAATGATAAATGGAGCACGAATGCTATAAAATAGAAGTAGAAAGGCTCTTTAATAAAGGTGATTTGCTGTTCAGATTATAACAGCCCTATCCACATCTCCTCCAATTATTCCCCTGCTATGCACACAGTCAAAGACCCAATGCAATCAGAAACAAAAAGAAGATATTACCAGGGAGCATGACCATCTTCTTGCAGCAGAACCCCAGGAGAAGATGTGCCTCTTCTAGAAATATCTTATAATTCCCTGAATCGACAGGAGTTCACACCCAATGCATACAAGTCGCTGCTAAAATAGAGCCCAACAATAAAACCTTGCTATCTACCTTTAGTGCTTAGCTGAACAAAATTCATGTCCAAAGAATGGGCTGAGGAAGTATGGAGTGACAGTGAGTATTACAGCAACCAGCTCCTACAATTACACTAGCAAACAGATTGTGCAAGAGCCCTTTATAATTAATCAAACCTCCTCATCAGGTCACGGTTAATCGTAGCACAGAAAATCTGTTACCAGCCCTGCCCAAAAAATTGGTGTTCCTCCGACAGACAAGTTGCCTACCCTTCTTGCCTCCATTTCTTTGGCAAAGGAGGGAATGCTTTCCAGCTTCAGCAGGCTGATGGGAAGGTGCGATGTGGTCTGGACACAACGGATCGTTAGTGCTAACAGCAAGTTAGTGCCAGGGATTTGATCGGGATATGGGAAATATTTCAGCGTTGCTCCTGGGAAGCTCCTGGCTGTCCTCTGTTTACTTGTCTACCTGTGCAGCGGTGGCACATTGATACTCCACGCACAGGCTGCACAGCTCTCAGCACTGCTCCGTATGCCCTTGCCCACAGGCACACCAGCTGCTTCTGCTGGGAATGAACACAAGAGCAGCTCAAAGCACAAATGCTTTGGGATTCTTTTACTGAAGAGACGTTTAAAAAACCAAACCTGCTGCAGTCTGAAGTCAGAATCTTACCAACAGTGCCGTGTTAAAGCAGCTATACATATTCATACCAATACATTTTTTTCATGAGATGCCCCTTAGCAATCGAGAAGTCGGTCAGTGGCTCGCTCCCTGTTACTATGCCAGTCCATCTTGCTTTTATTGTGGACAGTGCCTTTCCTGAAATGGGAACAAGAGCTAATTTCTGTCCCTCCAAATACCACTTGTAGAGTTACCTGACTAGCTGCCAGTCTGAGAAAAATTAATTCTACAAAGCATGCACAAATTTCTCTACACTATTCAAAAATACGCAAAAATAAAACCATGTTTATAATATCCTACTCCTCAAGAAAAACATCTCTAAGACACAGAAACACAGCGACAGCATAAAATCCATATATTAATTAAGAAGCAAAAAATTCCCAGAACAAATCTAGTCACTCTACTTTTCAATACCAAGAAAAACACAGGCCACAGTATACATCTGTGTAAGGAACCTCACACATAAAGTAACAAAGAGGAGTCTTTTTTAGCGCATCGGTCCTATTCTCTTTTCTTGATGGACCCACACAAATTGAAGCCCATAGAAGTTCCAGAGAGATTAAAAAGCATTGGACCATGCAATTATAATGGTGGAGGGCATTCAAAATGCATTTACTGAGAAGAAACATTGATTGTTATCTGTCTCCTGATGTCAGTTTAGTCCATTACATAGCTCCCTTTCTGTCACTTTATTTCAGATTTCAAAAACACAGCATGCAGCAGCAAGTCACAGGATGGGAAAATGGTTCACTCTGATGAAGCTACGCTGAAGTACAGGGCTCCATTCTGGCAATTGGTTATTGTTGTTTGAATGGCCCAAGTCCTCATCTTGCATCAATGCCAAACAGGCTTGACTATCACACTCCCAGGATGTCTTCAGATTATTTCTGCAGCCAAACCAAATTCTTAAAATAAAGAGACAGGACCATGCCATCTAGAAAAAACCCTGCCTGCTGCTGGCTTGCTTCACCCACAGGCCAGGCTCTACGACTTGTCAGAAACCTGACCTGGTCTCAGTTCTCTTCCAAGTCCGCTTTGCTCAAGCTCTGCTATAACTGACATATATTTAAATTCGCTAGATCTGTGGTTGAAGGTCTCGACTAACTCGTAGGTCTCAGAACGATCCGTCGCATAGAAAAGCTGCACCTGATTCGCCAAGCACTGCGCTTCATGGACCACCTGCAAGTTAAAACAAAGAATGTGTTACCATCAGGTTTTGTTGTATTTGAGTATCCCATTGAAAAAGATTCACAGCAGCTGAAAGGCTGCAGTCCCACTCATCGAATGACTCAATTCCAGGTCACCTTAGTTTAGCAAATCTCTCAACAAACCACCTCCCTCTTGTTCCTGACCTGCTTACGAGATTTAGCACCGTGCCTTTAAACTACTCTCCTGCTGAGCATACACCTCAGAGGCCAAAGATGCCTTTCAGGATCCCTGCCCACCTTAAGGCACTGGAGATGTGCAACAGTCTCATCTTTTCCTTCTTAAGGTCGACCTATTTGCAAGAATTGATTGTTTACTCTGAGATACAACAGCACAAATGCATTACCAATGACTTCTCTGCACATCGTTTCAGAACTGGTAGAAGTAGGTCAGTTAGAGGTGGGGTGCTCTGTTCCATCAGTACAATCCCTAGTGCTGTTAGTCCTAGCACTCTACCATTACAAATATGCAAATAACAGTATACCCACCCATAGAGAAAAGAGCAGAGGCACACAGAAACCTAACATAAAGCTCTGGAGGTCTCCTGATTCGACAAGTGGTATCAAGCTTCAAAACACTGTTTTAACTTGTTGGCAGGTAGCAACAGCTTTCATTTAGATTTGTTTCCATTAGTAAGAAAAACAGAAGCTTTTTTTTTTTACAACAATAAACTACAGAACACAAAGTAAGAAGAAAAAAAAAAAAGAATGCATGAGCTGAAATCACCAGATAGACAAAGACTGATAACTTCCTTCTAGCTTTCCTTAGTATTAAGTAGATTAGGTTAAAGAAATCTAGTAAGACCATTCTTTGGGAAAGAGTCTTTTAAAGGCTTCACTTTAATTTGGTTTAAATTCAAAACTGGAGGAGGAGTTGCAGCATAAAATGAAGGAAGTCAACGAGCAGATTTCTCTTACCAAGAACTTGGAGTCCATTTCTGCGGTCATTAGTACTACCCCTTTTTCCTTCTGAAGCTCAGGATAATGGTACAAGACCAGCTGGCTAGGAGCAGCTTCACCTTGAGTCTGAGGGAGATTAGAGAAACGTATCCCATAAAGAACTTCAGCTCTATTGCAGATTTGGAAGCTTCATTACAAAACTTTGAGTATTAACTGCTATGGGAGCAGCAATTTTTCAGGGCTTAAGGGTCAGTTCTAATTGAAAGTTTGTTATTCCTGGTATTTACAGAAAACAAGGGATTTGCAGATTTAGGTTGTGGGGTTTTTTTCTTGACTAGAGACTATTTTGCATTTAAAAGAACCCACAATTTTCAGAAAGACATTTCATCTTATAGCATCTACTGCTATTTTAAGTAGCTTGCACAAAGAGTTCTAAAAAGTTTGACAGTTGCTTCTATTGTGAGACTATCTGACTTCTACCTCATCCTCCTTTAGATTAGAGACACTTAATACCATAAATGTACTAATTTACTCATAATTAATTTACTAGTTTACCTATAATTAATAGCAGTTTTTCCCTGATAATTCTTCTCAAGTTAAGCTAGACAACCTGTTCGTTCAACTATTTAGCAAATATTATATATTGTAATAAGCTGATATTACACATCTCTGGATCCTAAGCCATTTTTAGACTTTTATTTCAAACACTCACCTGAATGTTTATTAGCGAAGTGAAGTGCAATTCTGTTCCTGACCACTGTCCCACAAAGAACTCATAGCCTTCTTTTCTTGGCAAAGCATACAGAAACTGCAGAGAAATGATAAAAAGTAATTATCCCTGTGCCTGTGTCATACTGGCCTTCAGCATAAACTCTTTAGCGAGAGAACCACAACAGAAAAAAGGGTTTCTTTCCCCACCAAGAGTGATAGGACAGCAGGAACGAGACTTCAGAACTGACAATACTACTGATAAGGTTAATGCTGGTTTATTTCATCAGCGAATACGCTGGCACATATTTTTATCAGTATTATGAGAGAGAGACAAAGAAAAGGACAGGACAGTGGAGAACATCCAGACTCTGACCTTTGTGCTCACTTCTAGAAAATTAACACCCGAAATGGTCAAATACGAGATAAGAAGCATTCGGAGTTTTTAATCCTGAAATTTCATCAACTGTTCCAGAACAGGCAGCAAGCATTTTCTCTCCAGACCTACGGTCTACTTGGCTCCATAGGCTAGGGACTTGCTCATTTTCTGACACCAAGGGAAAGGACAATATGGGAGCAGAAAAACAAGCAGGACACCTGACTAAATGCTGATGCACTGTACAGAAATCCACTTAAAGCTATAAATAACTTTCCAAGCTCTGAGTAGCTCAGGAAGCCAGATATATTTGATCTTCCTCTTGGTAAGTGAAATATGCAGGACCAATCCATCAATTCAGTAAAGTCTCCCATTCAGATCCACAAAAGCAATACTCTCAATGCAGCAAAGTCTAGCTATTTTGTTTTCATAAGGAGTGAAGCATTTAATTTCTGTCTCAGGACAGTGAAATTTGCAAAAAGTCTGCGTTTCAGCGCACAATTGCTGTAAAAACACATTACTTTCAACAGAAAACAATACTAACCCAGCAGCATATGGTACAAAACTGCAGAAAGATATCGTTTACGCTGTTAGCTGTTCTGCTTTTTTGCAGTTTAACTTCTTCAAAGCAACGACCTCCTCATTCACACAGGAATCTTCCAATTGAAGCTTACAAGATGCCCACCAACCCATGTGACAAACAGCGAATCCAAATCTTGGGAATCCACTCATCTCCAAAATAACCATGTTAAGAACTCTCAGTGTTCTATGCTTTGCCATGCTGGCATACACCTAAGACACAACCCACAGAGTATTTACTCTGTATCTGTAATAAATGGTTTGACTGTACCCAATTCCCCACCTCCTACCCATCACAGCTGCTGAATGACGATGCTCTGCAACAAAACTTACATTATTCAATTTTGCATTACATGCCATACAGTCTTTTTTGACAACTCACACTTCCCTAGAGACAGAGATGCATTAGTTACACAACACAGTGCTTGCCCAGTATGGCTTCTGTGCAAACAGCTCATACTAGCTTACCAACGTTTACCTATCGCAGATCGCTCGTGTGGTAAAGCAAGCATGGCTACGCACATTTTCATCGGAAAAGCAGACTAACAGATGATAAGGTTCAGCTCGTTCTGTGGACCAAACCGCAACAGATTTGATTTCTTGGCTTTTTCCCTTTCAGATACTCCTGCCTGTCTTCACTATCAGTAAACAAACACAAAGAGGAGCAGCTCACACCAACCGTAAGACAAGGGAATTCGCTTTCTCCATGTACATGCAACTTAATGCCATGGTGACATGTAGCTATAGCTAACAACAGTTCCTCCAGGTTAATGCAAGGATACTTTAAGCAATGAGGAAAGATGTGCGGGAACATCAATAAAGCTGGCTTACGAGGCTTAGCTTGGCACAACACTGCACAGAAGAGATTTAACCACAAGACATTAATTAATGGAAACCAGAGGCGTGTAGCTAAATCTGTTCCCTGGGAGATTCTGTGCTCTCGTTTCTGAACCCCACATCTCTCATATCTAGACATCTGATACCTAGATCAAACCATTTAACAGACAGGAATATCCACTGATTTTACCTGAACACTAAGACAAATATTTGAACACCTGGATTTTACTAATCGAGCTGATACAATGAGTTTCAATACAGGAAGGTCAAAAGTTTACGAATTAGGCTTTACACAAGAGAAACGCATTACAGCTATACATCCATGCACTGCAAGTCTCTGCCATACGTACCGATGGACATTTCTGGGCTCTCTTCCATATTAAATCAAACTTCTCTGCCTTTGGCGAAAGACAAGAAGAAATTCAGTTTTCTCAACACAAACATGGATGCACAGTTATTCAGAATTACCTCATTAACCTTTACAGGGTACAGCTTCCATCTACAGAAGGTCTCACTGCAGGAACGGCTAACAATGAGTACGTGGAAAATTGTACTTAGTTCTTAGTTACCTAAATGTCATTGGTGCCTCGTTTTAACAATGCTGTCTCTAAGAAGCAGCAGTAAACTCCTTGGATCCAAAGCTTTATTCCTTAGAGGTGAGGGGCCCATGCTTTAGGCTTACATTACATCCTTTTTCAGTAACAGCTCCACTGCATCATGTGGTGTCAACAGCTCAGCAAGACGACATATCCCTGGCTCCAAATTGTAGATTTTACATCCTAGTCATCTGTTCTTCAGTATTAAAATGCAGCCTAGATATCTACTCAAATAACATACTTATTGCTTAGGTTCATATTAAAACCACAAACATATTTGGTCATGCCTGATGAAACCTGGCAATCTCATTAACGTGTCCTCTGCATTCCCCCAAATCTTTTGCTGCTCTTCTCTTTCCAGCACCATATATTAATACCTACTCTAAGGTGTTCATGAAAGAAAACATATGCCATTCATCAACACGAAATTCCTCCATGTGTGCTTTTGAGCACTCAAGAATTACGTGAGGCCTTTCTTCCAGCCAACAAAAAGCTTCTGGCAAAAGACGGTTTCTTCCCCCAATGACACTGTGAACTACTTCCTAATGTGCCTAGGATCTGGTCTGCATTAAAGCCTTAAAAGCTTCCAAAGCTCCTCTAAAACAGTGCACCAAAGAACAGTGCCAGCCCTGCTAATGAAAGACCTACACCGTCTTAACTGGAGTCCCTGGCTTTGGCCCTCTGTTACAGTAAATGTGCAATTCAAACTATTTTCACAACGTCCACATGTTGGGAAAACTGGAACATGAAACTGCTCAATTTCAAATCCCACATTGCTGTTTTCCAAGCATACAGCACTTCATACGTTTCAGAACACAGCCTCCCACCAACTTCAGTTGCAGCTGTACAATTGCAAACTGCAAATCAGACCCCAGATCTAAATGAGGTTTCAAGAATTCAAGGAACACAGAGTTTGTGCCCAGCTGTTAAAAGACAGATTTAAGAGATCACCACCATATAAGGACTCCAAAGCAAAGAATAAGAAGAAATCCCAAAAGCGAAAAGAACTCCTTCAGCCTAACGCAGATTAACAACAATTAACATCTGGTAAAGTTATGAGGAATAAGAAATATGATCTTATCACAGGAAGCACCATGCAATCTCAATGAAAGACAGTGCTGCCAATAATTTAAATGTATGAAAGTAAGTCATAAGTGATTAGCCACGTGCAAGTTATTAGCCAAGTGCTCTAGTACTGCCATATTAAACTTCAGTTGGCTGTCCATGCTGCAGGGAAGAGGGGAAAGAAACGAGCAACCCTGAGAAAAGATGATGTGAAAATACAAACGCTACCTTAACAGAAACTAGGGCTCTGTGAAGAGTATTGGATACTCATAATAAAAAATGCCTGGAAATTCAAGCCAGGTGTGCAGAAAAAGGTACTGGCTTTATTGAGACTGATGTAAGTGAGAAAAAAGGGATACGCATTTTTGGAAACAAAAGTCTTTACTTGGGGCAGTAACATCACTCAATCTGGAAAGAAAGTGTTCTTGAAACCTCATTTTCCTTCAGTGATTGCTGTTAAATGCAACAGAATCTCAGTTAGAAAGGAAAGCTTTGCACACTGGTCTTTCAAGCGCATAACCTCAGGGGAATTACTTACAGGAATAACAGCATAAACCGTATCTTTGGCAGAAAAATACTGATTCCAAATCTGTAGGAAACAAAGGAGATGAGATACAGGTAAACTCAAGCATCTATCAGTAACATTAAATGCTTTAAAAAGAATTCCATTTGCCAGCTAAAGCTTTGTAAGCACTTTGAGAAGTCATTTTTCAAATCAAGCCTGACTGACTTTCCTGGTAATGCAAAACACCCCTCCTAAGGTTCCAGAGTACTTGTACCAAATGGCAGATTTCAACTAAGTAAAGAAATAAGCAGTGGGCTCAGAGGTGGCTCAAGATTTACTAGCCATCAGAAGTGCTGCTTACATTTTTCCCAACAATCACCCTAACGATTTCTAGAGGGTTTGAGTTTTTGGGAGTTTTTTTAATAAAGAACATACAAAACATTTTCAACAAAAGACATGACTTTGCATAATGCTCCTCTCCGTTCACAATCTTTTTCTGCACCACAGCAGGATGGCAATACCTACACAGAAGTTCAATGTCCTTAATAAATGGACAAGTACAGGCAAAAGCCCAGAGTTCAAGACTTTTTCAGTTGCTCTTCCTCAGTCCCACATAACTAATGAAAATTGTCAGTAAAATGTTTAATCAATAAAACAGAAATAGAGGAACTCAAAGGAAACTCATGAGTTACCAAATCCACTCCCTGCTATAACTGGTCACACACCAACCCCTGCAGAGCACATAAGCACTTCTATAATGTTCTCGAGCTAGCAGAAAGCAGCTAGGTTTCTGCTAAGTGGTGCCAGAAGGCTCCTTTGTATGTGCTGCTCCCCTTTAATGGTCATGCCTATGCACTTTCTTGGCTTACAGTCTGATAAGGAAAAAAAAAATACCAGATCCAACTCAAGCTACATCAGAAATGTACAACAGATGTGACTTGAAAGTAGACAAAAGGGAATATAGCGCAAAGCCAGACAGATATTAGGGACAATAACTTGATTCACATTGTTCTTCAAGCAACAAACAGACCCACCCACCATGTCCTTGCCCTAACCATCTTTAGCGTGAGTACACTGGCTCCTGGATGACAGATAACGCAAAGGTAAATTGTGGCAAAAGCTTCGGTTTATTCCTGCAAAAGAGCTGTAGCATAATCCATATGACCTATTGCTAGGATTTCCCTTTACCTGGCTTCAAACCTGACAGGAGCTTGCTAATGTCAATTCAACTGCTACACATTAAACAGCAGCAGTAAGAATTACAGTAAAGACAGTTTTTAAGTGATCAAGTCCAGATGTGTTATTTATCAAGTGGGTACATCTTAGGTGGCCTTATGGACTATATGGAGAAAACTTCATCTTCAACTATTAATATGCATGTGAATGTGCTTTTTACATCCATAGCCATGTTTTATTTTGCAGTCAAAGTAAAATTTCTATCCTCACACGTAGATTACTATTAAGCACAAATGTGGAGCAAACTTTATTCCATTTAAATCCATCACCTGTTTTATCTCCTCTGCTGATTTTTCTTTTACCATCTCAACATTAAGAATCGAATCAAGCGTCTGCAAGAGAAAGCATAAGGAGTTTGGCAAGATGACAGTTCTCTGATTCAAGTGAGAATCCAGAATGAATGGATGGATGCAATTCCAGAGAACAAAACCAAGGCAGAGGAACTTAATTGAATTTACAATGTGACTTAGTCCTCTTAATTGCCAAAGAAACTAGTAAATCATAATCACACTGAGAAGTGGATTCACACAGTGAGGCGGGATAGAAGAGATTCTGCCAGGACACAGAACACACTTTTCTCCAGCTGTGCAGATCTCTACTGAAGCTGCAAAAGGAGCTGCAGCCTATCGCCTTCAGCCATCTCAAACACATGCTCTGTTGGCAGATTTACACAGAAAGTTTCCCAAAATACAAGAACGTGAGAGAGAGTAAAACCATTCTCTTGTCCCTCTACTGGCCGATATTTACATGCTGTAAACATAGCTTAACCCTTTCCATTTATTACTGCAAGCATTCAGTACAGATCCCCTAACTACCAGGAACTTCCACAGTGTCAGAGAGAAAAGGCAGGATAATAAAACCCCTGAGTGACAGGGAGTTTTAAGATTTAACACAATTTCAATAGTAAATTAAAATCTTATATTCAAGTGCAGCATAAGGAACATCAGTTTTATGTCAAGAAGCTTTTGGCTGAAGCACTGACAGTAGCAATACAAGTCAATCTACATCCTTGATTTGCCAGCATGTCCTCTCCTAACACTTACGTTCATTTCCCTTACCTTATCCTTTGTGAATCCTCCCTTTGATGTCTTTGTGCCCGGGCCTTCTGCCTAGAAAAAAAACATTCTTCTTTAGTTTTCATAACTGATACTTTAATATCATTTATTTGCCTTCCCTGCCATGCACAACATGCCTGCTGACAAAAGTCCCCTGAATAGGAGCCCAAGCTTGAGATACTTGAAGATCACTGCAGAGCATTTTTACTAAAGTAAGTTTACTAAAATAAATACATAAATAAATAAGATTAATAACTTAATACTACTTTAATGGCCAGAAATTATTAGTTAAAATCAAACTGTTATGCATTTTGGATCCCATATTATTGAACAGTTTCTTTGCATTCACTAAAAAAATGGTAAATGCAAGATCATGTCACTCGATTTGGCCAAACTAATCTGGACCTAATTTAAAGAAGGCCTCAAGCACAGAATTTACAGTCTGAAAAACAGCAGACTACTACACTGGAATATAGAACAATACTTTTAGCCAGCAGAGAGTGAAATTCTGAGGTTCCTTACTAACAGGAAGGCTGTATGTTTGTAATTGTTTGTATTATGTTGACACTATACAAATGACATTATAGCTTTAATATACGTGAATTACAAAGAAAATTGGCCTTGCCTTTTCCTCCATGCATCTGATAAATTCTCCCTGATTGGAAAATCCCACGGGCTGCTTTTTCACTTCGCTTCTTTTTTCCATGCGGGATTCAAACACATCTGGACTGGATCTGAACGGCGAACGGGAATCTATTAACAGTCCTGGGCGATTAACATCATTTGGCCTTCTGAAACGTTCACTGTGTACCGATCCACGTTCTTAACTTAAAATTTCAATTTCTTGTTAGTAAAACTCACTCTTGTCAAGCTGATCACGCTGGGAGACGGCTTGCTCATTGATTTGGTGCCAACTACATGTGAATTTCAAGGCAGCATTTGGCCCAAACTCATTAATTTTTTCGTAAGGGAGCAAAGCTAAAGATGACCTCCTTTCTGCCAAAAAGCTCCCCCAGCACCCCCCCTTCCCAAAAATCAGCTCCTTTTCCCCCGCCCGCAC
>VZSC01001443.1:301928-320402 GCA_013398225.1 Steatornis caripensis
CCCCAGCCCCCAGGCCTGCAGCAGCAGCCCCGCCATGGCGGCCGCTCGGTCGCGCCCGGTCCGCCGCCCCGCTCCTCCCCGCCGCGCCGCGCCGCCCCGCCCCGCCGTTCCGCCCCCGGAATGAACCGGCTGCAGGCGCGCACTGGAAATGGATTTTTATTTCGATAAATTACAAGTCGCGTTACATGATAGAAGGCGCGGAGTGCCGTGGCTGAAGCCCAGCACGGCGCGGCTTCGCTCCTTGTAAGGGTCAGTAACCGAACCAAAAGCTGCACAGCGGTCCGTTCACAGGGCTCTGCCAAAACTAAACCGCAGGTACGGCCTGGAAACGAACCCCAGAGCCACCGCGTGACAGCACGGCCCAGCAGCACAGCGCTCCGGTCCCGCTGCAGCCCGGACTCGTCCCTCTCCCCGTTTCGTTTCCTTTTATTTCAGCCTGGGACTCGGCCCCCCGAAGCAGCATGCAGCCCCCTCAGCCTGGCTTCCAGCCGCCCCCCAGGAAACCCAGGGTCTGTAGCCATGACCTACGGCACAGAGCAGATCCGGACAAGCGTATCGAGACTATACCCGTGGCTCTTATGCCCTCTCCCAACTGCAGCGTGAATAAAACACGCGGGAGGAAGCCTGCCAACACCCAGCATCGGGGCTTCGGAAAGCGTGCAGGATGGAGACCAGCGGCGTAGCAAAAAACTTGAAGGGATGGGAGTGCCAGCTGGCGAGCGGTGCTCCCTGCCCACAGCACGCCGCTAGCGGCCACCCTAGGCCGAACGAAAGCGACCACTGTACTCGGGGATGACTGGATTTTGTTAAATTGGTAGCACAAGTCCATCCTACAACAGCAGTGGCTACAACAATTAGTGATCGACTATGCTCTTGCCATGCAAATGAAGCAGCACCAGCAGACAGCTGCGCTCCAGTGCCCAGTACTGACCAGCTCGGTACCGTGGCTGCAGGCAGAGAACATGGGCGGCCGGAGCAGCACACGTCATCTCTAGCTGACAGTTTAACTACTGCTGTTGAAGAGCCTTCTAAAAGTAAAGCAGACTGCAGCAAAACAAAACACTAACAGATTCACATGGCGATACAATAATCTCTTGAATTTTAAGGTAAGTTAAATTCCATACAAATCAAACTTCCAAAAATATTTTGCAAACTCTGGCATATGGCTATGATACAGTATGTACAAATAAAATACTAGAATGGTTACATTTTATTGCTAGTTTTTTTTATTTGGTTAAGGAATTATACAGTAGTGTATAAAAGGGCCTGGGAAGTGGCAAGAAGCAAGCATTGGCTTCTTGTCCTCTCAAAAGCCAATGTTGGTTGGTTTTGTTTTTGTTTTTAAATACTATGTTTTCAAATGTCACATCAAAAGCATTTCTGTATTGGGTCACATCTGCATTACCCAAACGGGATAGAAGAGCGACAGTGAAAGAAGCCTAGGCAGTGGCTAACAGGGTTCTATTGTGTACATTCCTTCACTGATTCATACTTCCAGAATACAATTATTCATAAAACATCCAGTCTAAAGTTATATAAAGTCAACAATGATGAACCAACTTGCACATAAACTGATGTTTCAGCGAGGTGCACAACTTCAATTCACTAATCATGCAAAAAACTCCAACAAGATCAGTGATATTTGTGAGCAAAATCATCCGACTTGGCCCTGATCTAGCCTGCAAGAGAATCTGCGAAAGTCATTTTCTGTGTTCCAGAAGGTTACAAACACACTCTGTGTTTAATCCACTAGTATAAACAAGCCCTTAAGTTTCTCTGTAGTAAAGAAACATCACTTACAAAACATGTTGTCAGCAGAGAACACCAAAGTGATTGCACGCTCCTACCCTGCTTTTTACACCCTTCTGTTGGCAAGAACGCAAAAGGTAAAGGTACCAAGAAGCGATCACTTTCACATTAGTCAGGAAACAGCCCACAAGTCTACTCTGGGCCTTCCCCACCCACTCACACTCCTATTGACTGGGAGCTTTACTCAGGACACTTCAGAGTGACCCTGACCCAAACAGTGGATGGAAGAAACTGGCAGCATCAGCAACCCTGTTCAAAAGACATCCAGTGACCAGTCAGCAACACCATCAGCACGCTGCTGATTGTAGCCAAGGCATGAACGACCCAGGTGCTCCTCAGCAGGCTGCACTGTAGGCTTTTACCTTTTAAGCATCTGTTAAAGTTATTCAACACTGCAATTTTTTAAAAAAACAGATAGGCTCATCTCACAAAATGTAACCTGGACGCAATACAGCAAAGTTAAAAGAATGCTGAAGTGAAAACCCAAGCACTTGGTAGGTAATTGCTCCTGTAGGCTCATGATATAGACACACTTTCAACTCTTCCCTTTAAAAATAAATCCTGCTGTAGATGGGCACAATTTGCCACCCCTGCTTTCCTCTGAGTGAGTGCAAACTCATTCATGGCTATACTTAGTCAAAATTAGAAATTTAGCTGAAGCTCTTCATCACCTTTCAGGCTCAGTCTCTCATTATGAACCGCTCGCTACCAACACAGCCCCTGACACAAACTTCTCCTTAAATATGCATAATTTACTCTCTCAAATATTTACAAGCAGAAGCCACCCATCTTTAAAAGACAGATTTCCTTCTACTCTACATAAAGTGCAGCTCTCTAATTTAAGGCAAATTTCAGTGAAATATAAAACCATAGTTTTATTTTAGTATGTACACATTTTAAATTAAAAACAAGAACTCCCTTGAAAAGGGAAGAATGAGAGGAAAATGTTTCCAAGTTTGGGAATTTTCTGGATTTTAACACAGTCCCAATATTATGTCCAATTGACATATAAATTTGTATATTTCTTTCCAATGAATGCAAACAAAAAAAAGAGGTGGCAACGTGTACGGTAATTTAGCTCCGAAGATCAGTAAAATACTGGGAAAGTGCAGACGTAGTTTTTCATGTCCCGTATTTTCCTTTAGCTACAGTAGCATTCATCAATATCACATTTCTAAATACATATCCTATACACCTAACGCTAATCTCAGTTCTTGTAATGAGTATTTCTCATCTCCATCTGTGTCAAATTTCTTAAAGCTCTGTGACTCTTGGGTTGTAGAGCCAAGCAGCTTTTGAAGATCTTCATATGACAGTTTTCCATCAGCATCTTCAGTTGCTTCTTCAAACAAATTCTGAAGATCTGCGAAGAGAACAACGATTGAAAAGCAGCTCCTTTAACTACACAGGAATATCCTATAAGCTGCTCTTCCACGCTTACTGCACTATGTCTTACTACCTAGTAATTAAATAAAGCATCCCCATCTATGTAGTTTGCCTTCTGCATTGTCACAAGCTGTCAGTAACAGTGTAGGAGAAAAAAGCAAACACATTTCTGGATTAAATGACATTAAATCTGAAAAAAGTAATCCCTATTTCCGGCCACGACTAATGGCCCATTCTACAACCGCTAACTGCATACAGATGCAGTTATCCTCCACAAAAGCAAGCTCTGAATGACTGTTGCTATACCAACAGCACAGATGATATAAAGGGAAAAGTGTCTATTCATTTCCTGACACAAAACACTGCCCTTTCAGTAGCTGAAGAGACTGAACAGCAAGATCCAGAAACCATTCACTTGAGCAGGCAGTGTTCTCTTAAATAAAATAAAGAAAAAAAACCCAAAACACACACACACACACACTCACTCCTACTTCATTATCCTTCAGCACCCTAATTCTGTCCTTGACTTCTCTCCCAATCTCTGGGGCACTTGGGATAATACTTGGGCACTCAAAACAATTACAATTCACTTATAATGCACACTCCTATTTAAATCCCAGTTTCTTCTCTTTGACATGCTAGTCTTTTCTTTCAGGATTTTTTTTTACCTTTTTTTTTTTTTAAGTTCATAGTTCTCAAGCTTTTAAAATTGACCTCACTTCTCCCAGAATGCTCAGACACACTACCATAATTCCAGTTATCGTCTCTTAAACATTTACATGGAATATTCAGAAAAAGAAAAGGTCAGCCTAGAAAGGACATACCTTTGATGCTGGAAATTCCTGGTAAGGACAGATGTCTCAGCTGTCCGTTTCTCTCTGTGTTGTCATTAGCTGACCTTGAAGCCAGCCTTGAAAGGTCTGTGGGCTTTGCTGTAGTACTCAGACTACTTTCAACTGTTACAAAACAACTTCTATTAGCCTTATTAATTCCACAGGATTACAGTTAGCAGAAACAACAAAAAAACCCTGATAATTTTTTTTTTCATTGCAGATGCTGTACGGGGTAAGAATGCTGCAAAATCGTTTCAGAGCACAGCAGTGTTGTCCTCTTTTACCAGTAACTTGAAGAACAGAAGGAAAGGAATTTTTTTTCGACAGTTATACATCTTTAATCTTTCATGCTGTACCAGGAGATGTGTATCTGTAAGCCCCATGCAAAGAATGAATTGGAAGTGCTTTCTACTTCCCAGTCTGAAAGTGCTGAACAAGCTTAAGCAAATTACATCTGACCACCTGGTTTTTTTCAGTGTTTTTCCGATGCAGGTATCTATCTTACCCAACAGCAAGGTCTAAATTTCGAAGTTGCTGCTTAGCAAATTAACAAGCACACCTCTATTCTAATGAAGGATTTAAAATCTTATTTTCAGCACTACCTGAATATATACAGCAAAAGTGTAGAACCCAGACAAGTCAGCAGACACAGTCCTTTCTTCTATGTTACACTCAGATTTTGAAAAAGCAAAAATAGATGTTACTGGGTATAAATTTCTACAGGTTAATCACTGTATGCCTTTGAACACAAGCATGTGAATCCTGCTATACCCATAGAAAGTCGCCTTCAAATTTTTGCAGTCATATATAGTTTCTGGTTTAGAGCCGTCAGCTTCCTACCACTTTAACTGAAATAATCTTCACCAAAATCTTAAGGAAGTCTAAATTCTCATTAGTTATTCTTGGAATTACCCAGGGAACCCTTGGTTTATGGATTACTACCATATGACATTCTTACCATTCTTTGATGTCTCAATGGATCTGTCATTTTCCGGCTTGTCTGTGAGAGCACTGATCAGCTGAAGCTTCTCTCTTAGTTTTGATACCTGAGAATCTCTAGTTCCTGTTTCCTGCATACATAGAAAAAAGAACTCTTAAAAAGCACCCCCTTCAGTAGATGGAGGAGATCAGGAAAAGAAGTAATTTAAAATACGTGAGTACTTTTGAGTGACTTGGAGGTCTCCAGGCTGATCAAGTTTAAAATTATAAACAAGATGTAAAAATAAAAAATCTGTGGAAGGATGTAATGAATAAATTCACATAGTCTGTAAGAAAACAAAAGAACCATCACCTCAACCTGAAAAGTAGGCAACTATTTTGCAGACACTGATTTCAAAAGAATCTGCTATTTATTTTCCATATTTCTTATATAAATGAGCAAGACTCAGAAAAATCATAATATAAAACAGTCAAACATACTTGGACCGAACCTTTATACATTACTAAGTTGCATGATTCTTTTAAATGTTTGTCTACAGTACTGTCTACTTTAGTACTGGAGTCACTGTATCTCTGTCAAAATAAAACCCCATTTTTTAATCTGGAGTTCCTTTGCTCTTTTTATGAGTAGGTTCCAGATGATAGGTTGAGTTCACATCAGTCCGAGCCTAGAACTGCCAGTGCAGCCAGTTCACTCACCTGCCTTCTCTTCAGAAGATGGAAACTAACCTCAGCAGCACCACCTCTTATCCCCAACCTACAATGTGCCCATTCAGTTAGTCTGTTGAACTCTCCCACAGCCAGTCATCTGATCATTATTACTGAGAGGCAGCTTTCATCTATTCCTAAACTCCACTACTAAAAAGTTTCTCTAAGTCAACCCAAGGAAGTTTTTAAACCTGGATAAATGCTGTAACCCCCTCCGCCATGTTGACAGCATGGCAATGGGTACTCAAATGAGCTGGCTGCCAGAATCCCCTGTTCCACTGATCTGAACCTCCCAAGATTCTTTCAGCGGTACTACAGCAGCTCTGCTATGTTATCCCATATGTAGTCAGAACAGCAAGACCTTAAATTATTACAACTTTTCTTCCTGTCCCCAAAATGGACTGGATAAGTTGTTCTTCTACTCCAGACTTTTCAAAAAAACTGCATCAGATTAGCCTGCTTGCAGATCTTCCCTCAATTAAGTCTCATTTAAAACATTATTATAAATACAATTACATGGTGTACTAATCCAGTGTAATTTGTGTTTCCTTACTTTACCTTCAGTTCTTTATTTGAATGAGTTTCATTATCTAGTTGATCTTCATTTTCCACTTTTAGAGAGGTAGTTGCATCATTCCCCTACAGGAAAAATGGAGGAGAAAGAAATTTATTCATGTGCTTATTAATTTATGTACTAGAGTGTCTTTCCTTCAAATTTGGCAAGCCTGAAGCAGGAAAAAAACAAGACAAATACACGCTAGAGTAAACATGAAGACAGTGGGTTATGTAATTTACCACAGCAATGTCAGTATGTTCCTTATTGCTAAACACACAGAACACCTTCTCAGAGACTGGCCCTAGGTGTGCAGAAAGCACTGGAAAGATTTGTGAACGCATTTTGCTTTTTTTGTTTTGGATTACTTTTTTTTTTTTAGCATTTAAGCACCGCTGAACAATGCAGAGGCCCACCTAGCTCCTCACTGGTCTTGACAGACCCATGCCAGAGGGCCTTCCTAAAACATAGTTAAAGATGTTTGTGAATCCTGTCCTATTAAGCAGTCCTCCAAGTCTTAAATGTCACAGTGTTCTGGACATTTTTCTGTAGATTCTGCAGGGAAGAAGTGACTACTTCAGAGATACTCTTAATGTTGTTATCTGTTCGGAAATCTGGAGCTTGTTCCAGCCTTTTAAAATGAAATCCCAAGTGTCTCAAGTTTCATTCTGACATTTTCTTTAGTTAGGTTTGAAAAGCTGTATCTGTAGCGTACAGGAAGAATTTAAACTACTAGCCTCAGTAGACACCCTTAGTCATCACTTACCACACTGGTAGACAAGTTCTCTCTTTTGTCCAGATTATTCACAGCAAGGGCAGAGTTTTCTAACAGCACAACCCTCTGGCTAAGGTTACCAATGCCTGAATCCACAGTTAGAAGCTTGATGTCATTCAACTTTTGGTACAACACTACAGTATTATTTAGCTCCTCCAAAGCTGCATGCAACAACTGGCTTTCCTGAAATATAAAACCAGCACATGTCAGTTTACTCAACCCCTGCAGCACTCTTGCTATTAACAACATGGTGACTGACCCACTTTAGCTGCGCAGACTTCAGATGAGGTCTCCACCCACACTGCTGAAAACATCCAACCGGAAGGTTCCAGAAAGTTATTCCAACTTTCGAAGTTTGAAACTGGGATTTTCCTAAGCATTAACCTCTTCATTGCTACTGTAACGACTTCAGCTGTGCCAGTAAACACACAAGGCCTATTCATCTAATTTTCCAGAGCAAGCTCAGTAACCACACCAAATACTTTTCCCTAGAAAGCATGTACTAGGCCTATTTATACACAATACTCATTTTTGACAAAAACAGACTGTATTGTATGGACTGTATCTACTGCTCTAGGCAAACCTGCTTTAGCAGGGGGGTTGGACTAGATGATCTGCAAAGGTCCCCTCCAACACCTACCATTCTGTGATTCTGTATTAAATGTCATTCCATTCCAAGCCATTCAGCTAAACACTCACACATTACCCTTTTGCTGTTGCTGAACCCCTGCATTCCACACTTTGTTATACTGAGTGTGACTCAGTACATGCCACTCCCAAATTTGCTCAATTGGCAAGCACCTGCCGTAAGACAAATTAAATAAAAAGCCTTTAAATAATTTCCATTACATAACGAAACTACACCTATCATTTGTTTGGTATTCATTTTAGTCTTTTTACTTCTCACCCAGTTAGAACACAAAAAAATACTCTCTGACTAGGATACTTTTCTCTTTGCTCATGTACCAGAACAAACTAGAGCAAAATTGTATTTCATTTTTAAAGGATGCTATCTCTATTGTCTTGATAAAAAAACCATACTTTTTTGTACACTACAGTACTGCAAAACACACAAAAAAAGCATCAATGATACTTGTACCAATATTCCTTACACAAGGGAGAAAAATACCTGTTTGCAATTTTCTGTCTGATTTCTCTCAGTCCTTGGCACAAGAGTGGAGGGAAGTGAAGGTATCTGTTTTAATTCCTTCTAAGGAAAGGAGTAGAAAATTATGTTACCAAATGCCTGTAAAAAAATACCAAGCTTTCAATAACTGGCAGGCTATAGCTAAGGGTGTTTTGCTACAATTAAGTCACTCATGTCTGTTGTGCATTTGGTATTTTAACTAGGCTGATACAGAGTTTTCTCTTTCAGACACATAAGGTTGAAATTTATTTTAATTAAACTCTCCTAATTAGCTCTTCTCCCTTTGAAATATCATGATATCCATTTCACTGCCACCATACACACTGCGATATCTGCAATGTTTTTGTAGCACCCACTGACTCAATCAAGTTTCATAATGTGCCTAATTTAGATTTTATCTGCAAGTTTTCTTATTAAAGTATTGCAGTTTAGTTGAAAAGCTTTAATTATTGGCTCAGTTTGTTAACCCCAAGTGAGAGGTCAGTATAAACACCGTGAGTAGTTTCTGGTAAAAAGAGTCAGTAATTTCGTCCTTATATACATCCTTAATTCAAGCAACAAACTGTATCTCAACACTTCCACCACCCCCAATTCCCAAGACTGTGCAGTTACCATAAACAGTACCCTACATCACACAAAAGCAGAGATTCCCAAGGCTCCACATCTGCATAAGTAGGAAACGAAAATTTTCAGGATAAGAAGTACAGAAGCGACCAACAATTCTGCCTGCAGAATTGTACATACTTAATGTCACAGGGAGATGCCACACAGGGATTATGGGATTAGAAGTGTATTAATGTACCGACCAGCACCTACTAACACTTCAAAAGCACTGTGAAGGTGTAAGACAGAACTCCACACAGTTCTTAAACTTCCTTCGTATCAGGCAGGTTACCATTAAAACACAGTGTTAAACAAGTATATTTTCTTACCACATCATTCTGGAGTATTTCTATGGATTTCTTGTATTCTTCAATAGCCGTCTGTATATTTTCAACATCATGAGAAACACTGGTAAGAGTGCTACCTATGTTTGCTACAGTCTGGAAGAAAGAAGTAGACAAAAAAAATCTCAGCCTTACTCAGCTGTAGTTTCACAGTTTCAATCTGCTAAACATGATGTTTTGCTAGTGGAACAGCAGGCAGGCCACCACAAAAATACACATGTGTATTTAGAGTATTCGGAACTTCCTTTGCAGAAAAGACTGCAAGTTACACCCATCGCACCTCCAGGACAATAAATGAACACAGACTCTACATGATGAGAGGTTAAGCTAGATAACTGAAATTACAGGTTTGCCACTCTCACTCCCAAAACAATACAAATGTTCTGACATTAATTTACGAAAAATAATCCTGTGATAGACATGACCCATTTAACCTGCCTTAAGTGTCTTTCAGGGCTACCCATCAGACATGTTATACACTGCAAAACCAGACTGCCAAAGATCACCGATTAGATTTTCAAGAATGTATTACCTTTTTAAAAATGAAAGAATAGTTCTGAAGCATCAGGAAAGCCCCCATGAATTCTGCAGGTACAGTCAGCGTGCTGTGACAGCTACCTTCGCTCCTGACTACTCAAGTCCCATTTCTTCACCTATATGAACTCCCCATACCCCCAGCCCTAACTTAGAAGGTAACTATTCTGTAAAGATGCGCTAGTGTTCTAGCAGCTGACAGCATAGCACCTATCAGAGTAAGGCTGTCAGCTAGAACATCCACAAACGCTAGTGGGTGTTACAGTGACGGAACAGAGCGTGGCCCTATGCTTCTCATTCAATTTTTAATACTTTCTTCAATCATTAAAACAAACAGAACCCATCTAAAACTCCCCTTCTCCTACGCCCTTATGCTCATAAGCTCTTAAGGCGCTAAAGTGACCCTCTAGCTACCCAGACCCTATTCAAACGATACCCACGCAAATCTTCCTCCAACTCTTCATCTTGCAAGTCTGAATGCAGGCTCAGTAAGCAATCTCACTGCCCTGGAGGACCTCAAGACGCCTTCAGCACCTTTCATCAGTCTGAACAAAAGCCCCTGTCCAAGAGGAACTCCCTCAGTAATCCTTCAGGACTCTTACCACCAGCAGGCATCTCCCCATTTTCAGGAACAGTACCTAGAGGGAAAAAGGCTTAAGGAAACAAAATCCTGTTCTAAGAATAGCAGCCTTTTCTTCCAAGAAAGGCAGGTAATTCCAAAGACAGCTGATGGAATGGACAGTTAACCAAGAGATTTGTCACCAGGGCTATCAAAAGCCAGGCTGCCAACCTACACCTGCTGAAGTCCTCCTGTGGGACAGGAGGTAGCGCAGCATGCACGCAGGTATCAAAAAGAAGCCCGTCTTGAAATCTATTGCTTTTTATTAATATAACACTTAAACCCCATTAAAACTATTGTATTTAAACCTCCAAATAGTTTTTCTACGCTCAACACCTTGCAATATACCTCCGGGAAGAATTCTAGCTCTGTTTTTTTCTATCAACCTTCCAAAAGATAAACGCAAGCAAGATGGCTCAAGAGAGCAGCGGAAACAGACATCACTTGTAACACCTTACTTAGACTCAACCGCAGAGACTGGAAAGAATTTAAAAGTTCCCAAGATCTTTGATTTTCACAAAGTGTGACCAATGACAGACTTACTTCAACATCAAAAAGCCTTACTGTTCAGCTGATCGCTGCACACTGAAACCTGTTGGCCCTAACACTTTGTCCTCATGGTACGAAAGGCAGCAAGATGACAACAAGGTTTTTCTATATTACGTATTAATGAAGTGTAGGTGCAGGTTCCAGACTCTAGGTACTGCCTTAGGACTTACTTCTGATATGGCACAGTGAAAATCCAGCATGCTCGTAACAGCAAATTAAAAGCTTAGGATAGTTTTGTACTCCTCCCAGAAAAAGAAATCCTAGCAACCTGATCAGCCAAACCACACTAATTACTTTGCATATGACTAGCTCATTGATTATACAGTAGGGATAGGAAATGAGAAGTGGAAACCCATAAAAGCCAAGAAGAAGACTGGGCTGACATGAGGTGTATATAAATGTTTACTGCTAAAACTGCCCTGGAAGGGCTTGGCAAGTTTCAACAAGCCCTTCTTTTTACCAAAACAAACAGGATGCTTCTTTGGTAAAGAATGCTCAGCTAAGGCACACAGTAGTAACAGAAGTCACTTTAGAAGTAAGCCTGTGTCACCCAGTAGGGCCCATCTTTCAAAGGATTGTCAGAAAACCATCCCAGAACAAGTCATGTTTTGCTCTGCATGTACTGAACACCAAGAAAGCTCCCACGCTTATGTCCCATGCCCACTGCTCCCACTTTAGACCCCCTACCCGCCTCAAGATTGTAAATGCAGAGCCAGAGGTTTTCCAGAAAGCAATCCATTTTTATTTTCTGATTAAAAAAGCTAAACAAACCACCTATTTGCAAGTAGAGTTCTAAAACTGCAAGCAGACTTTTTGCAAGTGTCTTAAATTATATTCAGATTAGCAAACTGAAGGAAAGCAACCAGAAAGATCAGCTCCAAGGCAGAAAAGTGATAACATAATACAGCCAGAAACAAATGCATCTCCAGAAAGGGACAACAAAGGCCTTCAAATTTTTTATCTGCCATACGTTATCGTGGGACCATACAATATCAAGAATATGAAGTCCAATTTAAAAACAACATGGAGAAGCAAATATTCCTCACATGCAATTCAGGCAACTCCTGTTGTCACTGCCATCCCCAAAAGCCCAGCTGCAGCTTAGCAGCACAGAACACATTCAGCAATAGCCACATTTGCAGTACTTGCCTTCTGAAGTTTCTCTACTGTGAGAGGAAGAGAAATCAGATCAGAAGCAGACTTTACATTGTTTTTGAGATGATTTACTGTTGAGGTCAATAGTGATATCTAAAACCAAAGAGGAATATTTAGAATTAGTCAACATAATTCTGACTCTGACCTTACCCGATACTAATGACTTAATTTGTAACATTAAAACACAAGGCGAGACAAAAATATATACATACACACACAAAACACTCCTGGCTCTAGGTTGTAAGTCCTACCTATGCTACAGTAAAAATATTCTGCCTCTTGCAACAGAGGCAAGATTGTTACTTTTTTTTTTTAAATGAATGAAAGCCATAGATGCCCCTTCTTCCCAATAATGTACCCTCTGCCCATTTTACAATAATCCCCTTAGAGAGAAACTGTTGCTCAAGAAAGACTTTTAAAATTGTGCAAGAAGCCTTACATGGAGAAAACTGCCACCTACTTCTGTATTTAGCAATCAAACCTGCCTGGCAAAACCATGCGACTTATCTAGCTGCGTGACAGGCACAGAAGCTGCATGTACCACCCAAACCTTCTGCTACAGAAGTGGAACAGTGACAACATAGGTACATCGGGTTAGCTCAATTTCTATCAACTGTTTGACCCAGAAGGCAAGTTATTCAATGGGTCTTCACGATTATTTATTCATTCCAACTGAGAGGCTGTCAAATAAATCAAAATCAACCACATGCTGGTCATTAATTTCTAGGACTACCACTTTAAGATCAAACGGTAGCCATCAGTAGTCAGAAGGAAGAAAAACAATTTCTTCTCACATTTGTCAACATCAAAGTAGAGCAGATAAAACCCACTTTCTTCTAGTTAAAAAAAAAAAAAGTTGTTTCGCAAGTTGAGGAAATGGACAAGATCCTAATTTTACATTAGGGCAATGCTGATAAGTCTGATTCCACAGCTGTGACTGTTGGCTGAAATAATTCCCAGCAGTGCTTCCTAACAATTTATTTAAAAAACCACCAACCAAAACAAAACCAAATCAGTAACTGTACTTTGATCCCCAGAAGCATTGACTCAGACTATAACCACAACCTGAAGTAACTTGAGAGCCTCCAAGAACCATGTGCAACTATCTTTGACATCCAGGTGCAGATGATAGTGTTTTAAAACTCCAATGATGCACCTAAATATCTGTGGATAATGCATACTGTCAGATGTCAAAGAAAGTAAGTCACATTTTTAAATAAATTTATGTGCTCCATTAAGTACTTAACCACTGCATGAGACTGAATAAAAAGCAATTTGAGAAGGCATCTCAATACTCTTAAAAATTAAACCCAAAGCACCAGAGTCAGGCAGGGTTCCCCTCACACACCTCTCGATACCACTAATTGTGAGCAGCTCCGAACTTTTATTCCGCGAGGCAAGAATTTCAGTAAGAGCCTTGCTGGATGCTTTGTTTGAAGCATGAGCTAATACATCAGCAGAGGAAATAGCTTTCTGTTAAGTGGCTTAGCTTTAGCCGCATAAACAGAGCCAAGATTTACACCAGCTCAGATTCTGAGTGTGCATTAGCAGATTTTATATTCACACGACACCAGTACTTTGTATTTGTAGCATCATGAACTTGGCACTGATTTGGGTAACTTCTTTCCATGCTCACGAAGTGTTTGCAGACACTCAGAAATTTGAAATGTCAAATCTCTCATCATAAACATTACAATTATTTGGCAGGAAAATTAAGAACTGCAAAGGTTCTTCTAAATTCTGCCTGAAGTCTTTCCACCAATCGCATAATTTCTCCTCTTTGCGATCAGTCTCCAGTCCAACTGGATGCTCAATCTTCTTTTTACTTGTTTAATAGTTAGGCTTATACTCCCATTTTAACTTTAAAAATAAAAGTTGAAGCATATGGTCACAGAAGTGCTTAGAGAAAAGCTCAGCACTGCACTTGAAATTAATTTCTGTAAAAATTAATTTGGAGTGTTTTATTATTTTCCAAAACAAAGCACTGACCCCTCTCACCTGTTTGTTGATCTCTGTGATATTTATCCAAATTTTATTTAGCCCCAGATCACCAGTCTCAATTTGTTCCAGTTGCTTTTGCTTCTGCACCAAATCTTCATTCAGCTTAGGAATTTCTTGGAATGATGTCTTTTGATTAGATTCCACTAAAAAAAAAAAAAAAATTAAATGTTTCNGTTTGTTGATCTCTGTGATATTTATCCAAATTTTATTTAGCCCCAGATCACCAGTCTCAATTTGTTCCAGTTGCTTTTGCTTCTGCACCAAATCTTCATTCAGCTTAGGAATTTCTTGGAATGATGTCTTTTGATTAGATTCCACTAAAAAAAAAAAAAAATTAAATGCTTTTCAAGAAAACAAAAGTCCCGGTAAACAATCGTGAAAGACAAAACAGAAATTACAAGCAGCAACATTTGCAGCAGTGAAAGGTGGCAGTAACAGTTTCTACATGTGGGTTTATCGCCAATTCAGAATTAAGTGTTTGTTCAGAATGACAGCTCTTTTTTGGTTTAAGAGTACTAATGTCTGCAGAGAGAACCCAGAGAGACCATACTAATTTTAACACTTTGCAATAGTACTGTCATTCTGGCAAGCCTCAGCAGGTCTTTATTTAGTTCAGTTATTTTACATTACTCTCACAGAGGGACACAAAATAGTAATGGGACTGTGAATAAGAACTGCCAACAGTACCAGGGCAAAAGAGGCACGTGAAATGAACCTCAGTGCCCTTTTCAAGCCTGCAAAGGGGCTGCTGCTGATGAAGTGAATTCCAAAGAGATTAATGTGATTACAGTTATTCCATGTGACAGAAAAGACAACTGAAAAAAATGTATAAGCTAACACACTAGCATCTGTTGGCAAACAAATCAGTCAACAAGGTCCTTGGAAATAAGTTATTACTGCAATTAATACCACAGGAAGAAGGGAACACGCAGCTCAAACCAATCCAAGCGAGCCTCAGAAATGCAGCTCTTCCAGGTCTGCAGTGACTAAGCTGTTTAGCTGCAAGCACTGTTAGGCAATCCTAAATGTCTGGCTCTGGGAAACAAATAAGCGAAGTTTCTGAGACAGAGATGAGAGTGTTCTCCAAAACGTGCACCTCCACCTTGCAACACAGTGCTAGAATGTTCCACAACAAAACGCTGTCATTCAGACCACGCTGCCAAGAGCAGTGGGACCTACGTGGTACGTAGCTGGCAGCTCCCACAACAAATTCCCTTGTGTGACCCATGTGGTCAAAAGCGGAAGCCTTCAGGAGTGCTTCGTGACTAAATGCAAACAACTGAAAAGCCATGCATCCTCAAAAACCCACTTCACTTTCCATGAAGCAAGTCCTAAAAGTCATTTCTTGGTACAGAGTAGTCTGCACTGACCACCCAAGATCCAAATAAGACCTTGAAAGGTGCATTTTAGCCTAAGCAGACCAAGAGCTAATTGTGCATTTGACACAAGCAGTTCATACTGAATCTGATGTTACAGAGGCTCTTGTAGACAAATTATTTTCTCTTTTGCCACTCTTGCTGTGTACAGTGAGACCCCACTTAGTTTTCCTAGCACTGCAAAAAACCTCATAAGTGCTGTAGGCATTCTTAACATCACTAACAACCCAAGGGAAACACTACAACAACTTTCCCCTACCCCAAACATACTAGATGCAAAGATGTCTTATTTTTAAAAAGCACTCACACCATACTCAGTTTGTTCAAAGGATGGCGGAATACGAACAAATAGGGCCATGGGTATCTGCTCTTACGTGGACAAAGTCTAGATGAAGACTCCAAGGAGGAAGATTCTTCTTCCAAACCTGCTGTAGGACAGACAGATCCCATGCCTTCGTTTCTCCATCCACCCACCTGTCTCACCAAAGCACAAGGATACGTTTTGGAACAAGGTTATTCTTGCTGTCTGGTTTGTTTTGTTGTTGTTTTCGCTTTTAATGCTGTGCCTCATTATGAGGCTCCCATCCAGCTTCTAGGCATGCTATTACAGTGGAAGGGAAACCTGAGACTATTTTAATCACTAGACAAAGTATTAAACGCACAGCTTTTCTATCAGAGATATTAAGGAGAAAACAAGCATATCTGTAATTGCCAGACAGTAAGCTCAGAGAGAACAACTGCTTTAACAAAGACGTCTATGTAGAAAAGGAACAATGAAACTCAACTACACCAAAGCCAACAAATGTTGTCACCGTGCAAAGCTTTTACTGCCAGTACATACTTAAAGCAGACCAGTCCGTGAGGAACAGCAGTCAGCTTACCCAGAACACAGAAACAGATACTGCAGAGCTGTTCAGTACGCTCACAGCCACAAAGCAACGCCTGTACCGAAGGTATCCTCTGTAACTGGTAGATGCCAGTTACAGCTAACTTTCAGAGTTCAGTATCAGTTAATATAGAAGCACACCTATCAGCAACACTTTCTCTCACTCCCGGCCAGGATGTTCCACGTGGGCAGACAACTTCTCACCTCACAGCAGTTACACACACGAACAGGAAGCCCTGAAGACCAAGAGCAAAGAACTTCTTACACACATTTCCTTTTACCACCAGCAAATCAGGCCCTCTGCTTACCTCCAGCCCTAGCAGCCTCCTAATTTTTGAACCCATTTCACCAGCGTTATTTTTAAGGTCACCTTCATGTCCCAGGCACAAAAACTTGACATGAAGACCAAAGCTATGGGACAAAACCTGCGCTCAGCAGCAGTGCTCCTCAGGCAAAATGTAACTCCCTAGCTTTCCTGAAGCAGCTAGAGACTACCTGAATGCTTAAGATTCACTCTTCTGCTTCATTCACACAGCTCTTCAGCTTCTCCTTGCCTTTTTCAATACATTGGATTTTAAACACTACTAAAATAAGGCACCAGAACATAACTTGTGTCCAGAGGTGACATATAGAGAACCAAGAGCCCACATTACATGCAAATCTCACCATTTGTTACACCTCAGCACTACAGAAGTTATAATATTGAAATCTTACACAGACAGGGAAAACCCGAGACCTGCAAGCAAAATGCCTCACGTTAACTCCGTACTTCAAAGTATTAAACATGATGTAACTGCACACCACAGGCATCACAACATAAAAGTAGAACACAAACAGGTCAATGCAAGCCAGATAAACATTCAGAGGATATGAAGAAAAAACATAATACCAAAGCAACATTCAAACCGCAGTAACGCCACAGCAAGTATTGGAGGTTTTTAAAAGAGCTCAAGACAAGAACACTGTTTTCCATTACTTTTTTTTAAGGAATGCATCAAAAATCCCCTACACTGCTTCTACGGGGCTGATCAGAACTTCCTCTGTTTAAAAAGCGGTTTCCTTTGGAAGACAGCATTCCCAAGACCAAAGTCAGGAATTTCAGAAATGTATGTACAAGCAACTACAAGCCCACCTAGTCAGTCCAGTGTTCTCTGCTCCTCAGAAGACACAGAGTAGGCAAGAATATATAAAATTTACCTTAGATTCAGTCAGCCTCCAAGGCTCAGAGGACTCCTCAATTTGGGGGCAGCTTGCCTGCTCAGTACTTTCAGAATCAGAATAAGTGGGTAGGCAACTAAAGCTCTTCACACCACTCAAAGCAAACATGAAATAGTGTAGTTACATTTAGACTTACTAGTTCGAAACTTCTCCTTTATTGCATCCAGATCCTCCTTGAGAGCCACCTGCATCCAGACCAAGCCAACGCATGCTACCACACAAGCAGCAAGAATGACAAACGCACATAATGGGTAACAGAATTTGCAGCATCGTAGATAGTCTCCCCTGGGTAAAACAAAAATAGCAGATTGTGAATATTCAACAGTACCTAGAAAAGTTTTTATTTTAAATGCTGTTCTATCAAAGTAACGGAGAGTGCTGGAAGAACACATGTTTTGGCTGACAAAGAGCTTTTCCGAGATTAAATAAGGCTACACAGTGAGATCAGGACTATTACTTTCTGTTCAGTTTATCCTCAGGAGGGAGACACGTCTAGTATAGCTACGAGCAGCAGCCAAGTTTCCCTTACTAAAATTTCCCGCTCTGCTCATATAAACTTATGTTAGGCACATCTGCTTGACAGCTTGGAAGCCAAGCTTCAAGAAAGGGTACTGCCATGTTACAAGTACTCCTGGATTATCCTGAGCTGTGAAAGCCTTAAGTTTCTCCGCGACGTGCCTACTTTCAGTTGTTCTTAGAGGCCCACTAATAATGCTGCTACTTAACTGAAAAGTTTATTTATAGGCAAAAGCACATCGAGCCCACAAGAAAACCAGCACCTCGTCGGCTCACAGATACAGGACTGTGCCACGCTCAACACACGGGATAACTCTGCTCAACGCTTCAAGTGGCCGACCCCAAGCTGCTCAAAGGACTTCAGTCATACTGAGCGTAAAACAGAAAACCCAAGACGAAAGAAGCCAGAGGATGGTTCAGATCTACTTCTGCCTGCAGCCAGGCGACTTGTTGGGCCGGACACACTCAGCGCAGCCCCAGGCCTTTCCTGGCAGCCCCCAGCGCCCCCCAAGCCCTGACAACC
>VZSC01001443.1:321236-379271 GCA_013398225.1 Steatornis caripensis
TGCTCCCCCGCCGGCCCCGCGGCGCCACGCCCGGCCCCGCTGCCGCCGCCCGCCCCACCCGCGCCATAGCTGCTCCCGGCCCCGCCGCGGCCCCTCGTCCCTCCACCTGCCAGCAAGCCGCATCCCCATTGGGCGGCGCGGAACCGCCCTGCTCGGGGCTTAAAGGCCCAGGCGCGCCCTCCCCAGGGGCCGGGAAAGGCGCGCAGGGCCCGCGGGTTCGAGGCTGGTACCCAGTGCCGAGGGTAGGGACGCGAACGCAGCCCGGGCTGTGCCGGGGCGGCTCGGCGTGGCCCAGCGGGTGGCTGTGCACAGGCGGGGAACGCGGGGAGGGCAGCCGGGCGGGTCCCGCTGCCAGGCAGGTGCCGCTCCGCCCGCGATGCCCGCCCGCCCGCCCGGCCGCCGTCCTCAGGCTGCAGCTCTTTTCCTTCCTCCTCAGACCTCACCCGTGGCCCGGGCGGTGTCACCGACCTCCCCGTGAGCTGTGAGCCGCGGGCCGCTGCCCTCGCCGCGGGGATGAAGCTCTCCTGGCTGGGCGTGGATGTCTCCCGGGTGCTGCACCTGGCTGCCGTGTTCTGCCTGACCTGCGTGCTGCTGAAGGCCGTCCAGCTGTTCCACCGGCGGCGGGAGCTGCTCAGGGCGCTGGCCGACTTCCCCGGCCACCCGACCCACTGGCTCCTGGGCCACGTCCACGAGGTAGGGCGAGAGCCGGGGCTGCCCCGCCGGGCGGGGAGGAGGCGGCGCGGGGGGCAGTGTCGCCGAGCGGCGGGGCGGCAACGGTGCGGGTGGGAGCTGGCGCTGTGGTCCGGGGGAACCGCTTCCCCCAGTCCCCGGGGCGAGGGGGTGATGGGCGTCCTTTTTCTCAGCCATACAAGCTGCTTCCTCTGCTTGCGATGCCTGGAGAACAGCACACGCAGGCTGCTGCAAAACGCACGGTGGAAAGAGGTGGTGGCTGGCTTGCCAGTAAAGAAAGCGGTACCGTAAGGTGGCGTGGGCAGCGTCACCCCGGGGTGCAGCCCGGCGCTGGTGCTGGAGGCAGCAGAGCTGCGCTGCTGTGTTCCAGGGCAGGCTCCGCTATCGCCTCTGCTCCTGTGGGAGTCGGGGCACGGCCGCTGCAGCTGGCCCTGCGATGCCGTGCAGATGCACGGAGACACCTTCTCTCCCTTGCCAGCTTGCGTTGGCTTCACAGCCGGGTGAGCCAGACAGGGTATTGATCACTTTGGATCACTTTTAAGCCGCAAAACACACCGCAGGTATAGCATCCAGCACGGGGGGCACGGTTCTTCTTAAGGTTGCATTAAAGCCATGACTAACTAAGCCCACGTACGTAAGCAAGCCTTGTTCTGGGCACTTGTGGCGTGGATGTCTATCCCCCAAGATACGCGCTTGCCTGCACAGGTCGGCGCGGCTGCTTTGCAAAATCAAATTTAACAATTCATTGACAGCTTTGTGAGGAGTGATGGAACTGCCTGATGTGAAAGGCTTTTTTCCATAGATGCTGAAGGCTGCTTAAAATAGCCCTGACCTCTCCTGGACTCTGCTGGTGCTCTGCCCTGGTCAAATCTGTGGCACATTAAATAGCTGGCACCCTCAAAAGTAGCTGGGAAATCTGGAGGGGATCTCCTAGGGCTCATCTCTGTGCCGTGGCGGCTCCAGTTTTGCTGGGCGGGAGAGTCAGTCTTTTGGCAATGTAAACATGAAGATGGGCCAGTTCAGGGCTTTTTTGCACTGCCAGTTAGACTTTAAAACTGCAATTAAATAGTATGTTCGACTGACTATTTATCCTGAAACAGGATTTAACCATTTGTGCCAATCACTTGCTGCCATCATGGCTAGGTTGTTCATGTCTCGACTTTTACCTTGGGCAGTATTTTTTCAAGAATTCCTATTTTGCAAATTTAATCATTTGCTGATTAAATGCTACTGAATTCTCAATTCATTGACCCAGTGAGGAAACTGGCAGCGCTCTGGGCACATGCTGAATCACAAAGTTTACGAGCACTTCAGAGAAGGACCTGTGAGCTGTGTTCAGGGAGAGCACTGGCATTTCCTATTCTGTTGATTTGAAGCGGTTAATTGCTGGTTTTGATTCAGGTCAGTTTAGTATCTCCAATATATTTGTCATGCTTTCAGTGGGTCTTCTGGGAATACGTCACTTTGTTTTAAAGCATTCTTACATATTAGTCTCTGCTTATCCAAATCACTCGGTATAAATTACATTAAAAAATCAGGAGAGGTCGTGTAGAGCTGTTCAGTCTCACTGCAACAGCATGACTTTGTTAAAATGCAGAGTGCCAGCCCCAAGCTGGCCAAACCAACTTCCCAAGGCCACGGTTGGTGGGAAGCAGAGGAGAGCAGGGAGCTGCCCCACAGGCGCAGGGGGGCTGTCGGTCCCTTGGCAGCCCTTTGCCTGCGTCTGCCCTGTGCAGACGGCTGGTGGAGGAGAGACAGCCTGGTTCTGACTGAGCATGGCACAACTTCTTGCTCAGATTTCAGCTCCTGTGTTTTCTGTTTCATTTGCTATCGGTGCATAGTCGTTAAAAGCGCCTTTAAGTGCCTCTTCCCAGATGCTTTTAGTGTTGGATCTGTTTCAAAACTTGCATTTCAGCATGAGATCAGGCTATTACCTTTCTTCCTTAGACCCAAGCAGGGGTTATAGTTTTCTTTTCAAGCCCCAAAGGAAGGAAGAAGTAGAAGTGATGGTCTTTCATGCAGAACCTTGTAGCTGGAGCCCTGGTTAAGGAGCAGGAGCTTTCTGTTCCTGTTCCTCCGCAACCTGCAGGACTTTACACCCTCTGCCCTGGCAGTGCTCGGCACAGCAGGTGGAGGTTACTCACCTTGGGGATAACCTTTCCTCTCAAATAAACTCATCTCACCTTCTGCCAGCGCAGGGATGGTTCTTGATAGCAGAAACCTAGGCCAGCGCTCCAAAAGCAAGGTTGAATGCAAAGGCTTCCAGCATTAGGGCTTCTGCCAGGGAGGCTTGCTCAGCATTTCCCAATTACTTCTATTGATGCTTTCTGTGGTGCTGTGATGGGAGGAAGCACAAGTAGACGCATCCAAGGGACTTTCACGTGTTCAAGTGTCACTCAGCTAAAGGCGCTGTGCCAAGCCTCACTTCTGCTGGCATTGCCAAAGGGGTGGGTGCTGGGGAGGGCTGCCTCATTTTACCCAAAAACTTCATCCCTGCGACCAGAGAAATGGATGGTTCTCTTTAGTAAGTCAAAAATCTTGAACTTGAGCAAGAGAAGTTGAACAATAACTTTCCATCACAAATGATAACTGGGTGTAGTTCATCATTCTGGGGAATGCAAGAGACACGAGGGATGTGCTGTGGGGATCCTCCCAGCTCACAAGGAAGGGAGCTCAGCCTTGGTGCACAGAGCCTGGACATGCCCTCACACAGCCTGTGCAGTCCCTTGGCAGACACCCTGAGCATTCTTTCCAAGATGAGCCTGACATGGGTGATTGTTTGAGTACAAGCCATCTCCCAGGTTGAGAAACACTAGCTAAACTAGCCAAACTAAAATCTGAGCTAACTCAGCACCAAAGTGATTGAGCAAATATTCCCTTGACTCGGTCACTACAGTGACTGTGGCTGATTTCTGCACCGGTATGCAGATGTAATTAAACTTCAAGTTTCAAGTCAAAGCAGTGGCAGCTATGTCAGCCCTAGCTCACCAAAATCTTTCCCCCTGCATATTGTGGCAAAGTAATTTCTGTTCAAAGAAGAGATAATTTTTCCACGGTTTTGTCTCTGTGATCTTTTTTTCTCTGCCTGTGACCTTGGGTCTTTCCACCAACCTTTCTACTTGTTCTTTGGCTATTGTCTGTTTAATATACAACAGCACCGGCTATAAAAGCAATAAAACAGTGATCACTTTTGAAGAGTGAACCTGCCAGTGCTGTCGATACGAATGCTGGTGCTCACGTTACTCCTCAGCATGCAGCTGCCAAGGACCAAGGAGATGAACCTTTCTGGGAGAACCAGCTCTTCATTGCCTATTAAATCCAATTCCTGAAATCAATGAAATCTTAATCTAATGTTGTTAGCCAGTGTCCCCTCCTGTGTACACTCCATTTGTGACTTTGAACTCTGTCTGTTGAATTCTACCTGGACGCTGGCCTTCTCCACCTGAATAGCTGGAGGAAGCTGTGGCCTAGGTTTCCTGGTCGGGAGGGAATTGTTGGATTCCTATCAGGAGGAGGCATCGTTGCATGGGGGCAGGCGCAGCAGTGATGCCGTTGGCTGCTACAAAAGTGCTGCTGTATTTTCTCACCATGGCAGGGTGCTGATTGCTCAGCCATGTGCAAGTGAGAGCATATTTTCATGCCACAAAATGCGAATGCCATGTGAGGCAAATCTGAGTCTTCTTTGGGGTGGCTATGGAAAACGAGCAGATAACGTACGTGCACAGATAGGCACCACCACTGTCCCTAAAGATGTTCTCCATGGTTAGGGTCAATTGCTAAGGAAGAATTATTTTATATGAGGTTTAAAAGTAACAAGTGTCTCTACTTCTCGTGCTCTGCAAATGCAGAGAGACAACATCTTGTTTGCGATCACTTGGTTTTGTGATGCAGAAAGACCTTGAGCTTTTTAAGACAGCGGTTTGGGAGATTTTTTTTTTTACTTTTTCTCTGAATCTAAGTATTCTTTTTCTTTTTACTTCCCCACAACTACAGTTTCTCAAGCAGGAAGAGGTGCTGGACAAGGTGGAGATCTGGGCACAGAAGTACTTACGTGCTCACCCTCTCTGGCTCGGGAATTTCTCAGCATTCCTGACTGTCACTGATCCTGACTATGCCAAGGCTCTGTTGGCCAGAGGAGGTGAGGAGACGATGCCTTCAGCTGTGGAGCAACAACCACAGCCGGCAGATTTCCCATGCCAGCCTGCGAATTCACAGCAAGGCAGGGTTTCTCAGAGAGGTTGTCTTGCAGAAATCATCTAAAGGCATGGAAAGATATTCCTCCTTCATGCTGTGCCCTTGGTGCTTCAGGCACAGCGCTGCAGAGTTGGCCGGGGCTCCTCCAAATCTGGTGAATCAAACTTCCTTAAGTGCTCCTTGAAGAGTTGTCGTCTTGGTGCCTGACCCCACCAAGAAGACAGCTAGAAGGTTTTTTCTCAGCTCAGACCCCTGGCTCCTACTGTGGAGCCATATCTTTAGTGAATCCAGAGAGAAAGGCGCTAAACAGTGCTGTCTGGGAGGGTTGATCATTTATCACACAGCACAGACTTTGGAATACCAATATTCTTGTTTATTCCAGTCTGGGCATCTAGCTTTTATACATGTTTCTTGCAGATGGGCCAAACAGTGTTGTTTTGTTGTGAAATACTGATGAATTCTGCAGGGATACCACTGATTCTGCTTCATACCCAACCAAAAGTGAGAGCCCAGAGGGAGCTTTCAGGTGCAAACGAGTGGGTTGATGGTATTGAAATACTTACCATTTTATTTTCTCTTTCTTGTTGACTTTTTTGCAGATCCCAAGGATAACATCAGCTATAGACACCTTGTCCCATGGATTGGTATGTGTTCCCAGGGCTATGCCTACCAGGAATGATTCTGAAGTTAGTCAAGAACATGCTGTAAATAAACAGCATTGTGCTTGTTCCTTGATGCAGTTATAGCTAAAAGTTTCCTGAAATTATTGCATTTATTGAAAAAGCTGCTAAATGATGCCATTTTTTGTGATTCAAGGAAAGAAAGTTCAAACATAGTTGTACGTACAAATGAGAACCACGTACATGTCCATAGATAGCAAAAGGTGGTGATGGGAGAAGCTGTGGAGGACTGGTGAAAAATGTATCTGCTGATCTGAACTTCTCAGCTCCAGCAGTGTTGGTATTTCTTTTTGGAGGTAGCACTGTATCATTTCAATGAGCTCTGCTCAGCCCTGGGAACCCTAGAGCTGATGGCAACATTTGGGAATACTCTCTCGTAGTAGAACAGACAGCAGATTTAATTGTGCTCCTTGCAGGCAGAGGCTGTGTCCGCAGGCAGGTGAAAGCAGCCTGCTTGTTCCCAGCAAAACATGCCTTGCCTGTGTTTCCTCAGGGAACGGGTTGCTGGTCTCACATGGGCCAAAATGGCACCAACATCGAAAACTCCTGACTCCAGGGTTTCATTATGACGTCTTGAAACCGTACGTGGCTTTGATGGCAGAGTCTACTAACGTGATGCTGGTAGGACTCATATCTGATGCTTCTCTCTCTGCTCTGCTTTCTTTTCCCTGATCCTGACTGGTTAGTAGGTAAATGCTGGAGCAGAGTTTTCTTACAGTGCCCTTACTCACAAGCTGGTAATTGTAAGGACAGACTGTGTCCTGGCAGTCAAGCTTTCTGAGTCACCACAAATCCCGGCCCTTAAGTTGGGAGGAGTGAGCAGGTTGAGTCTCCCTACAGAGACTCTGTCTCTGGTACTGTTTTGGGCTCTATGGCTAAAATTTGAGGATTAATGTTACTGTCATCCCCAAACCGTGTGTAATCTCAATCCAAACTGCAGCTTGTTATAAGGTGTTTTTGTAAATGAAAAATTGAGGTAAATAAAGGTTCTTAATAAATCCTGAAAATACAAAGGTTGGAGCAGAGCTGTACCATGACCTAACGTTAAAGGGTATCATTTGCTGGCAGCATACCCATGACTGGATTGCAATCCCTGCCTTGCCTAATTCAAAGTGAAACTGCACTGTTCTTCCATCCATCGGCGATGGGCATGAAAACCAGTATGAATTACAAGTGAGGGGCATCACAGTTTGTGCGCATGGGCCAGCAGGAGTCTGGGTGCCGGAGCTATTCCTTCTCCTTCACCTCCCTCCATCCAGCCTCCCCAGCAGCTCCACATGGATCCTGGCTGTCCTCCCTCCCACTGGCCTAAGGAGAAGCCAGGAGCTGGGGGTTGGAGAGCCAGGAGAGCTTTTGCAATCCACACAAGTGCCTGGCAGTTATAATTTCTTGCAGACGATGCAAAGGGCCTATTGCAGGAGCCCATACCACCAGGTGGCAATCATTGTATGTGCTAAGGACATTAAGACCGTCTATGTAAGCCCTGTTCCCCAGCCTGTGGAAGCATCCTGGGAGCTCAGATGTGACTGGGCTCCTCCATCTCCTCCCTTTCTCAGCTTTTCAGTCCACTGGTTCCTTACAGCCACGAAAGGACAGAGAATTCAACATCATTTCATGTCTGCCAAGCAAGAGAGACCCTATTTAATAGTTTCTCTGGGGATCCCCTGTGGGAAGAGTTGAGCAAGAGCTCCTGCATTATATGCTGGAAAAACACAGCAGCAGAGAGATTGTGGGATGGAAGAAAAACCTTGGTCAGAAGTTTGCATCTTAGGCACAAAACTCATATGTTCTTGAGAACAGACTCGATGAAGCCCAATGCTGACATACACTGCTCTTGTGCAGGAAACTCACTGCACCCTAAGAAAGACTTTGGTAACACCCCCCATCACCCAGCAATGCGCCCGTCCTGGGCTTCTCCAGCGTGCCCTTGCACCAGGGTAGGGTGTATCAGGGCTCACCGATGCCAGGATTTGAGAGTAGCAGCTGGCTGAGGCAAATCTTGTATTAACCATCGCACTCTTGGCTTCTCTTCTCTGGGATTTTGACAGCAACTAAGAGATCCTCTTGTTTTTTCCATTTCCCTGGGATGTATCCCTAGCTGAGCACTCATTTAACTAGAGGGTGACTGCAGATGGTGCAGAACTGTCCCTTGCCTTCTCATTTCTGTCTCTTTTCCACCTTAGGATAAATGGGAACAGCTTATCACAGATGGGAAACCGGTGGAGCTCTTTGAGCACGTCAGCTTGATGACTCTCGATAGCATCATGAAATGTGCCTTCAGTTGTCACAGCAACTGCCAGACCGACAGGTCAGTGCTGGCTGCCGCAAACCCTGGCAGAAAGTTTACAGCTCAGAAGGGAAATGAGCAAATTGCTTGTCATGATGCCCCCAAATTTACAAGCTTTCACCATTCCCCTCTCCCCAGGAAAAACACCTACATCGAGGCTGTCTATAGCCTGTGCCACATGGTGCACCAGCGCCTCCGCATCTTCCCCTACCACAACGACATCATTTACTGGCTCAGCCCCCACGGATTTCGATTCAGGAAGTTCTGCCAGCTCGCTCACGACCACACAGGTATTCCCTGCCTTCATCCTCTTCCAAAGCTTTCAAACAGGATGAGTGATGGCTGACCAGAGGCAGTCAAGTTACCTCCTTGTCCATGCAGCGATCCTGCCTGAAGGCTCAGAGCTAGGATCCAAGCAGACCATCAGCTTGCAGCAGCAGTCCTATCTAGGCATGAAGCAAGGGGGCTCTCACAGCTCCTGGGTTGTTAAACTGGACTAATGGAGAAGTTCCCCCACTGGGAACACTCCTGTTAAATAACCAGAGACTGGCGAGACAAGAAATGGGTGCTGCAGGCAACACCAATGCCAGGAATGGTTTGACTTTCCAGGCCAGGTGTGATTTTAGTGCAGGAGGGGTGGTTAAAATCAGCTGAGTAGTCTGTGGTGAACAAAGAAGTTTGCAGAAAAGGATAGCAATGTGCATGGTATTTGTTGCAGTGCTGCTGAGAAAGCCAAACTGCCTGGGATGCAGAAGCACACATCTCAAATGCATCATGGACTGAGCGGTGATCACCCCCTTGAGTGAGCTTTGCATTCACAGGGTGATTTTGCAGCTCAGCATCTCCTGCCTCTGCTGAACGTTTAAGTCTTTCTTCCCCAGACAAGGTGATCAACGAGCGAAAGGAATCCCTTAAAGATGAACGGGAATTTGAAAAGATCCAGAAGAAGAGACATTTAGACTTCTTGGACATTCTGCTGTGTGCCAAAGTGAGTGGCGAGGAGTGGGTGTGCGGTAGGGCAGCAGGGTGTAAAAGCCAGTCTTTGCAGGGGTGCCACAAACCACCAGAGCCCCTCAGGACTGCACAAGTGATTAAAATAAATTAGCCCAGTTCCTGCCCAGTTGAGGAGGGGCCAAGGTGATCCGATTTTCCAACACTGAAGTGTTGGTAGTATCTGTCAGGGAATATAACACACTGGGATTTCATAGTCCTGGTGATTTAATATGATGGGGATAAAGGGATTTATAAGTGAAGGATAAGGGGCCCTGAATTCAGTCTAAACAGAGATTGATTTTGTTTATATGTATCCCAGGGGCACGACCACCCCACTTTGCAATAGCTGAAAGAATATAATAGTCCAACCTGGCATATTCTATTTTATTTTTATATATATATAGGCTACTATAATCTATATATCATCTATATTATCTGTATTATCTATATTATATTTATTTATATATATATGGGCCACTGAAGGTGTCTCTGGACTGTTAGGATGAGAATGGAGCTGGACTATCTGATGAGGAGCTGCGTGCCGAGGTGGACACATTCATGTTTGAGGGCCATGATACAACAGCCAGCGGGATCTCCTGGCTTTTGTACTGCCTGGCTTTACACCCTGAGCACCAGGCACGGTGCCGGGAGGAGGTCCAGGGGATCCTGGGGCACCGGGAGACTCTTCGGTGGTAAGGTCGCACATTTCTGCAGCTGGTAACTTTTTTCCCATCATTGTTGTTTCTAAGGGAGCAATGTCTTCAAGGCTCAAAAGCTGGGGTGCTGAAGGTTTCTGTGTGCACAGGGACTTCATAGGATGGAGCAGATGCAGCATCCTTCAGCTAACTCTGCCTCCTTGCCCTTCAGGACTTCAGGACTCATATTACCAGGGCAGACACAAGAAAAACCACCCCAGACTAGGAGGGGCATGATGGATGCCATGCCAAGACCTGGGCCACCAACATTGCTCTTTGCTCTTTCCTGTTTTCTCGCCATAGGACATTGTAGTCAGGGTTTTTCGCCTTTCACTGTCACTTTGCATTTGAGCTTGTTCAGACGTTGCTAAGGTTGCTCAGAGGTGTCCTGGGGTCCCCAGCTTGCAGCAGCCTATGGTTGGACGTTGCGGGTCCCTCCGTACACCCCATTTGTTGCAAGAGGGTCTGCCCAGGGGGCTGATGGCCATGGGGCAAAGGAGCCTCCTGGTGCAGGGCAGTGAGGGGAGCGTGGGGCTCAACCTGCCACTGTCCTGGCAGGGACGACCTGGGCAAGATGACTTACAGCACCATGTGCATCAAGGAGAGCCTTCGTCTTTACCCACCAGTACCCGGCGTGTCCCGGCAACTCAGCAAACCCATCACCTTCCCTGATGGACGCACCTTGCCAGAAGGTCTGTAAACTCCATTCCCTCTTCACAAAATTGTGCTCTCGGACATCGGCTGCATTCTCACTGCCTGCCACAGAGCAAAGGCAACAGCCCTGCCTCTGTGACCTGCTCCTTGCCAGCATAGGCATTTAGATAAGACTGTGCAAGTGTTGGCATCCCATTGATAGACTGAGGTCTGGGTTGTACAGCAGTGTCCCTGTGACACCCTTCCTGCCACCATCACTATAGGGCAGCCGTGCCTGTGCCAAAAGCCCTTTCTCTTCCTGGCCAAGCACAAGCTCGTGTTTTACTCATTTTGGCAAATTGCAGGCACAGGGGGATGGGGACTGGTTCCATCCCAACTTGTGGCATGGGCATTGCCCTGTGCTGCTCCTTTCCTTCTCTGACTTGGCGCACAAGCAGGCAGTGTTGGTGAGAGGTCGATGTGCCTACGTTGCCGGTGCCTTCCTCATTTCCACTGTTTGGCTGCTTACAAGTAAACAAATGGAAAATGTTTAGTTTTCTCTGAAGCCAGTGGCAAAACCCTCACAGGTTTCCAGTTGACAGATAAGACCATGATGATTAGACAGACCTTTGTGTGAGCGTGCTGCAACCTTCCCTTTAGTTTCTTTTCACTGAGCCCTCCTCGATTGTTTTACAGGCACCATCACTGCGATAAGCATTTATCTCATTCACCGAAACCCTGCAGTATGGAAAGACCCTTTGGTGAGTCTTTTGCCCTTCTAATAATTTTTCCCCTTTATGCTGTGCCTCTTCCAATGTCCCCTTCACCTGTTAGGTGGAGAGCAGAGCGCCGCTTTGCTCCCGAACATCTTTGCCCACAGGAATCAGGCTGAGAAGCGACCACCTTGTGTTAGTCTTGGCCAGCTGTGGCACAGAGTGGCCAGAGAGCAGCATTAGAGCTGACTGCTGCCCAAACAGTAAAACGAACTGCTCTGAAGAGCTTGTTGTATTAACAGGCAAAAGGATGATTTTTTGCTCAGCCTACAGGTGGAAAACTGAATCCAGGCTCCCTGGTTTTCATCATATTTATGCCTGGTTTATCTTGGCAACACTATTGCCAGGCTCAGTGGAAAGCAAGGGAGTCTGGTGTATGAGTTTCAGTCCATCTCACAATGAATTCTCTCTCCCGTGCAGTTGTTCAGAAATTATGATGTGTCACATTTCTGAAGATACTGGTCAGTACTGTGTTCCTTAAATATTTGTTTTCTCTTGCTGCATGTTCTTCATTTCCAGGTGTTTGACCCTTTGCGTTTTTCCCCGGAGAACGTCTCTGGCAGACACTCTCATGCCTTTCTGCCTTTTTCTGCTGGAATGAGGTAAAGTGTATTGAATGCTGAAGGAGTAGTGGGGAGAGAAAACATGCATCCCTGGAAACTGCTCAGACAGAGAAGTGTGTGCTGCTGTTACAATTGCTAGTGGGGAAGCACTCACAGAGTGCTTCCAGAGACTGCTGCCTAAAGTCCTGGCCCTGCAGCGTTAAACAGTTCACAAGCATATAGCGTTTGTGCCACAGAGAAGTTCTGATGCCAGCAGGCAAAATGGGAAGGAAACATTGCTGGGCCCCACCTGGGGACAGGGAACTGGGTCCCAAAGGTGTGGAGCATCCAGCTGGCATCATGCGAGGAGCCTGCAGCATCCTGAGCTCACCTGCTCCCCTCCTCTGCTTGATGCAGAGATCCCATCCCACCCCCTCGGCCTTTGATTCCCCCTTCTCCCCTGCTCCCAATCTTCCCCTTCACCCTGTGCTCACCCTGCAAAGGCAAATACATTGCAGACCCTCTTGCTTGGACATCCACCACCTTGGCTCTGCTGACCTCTGCTTTGGCTTCCTCATCTCCCTTCCCTCTCCGTGCTCATTGAACACACATCCAGGAGCTCCTGATGCTCCCCTGGATTCCCCCTGCTCAGCCCATGCCCCTGCTTTTGCTACCCAAAACACTGCCTGGGGCCCCCAGAGCTGCAGAGAGAAGGGTTTGTGTGCTGGTGTGAGAGGGCTGGGGTCTGGCTGCAGGGGTTTGCTGTGCCCAGCACTGAGATGGGGTGGCTGAACTGCTCTGTTTTACCCCAGGAACTGCATCGGGCAGCAGTTTGCCATGAACGAGATGAAGGTGGCACTCGCCCTGACCCTACTGCGCTTTGAGCTCTCACCTGACCCCGCCAACCCTCCCTGGAAAATACCTCAGATCACTCTCCGCTCCAAGAATGGGATTCACCTGTATCTAAAGAAAATCGGCTGATGCTGGAAAATGTCCTGCGGAGGGAGGGACCGAGCAGATGACAGGACAACATTTCTCTGGGGAAAAAGGTGCAGGGCAGGATTTGGGGATGAAGATTCCTGATTTCTGTGGTTCTTCCACCAGCTGAAAGCCCTTTTCGGCCTGGGCTCTGATAGCCTGGATGGCATTGCACAGACCCATTGCCATCTGCTTCGTGAGCACCGATCTCGGCGCAGCCAGGCATGGCCATGCCTCTTCGCTAGCTTTGCCCTTGCCCTGCCTCAAGGGCTGGCCTGGCCTGAGAACATCTGCAGGTCCCATCAGCTTCCTCCTTACCAAATCCTGCCGTTGCACTCATGTCCTGCTGAATCCGTGACCATTCCCAGCCCTGCTCTGTCGTCAGCACCTTCCTCAGTGCCTAGAGGTCAGCCCTCCTCTCCTGCAGGAGGGACAGCCCGTGGCAGATCTCTGTGTCTTTCTTCTTCTCAATGGGTCTCTGTTTTGTTGAAAGCACTGATTCCAGTTTGGGTTCTGAAATTCTGCCTAAACTGCAAGATACTCTGTAATTTTTGTGTTAATAAACTACTAATGAGTCCTTTAACAGCAGCTGCATCAGTTTTTATTGCTGACGCTTGCCCGCTTTGTCACAAATGCGGTGTAAAACCCCTTTAGAAATGGGAGATGGAGAGCAGGTGCAGAAGCAACAAGACCCTGCCCCACGGGTCTCCAGCCGCAGCCAACGCAGCATCTCCTTCCATGGGCAACCCCTTAACAGGGGTCCAATGTGCAATCTTCCTTTAAAGCTGCAATGGAAGAGTTCTGATGATAGATAGAAAGGTTGTTTTTATCTTTTTTTTAATTATTATTTTCCTAAGCTGATAAAGTTACGAGAGTTGTATGCTTGAGGTATACTGGAGGACACTAACGAGCCTCTGCAGGAATCATTACTGGGGTAGAAAGTGTCAAACTGGAAAATCCCAAATGCTGCCATTGCAATTAGTGTCACAGTGCTGTCAACTGTGGTTCCGTCACTGAGCAGGCTGCTGTGTGGTAAGATGACGTCTGACTTCGTACAGCTCTCATCTGCAGAGATAAGGCAGGTGATAGAAAGCAGAGGGGGAAACAGGAGGACCTTGTTGTGGGATACACGGTACTACACTATCAACACTGCAAGTCCAGTCACTGGTGAGCCCCATTAATGGAAGGTTATATCAAACATAAGGTTTTGTCCAATTTTAATTTTAAATACACAAAAGATGCCCATAGTAAATAATAGAGATAATATGAATAACGTGGGTCATCTCTCCCTCTGAGCAGATTACCAACCCACTGCAAATGTCACACCAAAAGTGTGCTCAGAACATCTGTACTTGAGAAGATGCAAAAACCAGGCCAGTATATTGTGCAAACAGGGTTGCCCATGCACCTCCTCTGCCACATCACCCGTATCTCCTCTAAGCACAGCTGTATCCACAGCTGCCACCAAGGCCCCCACTAATGCCTCCTGTGTCCTCTCCACTTCCCTCTGTGCCAGCACATCCAGCCACCATCGATGAAAGCTGCCTGCCATGGGGTGCTCACTTAGCCAAGCAGCCTTGAGAAGACACATCCATCAGCCAGCTTCACCTCACATCTCTGTACCTCATGGTGTTTGAGGCACCCAAACCACAAATTAATTCCTCCTATGAGCAAAACCTTCAGGTTGCCCTGAAGCAGCTGCTGTGACTCAGTAATATCCCATTTCAGAAGAAATTGTAAAAGAAAGAAATGACCTGCATGCATGGGTAACATGAAGGGCATGACTGCGTCATCCAGCTTCACCCTAAATTCAGTTACAACATTGTTAAGCCTGAGTACACAAAAAATACCAAAAGATTTCCACCTTGCCATGGATTTGCATCCACAGCTTGCAAGGAGAACAACTTGGGTCACTCCATATCCTGGAATAATGTGAAGGAAAGCAATGGTTAATCTCCTTCTGATGAGGCTCTGGTCCAGGAGGAAACAGTAGATGCGCTTGGCTCAAAGTTGCTCAGTCACAGCCTCTAGTGATATGGAAAATAATAAGCTGATAAAAGCAAGTTTCTTGAGTTATGTTCAATTATATTTCAAGGCCACTGGGTGAAAGCTCATTGGGTAAAAGCTGCAAACACCTCTCACATCGGTTGCTAAACTAGGGCTGTTCCAGCTACAGCAGCTGAGGAGCTACGTATCAGGAGTGATGACAATATTCCCATGCAAACCCACAGCCATCGTTGTGCACTGAATAGACCCAGCGTGGTGGAGCTCAGCACAGCAGAGCCATGCAGAGAGCTGTCACAGTGACAGCAGGAGTGCTGTGCTTGAAGCATGAATGGAAACGACTGTGTATGAAAGCACTAGAAGGAATAACACAAAGCTAAGACTGCAAAAATGTCCTGTGTCAATGACCAAGGACAAAAGTTACGGCAGTAAAACCAGTGAATGCAGAGGAAAACATTGTTTATATCAAGGCAAGCAGCGCCTGTGCCAAGAAGGCCACAGTGCAGATGAATCAGCAGCAGACGACCTGTGCTGCGATGGTGGGAGGATGGAGCAAGGTTGCGTCACCTTGTACCAGCTGTACAAGCTGGTAGCTCCCTGTATTTAATGGATTGTGACCCCTTACCATTTCAAGTGAGACCTGAGCTATTGATTGTCACTGGGAGAGCTGAGACAGCACAAAACCTACAGGAAAGACGAGGTGCCAACCAAGCCCCTTTCCTCTCTCCTCCTGTGCTCAGACCCGAAGCAGTCTGTGATCAGACCACCACAGCCAGAGACTGAGTGAACAAAACTGGCCACAAATTAAGCAATCCTGGGCTGTGACCCACCAGAAACTCCTTTGCTCCTTATGCCCACGGAAAAGGTACCCACAGGAACTATTTTGCAGGGCCATGGAAACGCACGGACATCCCACGAGTGGGAGCAGGAGCAAATTACAAGTGCAATTTACAGTTCACACTGAAAGTTTGCAAAGGACAGAGGATTTAAAGCTAAAGAAGGGCTTAGTGGCACCAGATGTCTGGATTCGGCGTCTAAGTTTGATATGCGGGACTGTGCAGATCGCAAGCCAACTAGCTGAGAGGACAACCTTTCGCTGTTATCATCACCTTGCAAAAGCAATCAGGAGAGCATTTGCCGGACCAGGCAGTTCATGCATCCTCAGCACTAGGACCCATCGGCAGTGCTGGAAGCATCCCCGAACCTCGTCCCTCCTGCATGCACTTTCACGAGTCTGTGCTTATTGAGACCACTATGTCTGCCTGCAAAAGGGTTGCAGGTAGACCTACTATTTTTTAGGCAAAAGACTTGAAAATCTGCACTAATCAACTGATAATTTTTCAAAGGAATTTAAAAATAAATAATAATAATAAAATCATATTTTTAAAAATAAAGCTTACTGCAACTTCTCATGGAAGACCATGAATGGAGCTTGGGAAAGTGGGGAGCTCAGGGGCCAGTCTGAGTCATCAGGGTTACCCCACATCCCTTAGCAGGTCTGGGTGGGTAAGCAGGGATTTCAGAATATAGCAGGTTATTTTATACTCCATACTGTCTGGCAAAAAAGCGTATGAAAAAACTAAGCATCAGGCCAGACTTCAGTCTAACCCAATTATTATTTTCTGGGCTCCAAAGCAGAAGAGATTCAAAATGCCGTTTCTGTTTTCAAACTTCTCGTTCCTTTGAAAACCAGGACTTCTCGGAGGTAAAGTCACCCAGGAATAAAAATATTTACTGAAGAAAAAACCAGAAACTTGTTGAATCCAACATTACAATTTGAATGATGATGCCACACCCTTCCTTTGTAATGAATTCCACAAAAAGAACAAATCTTAACTTATAATGAGAAATGCATATTTTTCCAAAATACTTTTAAGCTTATGCACAAAGGCAATCCTTGTCTAATGGCAGCTCAATCAGCACGCAGGCTTAGCAGTTGCTCTCATTTATATACATAAGGATCAGGACTCTAGAAAGCAAAATGAAAATAAGATTTCTCAGTAAATGTGCTTTTCCACGTGCTTTTCCATCTCTATTTTCCGCCCTTCGGCAGTGTTGGCTTTTCACCTATGCCAGGAAAACTGAATCCCAGTTCAACTTACTTTTGCTTTCGAGTTAATCCAATTTATTTCAACGTAAACCAGTTCCTCTCAAAGAGGTAGGAGCATTGGCACAACGGTACAGCACCCACTTCGCAGGGGATGCTCACTGCAGCTGCAGCCGCTGCGTGGGGCAGCCCAGGCAAACGCCTGCACGCTCCAGCTGCCTGTCCGCTCTTCGGACGTGAGGTGCAGATCTCAAGTTGAAATCGGAGATATCCCTGCAATGGAGAGAGACAGAGTACACTTATTAAAATGTGAAATGATATAAAACTATGAGAAGCCGCAAGCACTTTGGAGGGCAGTATAAGGATTCAAATTTATCTTGATAAATTGAAAAAAAGAATGGTATGCGAGTCCTTAAGCACAGGCACAAAGCCCAAGAGCAGGCACAGCCGTTGCACAAAACCAAGAGTGGAAATGACTGATAGGCAGCAATCTCTCCAAAAGGTATTTTGTAGATATAGAGGCTCACAACACTAATGCGAATCAATAATATCCTGCTGTTGTAATCAAAGCAAACATCATACTTGGATACACAAATACAAATGCTTCTCAAAAAATTTTCATTTGCATCTCCTTTCTCTAGATGAAATGAGACAGTGTCCTTCAACCCTGTTTGGAGATTGAAGCATAAAGGCAATTGCATTTACTCCAAAATGTATTTTGCCCACATATTCTAAAGTATGAAACAAGAAATTTTTTAATCAAAATAGCTGAAGCCACTGGAAGCAGATGACATGTATGTCTATATTAGATGCAATTTTCTTTGAAGAAAAAATTTGAAAAAAATACCATCTAAAAAGGGGTGGATGAACCTTGGCATGCAAAGGTAAAGATTAAAGCAAGAACATCTGATAAGCAAAAGCACGAGGCTGAAATCATGGTGTACCCACTGTAAGGGAGTAGGTAAAAGGGGATCAAATCAGCAGAACTTGGCATAACAGTCCTCATGTAAATAAATGCCAGCTGCTAAACTGCATTTAGGTAGATAGAGAGTACATAGCATAAAGCACTTCTTAAGGTTTCTTAAGCCCTGAAGTAGTTTCCCAGGGATATCTGCATTTTCAGAGGTTTTAAGGGCAGGTTACCATATTTGCTGCATAATCCAAAAGCCTAAAGAAGGCAATGAATGTGGTGTGAGGCTCCAGCAGGATACCTCTGGTCTGCTTTTTGGGAACAGACTGAATCAGGAGTAGAGGGAAAGGCTGCACTGCTGCTTTCCCAACTGGATTGTCCAATCTGTGAATGGTCCTGGCCCCGGGACTGAACAGCCAGGCTGCTCCTGCCTTCACCCTGCTCAGCCACTGGCCCCCTCGTGACTCTTAGGATTCACTAAAACTCTGCCTCTCCATCTCTGAAGAGGAAAAGGAAAGGTGCTCTGCAGCACTGCCATCCTCTGCTTTGTGCCTGTGGCTTCTTGGCATGGGAAGGGAGCGGAGCCCGGTTCCCCCTGCAGTCACACACCCAAACCAAACATCAGATCTGCACACAGAGCTCTCCTTGGCGCTAACACCCTCCAAGGCCAGGAGCTGGAGTCACACTCTCCCAAAAAATGCCATGCATGGCAGCCCAGCTCCCACTGTGCCAGAGCCGTGTGGGCCAGCACTGCATGCCAGGCCAGTCAGCCTGCGTCCCGCACCCTGCATCCTGCATCCTGCATCCCACACCCTGCATCCCGCATCCCATATCCCATACCCTGTGTCCTGCACACCACATCCTGCATCATCCCACATCCCGTGTCTTGCATCCCTCATTCCACATCCCATATCCTGCAACCTGCATCCTGCATCCTGCATCATCCCACATCCTGCATCCTGCATTCCACATCTTCCATGGCTGCTCTTACTTTGAACTGGAGAGCTGGGCTGAGGTTGCAAGAAGGCTTCTTGGGGCAACTGTGTCCCAGTGCTAGAGTGAGCCAGATCTTTCCAGAATGTAATTTCTGAGAGCGCCTTCCCTCCGATTACCTTTCCCATCCTAGATATTAGACACATGGTAGTAATAAAAAGACCTGGTCACATGGGATGTATAACTCAAAGCACCAAAGACAGTCAAGGACTAGACGCAGAGTGGTTATGTCATTCTTTAATCCTTCCCTACTTTCTGCTGAAAGGGTAATTGCAAAGATGATGAGTTGACCTTGGGCTGCCTGATTCAGACATTCAGATAACTAATTGAACAAGAGTTCATGAGAGGGACTATACAGGATGCAACAGGTTAAGTCTTTGTTTCAGTTATAAAGATCTTGGATTTTTCTCATTGCTACAGCTTGGTCTTTCAGAAACAGCAGAGCAAAGACACCATCTACTCATGGAGTTTTTCCTTTCCCCACAGAGATTGTCGTAGTAGCTGTACAGTCACATCCCGGTCACGCAAAGGGTACCCGTCCGTCAGTCTGGTGGTGGTACTTCCTCGCACACTGCCAAGCGCAATGGGAGCGGCAGAACCAGCGGCAAGAGAAGCTTGCTCACACCGCTGTGGGATGTGGTCCCTGCACAGGACCCATGTCACTCTCCGGGCAAACCCATTATCAGATGGTGCCAGCAATTTCCATCTAAACCCTACTGAGATTTTACAGTGGAAGCAGCCTGCAAATTAAATAAGTATTGCAATGTATTTGTAAGACAGCTGTATTAAATTCTTCCAGAAATAAATTCATCTTTGAGACATGGGTGGGGGTTGGATGGGATCCAGGCAACTCACGTTACTCTGCAACACTTGCTATGCTCTTGACATGGTTTCCCCTTATATCATGTGTTCGTGAGCTTGAAATGCTATGGGTTTTTTTGGCATTACAGTTACATTTCATCTGTCAGCACTAAGCACTGCAGGAATACACAGCGACAGATGGGCCTGGACTCTTCTTCCTATCTGAATAAACACAGGCATACTCAGGAAACCAGCTGCTGTAAGGTCACACTCTTGGGCAAAGTACAGATTTGCCACCTAAATTTCACCTGCTCAGTAAACCAGTTCTTCTGCAATGGATACCAACAATATAAGTTAAGCCAGAGATGAAGATCCTCTCCTTCTTCTGTTTAGATGTCTAAGTTAAGTGAAGAGACACCCAAGACTTTGAAAGCAACTTCCACAACCTGATGTGTCCATGGTTGTGGTATGAGATGGGAATTCTTCAGTGCAACATTTTTTTTTTACATTTACAGCCTGACCTGTCATGGCATACACTGCCATACACTGCCATAATACGGACATCCACATATGACATCCACAGCATCCAGCCAACTGTGCAGAGGCTCTTCGCAAATATGTGATGACCTTCCAAGTGTCCTTTAACATTCAGCTGTAGCTTTGCCAGCCTTAGATGTCCAGAAGACCAAGCCAAAACTGTTCACCCTGCCTACCTCCCCAGACCTCTCTGGCTGTCACGAGACTCTTGTAGCTGCTTTTTTGTGCTGAAATCTTCAATCAGGATGCCTGGGAGCAACAGAGCTGTAGGCACTCCTGGTGTTAAGCAGACTGTTTCTGGCCTTGTCCCAATCCCTTATGATGACCAGACCAGTGCTATCCCCTTTCACTTTTCTCCACTTGAGGTTCTGTGGCCACTTCACTTTCCCTTTTGAAATTCCATGTTTCTTGTCCTGCAAAAATGCCTGAGTTATCTTCCCTAGGCTATGCTAAAGTGTGTCACACCAAATGTTCATGGCCCCTCTTACCATGAAATCTCTGAAATACACGAGAAAGGCATTTCTCTTCCCTCCACCAGTGAAGCAAAAAATGCAGAGTCTGGAGTCTGGATTAGGCATCCAGTTTGGCTATCACTTGTTCCAATTCCCCATAAATGTGAGTTTAGCCACTCTATCACCCATATCCCCTCCCTGTCAGGTCAACACTTGACAACTCAGTTGACCTTCGTGCTTCGTGCTCAGAAGTTGTTACTGGTTACTAAATAACTATCAGGTAGTAAGATAGATAAAAATTCATTCTGCTCAGTAGCCCATGGTCAAACCCATTGTCCAGGGACTTTGTCACCAGTGAGAATTTCTGTGTTGTTACAAAAGTTTCATCTGACACCATGCCAGCGACTCCATTATCCTGACCCCTCCACCTGTGTATCTTGGGGGATTTCTGAGTTATTTTGTAGGTGATTGCTGAGAGGTGCTGGCCAGGTCCAGATAAGATGGTCTGGCAATCAGGTAGGTGTCACAGGATGCCCCAAAACCAGCTCTGTTGGTGCTGACCAAAGGCTCAAACCCCAGCTCTCCTGTGTTCCTTATGCAGACCTTGTAAGGCATCCAACTGCACGACATTGCTGGATTTATGAGCATGCTGCAGGTTTTCACATGAAGGAACAGAAGCAGCAATCCCACTTTCTGCTGTCTTCAGCTCCATGGAGCTCCCCTTCTCCTCCCTCTCATCCATAGTTGGGCAAGGTCAGATGAGAGGCTAGTTGTTTATGGAATGGTTCCTAGAGGGAGCTCTCTAAAAGAGCCTAAAAGCCATTTTGGAGCTGGTTGAAAGGGCAAAAAGCCTGGAGGATGGATAGCTTTGAGGCAGAGTCCATGACGCATTGAAGATGGGGAATAGGGTCTCTTGTAGCACACACCACAAAATGCACCTTCAAGATTAATCCCAAGCATCGTGGCAGACCTAGAATCATAGAATCCCAGAATGGCTTGGGCTGGAAGAGACCTTAAAGATCATCTTGTTCCACCCTCCCTGCCACGGGCAGGGACACCTTCCCCTAGGCCAGGTTGCTCAAAGCCCCATCCAACCTGGCCTTGAACACTTCCAGGGAGGGGGCATCCACAACTTCTCTGGGCAACCTGTTCCAGTGTCTCACCACCCTCATCGTGAAAAATTTCTTCCTAATATCTAATCTAAATCTACCCTCTGTAGTTTAAAACTGTTACCCCTTGTCCTATTGCTACATGCCCTTGTATAAAGTCCCTCTCCATCTCCCTTGTAGGCCCCTTCAGGTACTGGAAGGCTGATATCAAGTCTCCCCGGAGCCTTCTCCAGGCTGAACAACCCCAAATCTCTCAGCCTGTCTTCACAGGAGAGGTGCTCCAACACCTGATCATCTTCATTGCCCTCCTCTGGACTCACTCCAACAGGTCCATGTCCTTCTTATGTTGGGGGCCCCAGAGCTGAACGCAGTACTCCAGGCAGGGTCCCATGGGAGCAGAGGAGAAGGGCAGAATCACCTCCCTCAACATGCTGACCATGCTTCTTTTGATGCAGCCCAGGATACGGCTGGCCTTCTGGGCTGCAAGCTCGCATTGCTAGCTCATGTTGAGCTTCTCATCGACCAACACCTCCAAGGCATTTTCCTCAGGGCTGCTCTCAATCTAGTCTCTGCTCAGCCTGTGTCTTGGCTTGGGATTGCCCTGACTCATGTGCAGGACCTTGCACTTGGCCTTGTTGAACTTCATGCGGTTCGCATGGGCCCACTTCTCAAGCTTGTCAAGGTCCCTCTGGGTGGCTTCCCTTCCTTCCCTCCAGTGTGTCAACTGCACCGTACAGCTTGGTGCTGTCAAAAAACTTGCTGAGGGTGCACTCAATCCCACTGTCCATGTTGCCAACAAAGATGCTAAATGGCACCAGTCCCAATACCCATCCCTGAGGAACACCACTCATCACTTGTCTCCACTTGGACATCGAGCCTCTGACCACAACTCTGTAAGTGCAACCATCCAGCCAATTTCTTATTGAGTGAGTTGTCCATCTGTCAAGTCCATGTCTCTCCAATGTAGAGACAAGGTTGCTGTGCAAGACAGTGTCAAATGTTTTGCACAAGTCCAGGTAGATGACGTCAGTTGCTCTTCCATTGTCCACCAATGCTGTAACCTCATTGTAGAAGGCCACCGAATCTGTCAGGCATGATTTGCCCTTAGTGAAGCCATATTGCTGTAACCAATAATGTTCTTGTTTTCTATGTGCCTTAGGATGGTTTCCAGGAGGATCTGCTCCATGATCTTGCTGGGCACAGAGGTGAGGCTGACTGGCCTGTAGTTCCCTGGGTCTTCCTTTTTCCCTTTTTAAAAATGGGAATTATGTTTCCTCTTTTCCAGTCAGTGGGAACTTCACCAGACTGCCACGACTTCTGAAAAATGATGGATAGTGGCTTAGCAACTTCATCCACCAGTTCCCTCAGGATGCATCCTAACTCTCTCTGTGACATCATCTGATAACAAAAGAAAGCACATGGTAACATCATTTTCCTCACACCCTTCACCTGCCCAGTCTATTTAGGTCAGTCCCACATTTTGAAGGCAGCTTGCAGAGCCATAGGTCTGGCTCAGACAGACCAAAAGTGGCTCCTTGTGCTGCTTGTTCATCCTTCTCTTCCTCCTCAGCTAGGCAAGAAGCATCAGCAGGAGCCTCCCAACCAACTGTAACTCACGCATTTTGCAGCCATCTGGCTAGGCAGCCATCTGGCCAACCAACCTGCACTGCCTCCTCTCCTGATGGGAAGCCTATCAGTGCTTAGGGAAGCCTAATCACAGTGCTGCAGGACAGGTGGAGGATCATAGGAAGAGCTAGAGGTAGGTACTATATGTGTCTCCCACATCTGCCATGGCCATGAAGGTCGCTAGAGTCGGGTGTTCCTGATCAGGAGTGTGAAATTGTCATCAGGTCTTCTTGCTCTGGCCACAGCCAAAGCCTTCACTATGAAATTCCTAACCTGACAGACTGCAGCCTTCTACCTACTAAAGAGTAACCTTTAACTCTCCTCTGAACTTTTGCCCAGATCCAGTCAGCTTGGCATAACAAAATAGACTTAATGACCCTGACTAACGTGATCTCTTGCTTGACTACACTAATCTCCTTCTTGACTAAACAGATCTTCTATGACAAAGTGACCCGCTTAGTGATTGAGGGAAAGGCTGTGGGTGTTGCTTATCTAGACTTAACTAAAGCCTTTGACAACACCTCCCACAGCATTCTCCTGGAGAAACAGGCTGCTCATGGCTCAGAATGGTGTACGCTTTCCTGGGTGAAAAACTGGCGGGATGGCCGGGCCCAAAGAGCTGTGGTGAAAGGCATTAAATCCCGCTGGAGACCAGTCGCCAGTGGTGTTCCCCAGGGCTCAGTATTCATCCCAGTTCTCTTTATCAATGACCTGAACGAGGGGATTGAAGGCACCCTCAGTCAGTCTGCAGATGACACCAAGCCAGGCAGGAGTGCTGATCTGCCCGAGGGCAGGAAGGCTCTGCGGAGGGATCTGGACAGGCTGGATCAATGGGCCAAGGCCAGCTGTATGAGGTTCAACAAGGCTCAGTGCTGGATCTTGCACTTGGGTCACAACAACCCCATGCAGTGCTGCAGTGCTTGGGGAAGAGCAGCTGGAAAGCTGCCAGGTAGAAAAGGACCTGGGGTGGTGGTTGACAGCGGGCTGAAAATGATCCGGCAGTGTGCCCAGGTGGCCAAGAAGGCCAACAGCATCCTGGCTTATATCAGAAATAGTGTGGCCAACAGGACTGGGGCAGTGATCGTCTCCTTGTGCTCGGCACTGGGGAGGCTGTACCTTGAATACTGTGTTCAGTTTTGGGCCCCTCGCCTCAAGAAAGACATTGAGGGGCTGGAGCATGTCCAGAGAAGGGCAATGAAGTTGGTGAAGGGTCTGGAGCACAAGTCTTTTGAGTTGCAGCTGAGAGATTTGGGGTTGTCTAGCCCAGAGAAAAGGAGGCTGAGGGGAAACTTTTTTGCTCTCTACAACTACCTGAAATGAGGTTGTAGTGAGGTGGGTGTTGGTCTCTCCGCCCAGGTAACAAGCAATAAGACAAGAGGAAATGGCCTCAAGTTGCACCTGGGGAGGTTTAGATTGGATATTAGGAAAAATTTCTGCTCTGAAAGGGTTGTCAAGCTTTGGAACAGGCTGCCCAGGGAAGTGGTTGAGTCACCATCCCTGGAGGTATTTAAAAGATGTGTAGATGTGGCACTTAGGGACACGGCTTAGTGGTAGACTTGGCAGTGCTAGTTTTATGGTTGGACTCAATGATCTTAAGGGTCTTTTCCAACCTAAATGATTCTATGATTCATTAAGATGGCCAAGTGTGTGAAAAGCTAATGCTGTCCAGTGCCTGCCAGGGATGTTCTCCAAGGCAATAAAAGGAGAGCCAGTGTGTTTTTTAAATTTTAAATCTGTTGATGGATGTGGCTGTAATGACTTACCAGGCTCTGGCCCAAAGGATGTAGCATGTCAGCAATGGTGATGGAGAGAAAGCAGGATGACAAATGTCAGCCAGAGGATATAACTCCTCCTTCCTCTTCTTCCCAGCCTGAAGAACCAGCCTGAGGCACCACCTTAAAGTAGGTTACAGGGGTCCAGGATGGTGAGGTGCTGTGCAGACAGGGGAAAGAGGACTCACCAGACTGTAGAGTGAACACGACCTTACCACCACGCCTCCCTAACAGGTTGGATATGCCCTCAATCTTGCTGCAGCTCATTTTACTGTTCTGCTGCTCTCCCTCTCCTTGTCTTATCCATTGACCACGGTAATTCTTCTGGGCAGCAGTTTTGTCTCCTGGCTTGTCTATGGCAGGATTTCTTGAAGACCAGGGCCATGGTTCCTTGTGTGCTAATTGGGTTACGTCTGTTCTCTCTATTATAGTCTGGCAGCATTGTGTGATGTTGCAGTCACTCAGAGCGCTCCTTTTATAGCTGAAGGCGGCTGGATCCATCCAGCCCATGTGTTGGGCAGAGGTGACTTGTTTGTTCCTCACTTCACGTGGGCAGATGAACAGCTTCCAGACCTGAATTGGCTGAGGACAGCACAGAACTCGGATAGAGCCTGAGCCTGGCTACCTCTCACCTTCTCCCTCCTATAGTTTCGTCCACCTGGGCATGCATGGGCATGCACTGTGAGTGCTTTCACTCCCTGCTGGGTGTACGGGACTTCAAAGAAAGCAGGAAATATGTACAGGTTGTTTGTTAACTAGCTGCCTCCATCCACAGGTTGCTGGAAGCAGGTCAAGGGGTGAGTGGAAGCAGCAGGCAAGCTGCCAACCAAGCTGACGCATTGTTTACCGTGATGATCCTGCTGCTATAAATCGCTGCCAGCAGCACTTCACCAGGCTCAGCTCCAGCAGAGCAGGAGGGAGAGGATTTTTACCTAGGTCCCCATTAGGAGCAGGCACAAAAAGGAGCAGAAGAGAATCAGGCAGGAGAAGGCAGTGTCAGGCATCCTGGACACGGGGGCAGCATGACATCTCTGCTGGACAATATAGCCAGACCTTCTGCTGTCGTTCTGCAGCTGTCTGTGGTGCTTGGTGTAATCTTCGTGCTGCTGAAGGTGGCTCAGTTCTACCGGGAGAGGAAGAAACTCATGAAAGCTCTGGAGGCATTCCCTGGTCCCCCGAAACACTTGCTCTATGGCCACAGTCACCTGGTAAGGAGGGAGCTGGGCTCAATCAGGGTGGGTTGTCCCAACAACTGTGCAAGGTATCGGTCAGGATGAGAGGAAGCACTGGGTGGGATGTGCATGTCCCCTGCTCGTGTTGCTTCCTACAGGAGAGGACCTCTGCAGAGGGAGTGCCAAAAATTCTGCAGGACAGGCAGAAAAGGTGACTGGATATAAGATGTGCATCATCCATTAAAAAACAGAGCCACGTTGTTTTCGATCATGTGCTTAAACAGGGAGTTAAGTGATTTCTGGGACTTTCATGAATTTATTTAAATATGAGCAAGATAAAATGTCTTTCTTCTGCATTAAACCTTCTACTAATAAGAGTCTGTCCCCCTACAGCCACTTAAGAAGACATGGCCACAAAAGCAGGGCATTTTATTGCAGCCATTTTCATCTTCTATAGTGATGATATTTTTGCCTTCATGTTGCATGCCCACCTTGCACTGCTGAATTTAGAGAACAGGGGTGTAACAGCCTTGAACCTTCTGGCCTGTTCACTGGGCATCCTGGCATTACCCATGCCAGCTATAGCTCCTGAGTGCAACACCAAGCCACTCCAAGCCCAGGCTGTCCTAACGCAGCTCAACTGCAGTTGGACCCCAACTAGGGACTCTCCATGGAGCTGCCTTGTGCTGCAGAGAAGTGGCGGCTCAGGCAGCTTGCCACCTGTGCACGGTCCCTTTGCCATGCCTAGCATCTCCTCCATTGGCAGCATGGAAAACGCGCCTGTGGCAAGTCCACCCACTCTCTCCCTATTTCCCAGAAGAGGACGTCTTGCATGTGCTTTACATGAGAGGGCAAGTTTAGCCTCTGCTCTCCCTGACATGTTCCTCTTTCTCTGCCTGAATCCAGTCCCTGCTTACCTGTCATTGCAGATAACTGCTGATACGTTTTTAAATCAGATAGTGTCATGGGCAGAAGAATACCCTTATGCCTTTCCCAGATGGCTTGGACCAATTCTGCCTTCTCTAGTAATCTACCATCCTGAATATGCCAAAACCATACTTAACCAAACGGGTAAGTCTCTACATCTGTTTTTGAGAAGTCATGTCCTTGTCATTTCCCTACCAAGAAAATAATGGGAAACTTGCTTGGAGTCATCCCCTTTGCTAGCTTCCTTCACAGCTATTGCAATTCTTCCTTCGTTACCCTTTGCAAACTCCCAGCCTGTCCCAAGTTTCATGGAGCATTTTGTATTCTTATGCAAAACAGTGACCATGCACCTGTTCTTCCCAGTCCACTGTCTCCATTATCATTGGTCTTACTGTTTTTTATGGCATCTACCACCACAACATCTGTGTTTCCCTGTAAACCTCGTAAAGTGGGTGAGCTGGCATGGCAATGGCTCTCAGAATACATCCCAACTCTTCTCCTCTGCTCTCATCTGTGGAGCATGATGCCTGTGAGTGATACGTGGATGGACATCCCCAGTAACTCCCATCCATTGTTTTCAACTTTGAGATTTGCCATGGCCATTTCTTCTCCACGCATAACTTTCATTACACATTTATCTGGTTTTCTCAAGTCCACTAAGGTCATATTTGTAGAAGACCACTTTTAAACTCTACCTTTAGTGTTACAGTATTTTATAACATAGTGATTTAGAGGACAAACTCTAATGTCAATTTATCCTAAATTTTCTTTTTTCTTATGTTGAATTCATTAGCCTTTCATACTGTTCTGGTATTTATTTTGTTTTACAGATCGCAAGCCCGATGTACCCTACAAATTCTTGATTCCCTGGATTGGTAAATCATTCTCTTCCATTATCCCTTTCAGTCGTATTGCACAATTCAGCACATTTCTCTCTTGCCTTCCTTTATTTTGCTTTCCTCCAGTCTAAAACCAGAGCTTGCAAATGAGAAGGTTTGTTTGAGTGTGAGCATTAGCACTGGTGGTGCCCACCTTGTCACGGAGCACATCAGGCGACTTTGCCTTGTATCACACACCCTGAATCCATCTGAGAGAGCAAGTCCTGTGCCACTGCCATCAAGGCTTTGGCTTCAGGGCAAATTAAGTGTGCACAGCCAGTTGCAGTGTAGAACATGTGGGCATGCTTCTCCTCCATCCAAAGAGAGCTGCTGTGAATGATCTCAGAGCAGAGAGGCTGGAGAAAAAGCTCCACCACCAACTCCTTCTCCCGCCAGACCCTGATGTTAGCCTGTGCTTGGCCAAAAGCAGTAGTGAGGCTGTCAGAGCCATGATCAGAGCCTGGAGGAGCTGATTGCACCTTTGCTATTTGTGTCTCCAGGGGAGGGGCTGCTCATCTTGAGTGGAACCAAATGGTTCCAGCATCGGAAGCTGCTCACCCCAGCCTTTCATTATGATGTGCTGAAATCTTACTTGGCCTTGATGTCAGACTCAGTCAAAGTGATGCTGGTAAGAATCACCACTCCTGCTACTTTTACCTTTCAGCTGTGCACCAGCAAAAGTAATTAGATCTGGGAATGATGGAGGGTAAGAAACTGAACTTAGATCATTTCTAGAGTTCCACTAAACTTTTTGAGTAGTCCTGAAGTTCTGAAATTGGTCCCCTCGCCTTCCTCTGGCCATTCCATTTATTCTCTCTTCCATCTACTTCCCAATAAAATCAACCACTGGTAGAATATGCTTTCCTAGTCCAGTAACAGTAAACCTGGAAAAGGAAATGCCAGAAGAGTTTGATCAGATTCACAGGATATACAGTGAACTAGGGCCTCTGCTTACAGTAAAAAAAAGTAGTTAGCAGTGTGAACCTCGGAATAGGGACAGGAAAACATGACCTCATCATAGATGGTAGTTTGTCCCTCCTTACAAGGAAGGGAAACAAGTTTCCACCTCTAGGATAAATGGGAAAAGAAGATCACAGAGAGGAAGTCAGTGGAGCTCTTTCAAGACGTCAGCTTGATGACACTAGACAGCATCATGAAATGCGCCTTCAGTTGTAATACCAACTGTCAGACTCAGAGGTCAGTGCCTGAACCTCCAGAATTTACAAATTCTGGAAAGGCAAGCGTGCCCGTTTCCACCACTCATGTTGCTAACACCACCTTTATCCTTGGTCTCCTTACAGCAACTCAGACTATTATATCAGAGCTGTTTATGAGCTGAGCCACCTGGTGAGCAATAGAGTCCAGAGTTTTCCTTACAAAGACATCTTCTATGACTTAACTCGCAAAGGCCGTGAGTTTCAGAATGCCTGCAAGCTGGCCCATGCCCACACAGGTATTTGTCCCCCTTTTTCCCCATCCCTCTCTCCCAGCTGAACCTCTCCCCCACTTGCATCTGGAGCAGCTCAGAGCGGGGTTGAAGCAAACACTGGCCAGAAAGTTACAAATTTAACAGTGTCCAAGCTGCTGACAGAGCAGACGAGTACATGAGGTCTCTGGAGGGGCAAGACACATCTAACCAATCATTCTTCTATGCAGATAAAATAATAAAAGAAAGAAAGATGTTGCTTTCCAGTGAGAAGGAACTTGACAAGATCCAGAAGAAGAGACACCTGGATTTTCTGGACATTCTTCTTTGTACTAAGGTGAATATTTGAAATAATCGTATCAAATGCCAAAGATGCATCAGCAGAAAGCTTACCACCGCTGGCTGGAGTTGCTGGCAACAGCTTCCCCACTCCAGATTCTCTAGCTTGGGGAAAGATGGATTGAAAGGGAAGGAAATATAAATGTGTGAGATGCAGTGGTTGAACAGAAATAGCTCAGGCAGACTTTCATCTTCTTCGTTCATTTTCATTGAGCACATTAATAGTTTAAAATAAGTGAACTGTCAGAAACTAGACAAGAATGAGATCTTTGGAAAGGTTACAAGGAGGCCACCTTGGCTGTAGTCCTCTCAAGAGATTTTGTTTCTTGCGTTCTGTAGTTTTGCCTTCAGATATCTTCAGATATCTCTGGACAGAAGCTGCCATTTGGTGTTCAGGAAGGAGATGCACTCAGTGCTCACTGTCCTTCTGGAGCCACTGCTTTCTCTCATGTCTCAATCTGAAACAAAAGCTGTCCAAACTAAAATACAGAAAAATGTGACAGAGACCCTTGGTAGGGGATCGAATGGGGTGTCCTCTGAAGGGCTGGGATCTGGTATCCCACCAAAGCCCAACTCTGTAGTTCTGTTGACTGCAGAGTTGGCAATCAGCAGGTCTGACTCTTCTTACATATGTTGGATAGGTTTTCTACTGGCTTACTTCCTAATGTACAGGGAGATTCAAGAGACACCAAATCAGGCCCTTCTGCAACATCATCCAGGGTTATTTTTATACCTTAAGAAGCAAGTCCAATTAATGTGTGCTTAAGAACTACATACTCTCCTCTTTTTTAGGATGCAAATGGAGTTGGGCTATCTGATGAGGACCTTCGTGCCGAGGTGGACACGTTCATGTTTGCGGGTCACGATACCACAGCCAGTGGCATCTCCTGGCTCTTCTACTGTCTGTCGTTATATCCAGATTACCAGCAACAGTGCAGGGAGGAGATCCAGGGGATCTTGGGAGACCGAGATACCATTGAGTGGTGAGCTAGGACTTCTTATTCCTTTACTTTGAAATCTTTTCACTCAGCCTAGAAGGCAACTTCATTCACCTTATACTGCATCTGCACTGGGGCATTCTGCTTTTCACGTAGCAATGCTGGCAGCAAAGGGAGGACTAGAGGAAGGAGAGACTCCAACACATGACAGAAGACACTGTGGTCCAGACTACCCAGATCCCATTACTGGTGTCCTTATTGCTGCCACTCAAACACAGCCTGACTCCCCGGTTTGCTTCCAGGGAGGACCTGGGCAAGATGACTTACACCACAATGTGCATCAAGGAGAGCTTGCGCCTGTTCCCACCAGTTCCTTCTGTGTCCCGACACCTCTCCAAGCCTGTCACATTTTCTGATGGACGCAGCTTGCCAGCAGGTCTGTTAAGTTTGTTCATCCTTCATGCTGCTGTCCATGACAAGTGGGGCATCCTCGCTAGAGCTGCTGCACAGAGGGGCTAGTGAGGCCTCCAGCCTCTGTTCTCTTTCCAAAGGGCTGTGCAGGGCCACCCCAGCTCACCACCACAGCTCTTCTGGAAGGGTGGCTGGGGAGTGTCCAAGGACATGCTTCAGGGCACTGGGGTGTTCAGAGAGCTCAAAAGGGACTTGCAGAGTGTTGATCCTGGCCAAGAGTAAAAGTTCATCCACTGGTACCAAAATGAGTCCTAGATCTGAGGCCATTGTTTCTTTCACATGAGGGTTTCCAAGTAGGGACCAGAAGGGTGACCTATCTGGACAGGCTGGGCATCGTCCCTGCCAGATCTCCTGCAACAGCCCCTGCAGAGCCCAGGGAGGGACAGCATCCCACAAACACCTCTCCTGGGTCTTCACTCTGAGGTGTCACAACCTTTTTCTCACATTTCTTTTATAGGCTGCCAGGTTGGACTGAACATATTTGCTCTTCACAGGAATCGGGATGTGTGGGAGGACCCTGAGGTATTTCACCTTTATAACAAGAAGAGGTGGATGATCTCTGAGCCCAGGCATCCACTCCCCTTGAACAAGGCAACCTGTACCTCCCTGCCATGGTTTTTTTTCCCCTCTTATTCCACCCATCCATATCTAAATATATAAATTCAAAGAAGTTATCAAACAAGACAAAGGCATTGAACATGACAAAGTATTGGGAAAGGGTGTTGAATAGTCTTCATGCATGGTGAAACAGTAATACTCAAACTGCTTTCAGCTGCACTGGATAGACTTAGGTCTCAGCATGGTATGAGAAGTCCTAAGCCATCTAGGCAGTGTGTGATTTGAAGCTGCTATCTTAGAGGCTTCAACAAAATAAATAGCTGGGAAACTTGAAGGAGCGTGGGCAGCTGCCTCTCTCCAGTGGCTGTCTGGAGAGCCAGGATCAGGCAGGAGGGAGTCTGACTTTATCATTGCTGTCATGGATGAGAAAACACCCACATGTGTCTTGGATGCTGCAGTGGGTGATTGGGGTATTTCTAAGGGGAAGATCTGCACAGCCACAAGTGCCCTCTCCTCATCCACCCAGTGGCTGTGTAAAGAGATGCCTGTGAGCTGCAGCTCTCCCAGGAACAGCAGAGGCCACATCGAGTCTCACCTCGGGGACCAGGGAAGAACTTTGTGCTGCTCGTATCAGACCAAACATTGACCAAATGGCCTTTTTTGCTCCCACAGATGTATGATCCCTTGAGGTTTTCTCCAGAGAACTCAAGTCAGAGGCACTCACACGCATTCCTACCTTTCTCTGCTGGATCCAGGTGGGAGATCCTTCATCCCTCTTGTTCCTCATAGGCTGCCTTGCATGTGAGATCTAGCTCAGAGCGAAGCTCCTGAAGTCAATCCTCCCTCAGTGCCCTTGAGCCAAGTTGGCTTGGCAAATTCAAGCAGGCCTTCCATAACAGGATCTTCACCATGCTCCATCAGCTCCAAAGTGTTTCCCACAGCCCAAGCTCTGTGGTCGCTGTAGGGTTTCACACATTTTTCTTGTGGAGTTGTGGAGATGTTTGCATTTCCCCTCGTGTGCATTGGGAACATGGGGTCCCTTGTTTAGGGGTGAATACACAGTGTACCTCAAAGCCAAGCTGGGTCCAAGTCTCTGTGGGTGCCATGCTGTATCAACAGACAGATGCAGGATACTGAGGTCTCACTAACTTGCAAGAGAAGATACTCCACACAGAGCCAAAAATAACCTTTCTGAGGTGTCTGGGTTTTTAGCTGGATCCATGCAGCACTAGTGAAGTAAGTCCCAGTTCTCTCAATCTAATTTTTTATGCTTATTAATAAAAACCAGCAATACTCCACCACAGAGCTGGGTATATTTTGATGTGGCATCAGGGGATTCCTAGATAAGCTGTGGTGTCATCCTCACAGCAGCTGGAGGTCCCCCAGCTCACGCATGGGCTGAGCCCAGCTCGGGGGCAGTCGGTGATGAAGGCAGCAATCAGAGCATTTGTCATCCTCTCCCCAGGAACTGCATCGGGCAGCAGTTTGCCATGAACGAGATGAAGGTGGCTCTGGCCTTGACCCTGCTCCGTTTTGAGCTCTGCCCCGACCCATCCAAGCCACCCACACTGATACCGCAGCTCATCCTCAGGTCTGGCAACGGGATCCACTTGCATTTGAAGAAGATTCGCTGATCCCGTGGGGTACGATGGTGGGAGGCAAGAACTTTCCCAAGGACCACCTTCCACCCAGAGGTTTAAGAGGGGGACACCAAACATACCCACCTGGTCACCTCAGACCTCTCCCACATTAACCCCCTGCTGTCATCCAGGGGAGCATGCTGAGAGCCCTCGCACACACACTGAATGCAGCAGGTCCATGTCCCACCCTTGCATGGGGAACAGCACTGCCAAGGGGAGTTCACAGTGTGGCTGTGGCTCAGTCCTCATGTCCTCAGGCATCCTCCATGTCCTGTTCATCTCCTCACCTCCAACTTGTCCTCACACGCTGCCTGGCAGGCCTTCTGTCACCTGCCTGTGCATTTGCATGACTGCCAGTTCCGTGCTTGGGCACGGCGATGAATAATGCCAGCGTGGTTTGCACAGATGTCTAAAGCCTGGATACTGCCCAAGCATGTCGTCTCTCCACTGCCTCCATCCTGGGTGTGCCAAGGCAGGAGGGCTCCTCCCTGCACTGCTCCTCTTGCCACACTGCATCCCCACACACCACCTTCCACGTTATTCCTCCTAATCTGTTCTGGGGCTGGCATTGTGTCTGCATTACAGAGATGAAAGCCAGTGGGATTTTCTGACCCATTGTTGAACTTTCTTGAGCTGAGGGTGCTCAGAAGACAGTGCAGAGACCAGATACCAGCTAACCTGGAGCAAGCACCTACTGCCCTCAAAAAGACGTGTGATCAGTCTGGTCTTCCTCTCTGAGATGAGAATAAAGCCTCATGGAGATGCTCTGCAAGTGTGGCTTTGTCTTCCTTTGCGCTTGGGGGCCAGGGGTTAGAGGATGAGTCCTGGCAGCCTGGAGGCAAGGCTGTGCCCAAGGGGGCAGCCCTGGAGTGCTGTTTCAGCGGATTTGCCCCCTGTAAATCCTGAGGGGCCTGTTTCTACCCTTCCCACACTGTGAGTCACTAAGCCCTCACCCCTGTTTCCAGGAGATTTTGCGGTAAGAAAACTGAAACGCTCTGGGGTCAAACAAAACAAAACAGAAATCACGCACCCCCTCACTCAAATGGTGGCGGCAAGAACAAAATCAGCTTGCAAAAAAAAAAAAGTCCCAAGAGGGAGCACAAGCCTGTCTTAAGCCTTTTTCTGCAGAGGCTGAGAACTGGCTGCTCAGTACATGAGTGAGTTGCTTAAGAGGTGCAGGCCCAAGGGTCCCCGACAGAGACCTCCTGTAGGCCCTCTCCCCAGAACCCGCCATAGGTGTGCTCCCAGGCCAAGAGGTCCTGCTGGGTGAGCTGCAGGTCTGGGGTGGGAAATGGATCACTAGGTGGCAGTGGGAGACCCAGAAAAACCCAAAGTCCTCCCTGGTCCCTGGCAAAACCCTCCGGGCTTGGCAGGGAGCCTGGCCAGGCGCAGCAGGGCAGCTGATGGTCCCCATCCCTGGGGGCATCCCCATCCCCACCCTCAGCTGTGTGGGGCAGCAGAGTGGTCCCCAGCATAATGGTGGCATTACCCACGGCACAGGGAAAGATTGTCACTGTGAGTGCCTGGGCAGTCAGCAGGCGTCTGGGGAAATTGAGGCATGGAGGGCCGCACACGTGCCATGCCACAGTGAGAGACAAGACTGTTTGTCCAGCTTTCACCGATGGCAATAGCATCACCAGCATCACTGCAGGCACTAACATAGCCAAACCGTGACCATCTGTCTGGGCAGCTCACCTCTACTGATGGCCAGACTAGGACAGCCAAATCTGAGCCTCTCCCCATCTGAATAAGCACTGACAGCTCACTGCTCCCTGTCTCCAATGCCTGCTGCACCCTCAGTCTGAGAAACAAAAATCCTCTAGGGCTGGATTTTTGTTTTGGCTGTCTCAGTACCTAATGGGAGAGGGATGCTGTGAGTAACCAGCAAGATGCAGCTTGTGTTTATTTTGCAAGGCAGCTGGAGAGTGAGTTCCTCTTCTCCCAGCCTTCCCCTTCCCACTCCCAGGAAGAGACTGGATGCAGGTTGTGCAGGTGCCAATGCCACCACCCTTGCACCATCGGTGGACTCAGGCTGGTCTCAAACGTCAGACTCCAGCTCTCCTCCACCCCACCTCCAGCACAGCAACGCTGTTGGAGGCCAGCAGTTTGATGCAGCTTTTCATTAGTGGCCCTATTTGTCAGATATTTCAGCCACCCATCTGACAACAAGAAAGCCACCTTGCAGCTCTGCTCACCCAAGCTCTGGCTTGTGATCCAAGCAATGAGCTTGGTGAGCGCTCGGCCACGAAGTCCCAGACCAGTCTTCTTGGTGGGTTGCAAAGGAAACTAGGTGGCACTTGACGATGTCCCTACAGCGTCTTCTGGTTTGGACATGGATAAGGCCAGAGCAGGAAAAGTTAGATCTGATGAGGACCCACAGCTGCTGCCCATCCCTGTATGATGCCCTGCTTGGCCTCCCAGCCGTGTGTTTTGAGACTGTAACACTGCCCACTGCCATGACCAAGGTTGATTTCTTGGTTTCCAAGAGTCTTCCTGACTGTTACAAACGGCCAAAGCCCAAGCACTTCCAGTGGAGACCTTCCCCAGGTAAACTGCTCTGGGAAATCTGCTTGGGAAAAAAAGGAGAAACTACTGCCATTTTTAATGCAAAAAAAGGATCATTATTCCAGGCAATTCTGACGATAATTGAGGTAACCTGAGCGAAGCACTTTGAAGTCTCTCGCTGTTAAGAATCAGGCTTAACCCAGGTTTGCAGTTTGAAGGACTAAAGCTTTTGGGGGAAGATCTCACAGCAACGATGCGTTGTGGACCCATAACACAGCAGCAACCAGGAGAAAATTCTTCCGCTTTTTAGCTTATCCAGGACAAACTGGGCAATGCAAAGATCCCCCCCCACTCCCCCGCCTTCAAACACTGGCAGTTTCTGGACAGCAGCGTGTTCGAGATAACCTCCTCCGCCAAGCCACTGCTCAACGGCTCTCAGAGCAGCAAAAAGCAGTGTGAGGAGCCAGGCAGCACCCAGTGACACAGATCTAATCGCCTGAGCATTTGCCCTAAATGTCTCCCTGCCAGGCAGTGACATTTCTGCACTGTCTCAGCTCTCTCCCTCCATCACCATGGCTACAGCAGCCTCCAATCCATGGGCGAGTCCTTCCAGGGTACCACCAAACCCTCTGGGAGATGCTACGAGAGCCAGCCCCTTTGGCAGGGAGACACTTTGGGGACCCCGGGACAGCCAGTAGCACCAAAATTTCCCCTTTTTCTTCTTTCGCTCCTCCTTTTTATTATTTTTTTCTTCTTCTTTTTTGAAGCACAAACAATGGAGCTAAAAGGTTGGGTATCAGGCCGATAATCATGAATGACGTGTCATTATTACACACCACACATTCATTATCTCCCACTCCAGCCATGTCACAGCCGGCTGGAGGAGGGCAGATAACGGGGTGCCTTCATGCAGATGGCTTATTATCAGGATGTTCCAGGAGGGGCTTTAAGACAGTTAGGGATGCTGTTTGCCAGTTAAAGATTAGAGACCCCAGAGAATAATTAACAATCCCAAAACCCAGTTTTTCTGCTGGATTCTTCTGCTTTCTCCCCCCTCCCCCATCCTCTTTAATCTATTCACTCTAGCAGGTGTAATAAAGTGATAAGGACAGGCTCCGGGGATGTTTGTTTGGCTACTACGGGTGTATAAACCAACAATGGATAGTATTTTACTTCTGGCTTTCGGTGGCTTGAATCGAGACCAAAAACTTTGCATCCCCCTAGCCCACACACAGCCACCCCTATACGCCTCCTGGCTCCCACCTGGATGGCTGAGGTCCTTCCCCAGCCTGAAGGACCACGAAGGTGAGATGGGCTCCCTTTTTGCTTCTGGAGGTCCAAATTTTGTCACTTGGGTGTCAAGGTGCCCAATGCCAGGACATAAACTCCAAGCTACACGGCTCAGGGCCAGGGCTGGAGCTGATGGTTCTTCCAGCAGCAGTTTAACTGCATACGGCAAGTCCTTAATTAAACCACCTCGGAATAATTCATATGTCCTTAGAGTCAGGCAGTGCCAACCTGCCTTTGCCTGTGGTTTAATGCAGCTAGCCCATCGGGCTGTGCATGGACATCCAAAGAATGACATCAGTGTCCACCTGCACAAGCTGCTCCAGCGTTGTAGTCACAGCTGGAGCAGAAACATCTTAAACCTTCGTGGCTAAAGAGCCTCGCTAACGTCAGGGACATCGAGGAAGCCTCAGGATAAAGGTGGCTTTCAACAAGACGCCCTGTTATCTGGGGATCCAAGGCTTGAGTTGCACACTCCTAGGCCGCAAAGAAAAGCTGTAATGCATCTTGTAACACAAAGAGACCACCCTGAATATCTTCTGCCCAAAAGGAAACTATCCAGCTCATAGCAGGTCCCAATCCTGAACACCTTCCTGAAGCCCAAGCTTCAGAGGTACTAGCATTATGGAGTGAGGGGTAGGATGGAGTACCCATGAATGTCCTTCCCTTTGTTGGTGGGCATGGGGTGACTTGTGGAGGACACAGTCACCCCTCATGCTGCATGCAGAGAGGTGCTGGAGAAGATTTGGCCTCCAGGCAAGTTGGCTCAGGGCCCTTCAGAGAGGTTACTGAGGCTGTTGGAGCTATCACCTGGGGGCTATCAGGTACAGCCCTGGCGCTGGAGGGCATACCCCAACTCACAGAGTCAACGCTGCAAGCGTGAGCGCTGGGACACGAGAAGCTGTCTTCCCAATCACACTGATCCTGCCAGGGAGGGATGAGACAGCATTGTGCTTTAAAGAGCATCCCCGACCCTATCAGCGAGAGATGAGATATCCTAATTATGGCAGCACAGGCGAGGATCCAGGCCGTATCAGCCAGCACAGAAAGGTAAACAAGAAATATAACAATGGACCCTTAACACTCATTAGCTGTGTCAGATAATACCTCACTTTTCTCCCTTTGGGGCTTAAAATCTAATTAAGATTTTCCAACAATAAATTTCATTTATGCTCGCTCCTTTTGTTCTTTTTAGGATCATACTGAGAAGCATCTGTGAGCTGGCTGCAGAGCTCGCGGGAAGGCATCCCACTTCGTACAGACAGCCTCAGGTTGTGTTTGATGGACATGGGAAACTGAGGCAGGGCAGCATCACAGACTGTGCGGAGGCGAGATCTCACCAGGGAGGTAACACACTGGCTCTTATAAAAGATGTTTTTCCCAGGAAAGTGAACTCTGAAGGGGCACTGGCTGGGTAAGACCAAGCACCGAGGTTCCTGGGCTAGCCAAAACCGTGCAGAAGTAAAGCCCCTTCCTTTTCTTTGCTTGGACCTACAACCATGGGATGGATCCATGGGGAAATGGACACCGAGAGGCACCGAGCCCCCAGCAAACCTCCAAACCCACACCCAGGCACTGCCAGAGGGATGGCTTGGGCAATCGTCACACATGCAGGGCGTGCACGGGACAGGGGACAAACTCCCACTGTTACTCATTATAAGGATACCATTCCTAACTCCTTTTGCAACCGAGAGGTAAAAATTAATGGGTTCCCTTTCTCTCGCCACACCCCCAGCCCCCAGTCTGAGTGCTGACGCGGCAGGAACACGCAATGACTAATCCTCCTTAACCCTGTTGAGCGAAGTATTACTGCTGAACTCCAGGGAGCTTGTTTTTCCCAAACCCACGTGACGTTTGGCACCCATGAGAGACAAGCCAGGGGAGCAGCGTCCATCAGCGGCACGAGTTGTGAGGTCCAGGACTCATCCTGGGGCTGGCTCAGCCTCTGGCTGCCCAGGGGAAGCTGGCAGAAGTGAACAGCTCTGTCGTGATGCTGGGGACGGAAGCTGTTGTGCCTCCGCACCCGAGGGCTTGAGCCCTCCAACCCTTCTGCATGTTCTCTTCTACCTCTGTGCAATTTCTCAACTGGAGCTGTGATTTCTCAACGTTGAGTCTTGAGGGCGTTTTTGAAACACTTTCCTATGTGAAGCTCTTTGAGGAGATGCCTTTAGGGGTGAGCCTCTTACTGGAAGGTTCCTGTATTACTCCCATGCCCGAATTTTTCTGTCACCACCCGCTAGGGACATCAGCAGCTTCATCTGTGGGAAGTAAGACAGCGGATCATGGTGGGTGGTGGCACCAGAGTCCGGCTCCAGCGCCCGGCGCCATCGCAGAGGGCTCCCAACAGTAGGAAGTGGCCCGTTTTGGGCTGAGCTCTCCATGAGGATTGTCGCAGCTTCACTTTGGGGGATACCCAGCAGGTTTTCGTGGTTTAGGAAAACTGGCATTTGGTAAGCCCACTGCCTGCACCGTGCTAGGCAGCATCTCCTCCAGGCTCAGGGCTTTTAAGGTCACTGGCAAGCGCAGAGGAGCAGGGGACAGCCCTTGCAGCCTGAAAGCCCCTTCAGGGTTGAAACACGCAGAGCAGGAGCTCTGCTAGCGAGAGGCAAAGCAGTGCCTCCAGCCCCAGCACCACAGCTGCCTGTTTCTCGCATGGCTGCCTGCAAATGGGCCTCCAAAGCACCTCTTGAGCCGAGGACGGGGCTCCCCCCAGACCCAAACCTACCACAGCTGCTGCATCACAGCAGGTCTAACATTTCCCCTTGCCTTGATGCTCAGCAGAAAGTGAGACCAAGAGGTGGCTCAGGTACCCGATGTCCTCCTGCCATGTCCTCCTGCCATTTCCTTCCCCTTGTGTTTGCACAGCCTCAAACACAGCACCCTGCTCACCCCAAACCCTTGGCCTGCCAAAAATGTCCCTCTTATAAACCCTTCACCCCATCCCATCCCATCCCTCCTAGTCCTGCTCCACCCACAGCCCCTGGGCTGCTCTTGATTGCAAAGCCCCTTAACCCTTTCCTCGCTGGTCAAGGGGAGGACCCTGCACACCACTTGGGCAACTGATGCCTCAGGGAAGGTGTCCTGGTTTGGGCCAGGACAGAACCGATTTTCTTTTAGTAACTTTGCTTTTTAGTTAAGTGTCTTCTTAGAAGCTGCATTCTCTGAAATTAACTGCATGTTTTTCCAGACAGTAGCTGCTTCTAGCAGTGATAAGGCTTGGTGTTTATAGTTAGTGCTGGAACATCAGAAGCAATGGTATGCAGAAAGGCCCTTGCTTATAGTTATCCCTATGGAGACCAAGGTCGATGCTTGCTTCTGCTAACTTTCTTGTGCGCCGGAACTGAAAGAGCAGAGAAGTCGTCACCCCTGCGACCCTGCGGTGGGGAGGAGCGGGTCGGACAGGTGACCCAAAACTGACCAAAGGGAGTATTCCATCCCATACGCGTCATACTCGGTATAAAGCAGAGGGATCACGAGGGTCTCGCTCTCTTCTTCTATGGCCGGCGTCCAAGGAGGACTCTGTCTGATTCTTCTGCCTTCGATCCTGATCCATGTGTTCCTGAATCCAGCTCCTGCCTGCTGCTGCTGAGTACAGTCCGGGACTTTCCTGGGGCGTGCCCCGCAGCGTCCGGGTGACGTATTTGTCATCAGTGGGGGGGAGCTCAATATCAGTTTTGTACATATTTGTATATTTGTGTATATTTCATTATTATTATTATACATTATTATTGTAGTTAGATTAAAGCTGTTTTAACTTTCCTAACCCGTAAGTCTCTTTCCCTTTTCTCTTCCCCCCCCCCACTTCAGGGAGGGAGGGGGTTAACAAAGAGCGTCTGTCGTTCGCTTAACAGCCAGCGCAGCTTTAAACCGTAACAGAAGGGCAAGGCATTATAGGTCTCTCATTTTAATCTGCAAACTCTGCAGCTTGGGAGTGCTTGTAGGTCCCAGTGCTGTCCTCACCACAGCAAAAACGAGACCCTGGTTAATGAACAGCCCAGCAGGAGCAGGTTGCACCATGACCAGCTGCCCTGGGGAGAGCCAGCACTGCCCAGAGCAGCCCCCGAGCCACATCCTGGCAACATCAGTGACTGCCATTCGCAGCCTCCAGCCCTGGGAATGGTCCCCAGTTGGCTGTGGGTCTGTGCCCTGTGGCCGGTGGGATTCAGGGAGCACTGCCTTTCACCCGTCAAGCCGTGCTGGGAAGTGCTGGGTTGGTGCCATGCCTTGGTTTCCCCATCTAGTAAATGAAGGAGAATGATGCCCACCTCCCCCTACAGCCCTTTGTGGCTCTGCGGTGGTCCAAACACCAAGCAAAAAAAAAAATCCTCCTCCTTTTTCTCTCCACTGTTGACACACAGACACATGTAAAAGCACTCTTGGCTTCATCGAAGCAAGGAAATAAGAGATGGGTCTTACCCAGGAGGGATCATGGGGGAGATGGAGGCGCTGAGCTCTGTCTAAGCACCCTTCCCACCCCAATGTTGCCTTCCCCGGTGTCCTTCTCTTCCCAAACTGCCCGAAGGCTTGGAGATCTTCAAGATGCCAGAAAGTCTTTTGGGTCATTAGCAAAATGACCCTCTTTGCTGTCCTATGGGCAACAATTCTCTTTATTGCTCACAGGAAAGATATATACAGGGGAGAAGGTTTGTTCTGACGTTAAAATGCATGATGTAGGTCATAAAAAGGAGGGTGAAACAGGGATAAAAGAGTGAGATTTCAATCAGTAGCTCCCCAGAGGGCACCTGGAGGTGTGGGGAGGTCCCCAGCACCCAGCAGGGACCCTTCCATGTCTGGAGCAGGTCGCATCCCCCTGGGAATAGGAACATCAACCTCGTCAACCAGGTGGGGTGACCACCAGGCAGGAGAGGTGACACCTCTGAACTTCTCCTGGGAACTGATGCCTACATGGACAGCCCCTGATGCAGAAAAGCACGTCCTGCAGGTGGGAAGGGGAAAAGATCAGGAGATGATGGTGCCCTGGAGCGGTTGGGCTGCCGCCACGCACAGGGGATGCTGGTGCAGAGGGTCTCTGTGAAAAGGCCCATCATGACAGTGGGAAGCAAAGTGAGAGGAAGAAGCGCAGCAGCTGGCCAGGGTGCCTGCTACATGGCAGTGGTGATGACCCTCTCCTCGGGCTCCAGGGTGTTCTCATAGGCGTGCTGGTTCTCTTTGGACCTGTATCGGGAGGGAGAAGCACAGCGGTGAGCTGCCCCCCGGCAAGACCAGCCTCCTCAAAGCCACTGCCGGGGCCCTGACCTTGCTGGTGCTGGTCGCGCGTTGAGCGAGGGGCAAAGTTGGGAGGGTGGGAGGGATCCCCCTGCCAAGCACAGGGTGGGGATTGCACTAATTTCTAGCGAGGGGTTTTTTGACAGTCAACATCTGTGTGGTGACCTATGGCTACTTCTGTGGGTTTCCTCTGTTTGAAAGATGTGATGCAGATTGAGAAAAATGTGGTGTAGCAGGTTGCAGGTGGTGGATGGACCATGGGGCTCAGCTGCAGGGATGAGGAGAGACCGGGGAGGAGGGGATACTCACTCACTGCCTTCTCCTTAGCCCCTGGAGAGGATAAAAACCCCAAAATCAGGTGCATGGGACACAGGAGACCCCGAGTGGGAGAGACTGTGGCTCTGCATGTCTGGGGGGGATGGAGCAGAACCTAGGAGTCGTGGGTAGGAGGTCTGAGCAAGCCATTCACCTGAAGTCAGCTGCAGCAGTTCTGTATTTCCCTTCATGACCGTTGGACATGACAGCATCCTGCTTGTCCTCAATGCTCACCACCGTCTCAACGTTTTCCCTGGAGGGGGAGAAGAGAGGAGCTGAGAGAGAGCAACAGAGGCGCTGTGCCAGGGAGCAGCTCCTGACCATGACAGTGCAGAGGAAGGGACTGCTCCAACACCACAGAGACTATAAGGCACCTGGACGTGTGATCCTGGCCTGAGACACCCAGCTCAGTCCCCTTCCCAGCAGGACAAGAGCAAGGAGAGACACCCTTGCAACAGGTTTGCAGGGGCTGTGCCCAGACGCTGAGTGCAACCCCTGGCTCTGGGAGCTGCTACTCCCAGCGCCAGGCTGGCAGTCAGCAAGACTCATTTATCAATACATGGGATTGTTTTCTCCCGCTAACTGGTTTTTCCAGTCTTCTTCTATGTAATCTGTTGCAAAATCATCCCCTACAGTCCCAGCTGACACTGAGAGAAATGCTGAGGCTCCGCTAGTGCTGCAGCCCTGGCACAGGGCGGGTGCAAGTGTGAACATCTGTGTGTGCAAAACGGAGCAGCTTCCTCTCAGATGAGAGTATGGTTCGCTCGAAGAAGGAATCACGAGGCAGGGACCAGGTGTTTGACCTCAGCCAGAGCCTAAAAGCTTGGCTCTGGAGCGAGCTTGAGAACTGAACGGCCCTGGGGGGGTTTAACTGTGGTGAGTGGGCGCAGGTCCACCTTGAGTGCACATTCCTGCCTCTTCCAGCACTCACCAAGGGTGATTTGGGAGGCTTTTATGAGGAACAGACTGGCATAAACAGTGGCTTGAGCTGATAGCTGCTGTCACAGTGGCGGTGTGGAGCTGGCAGTGCGCCAGGCTGCCTAGCCTTGCTGCTGGCTCTTCTGAAGAAAGGCCAGATTAATTAAAACAAGCTGCCATCCCCACTCAAGCCCTCTCCAGCACCCTCCGCCTCAAGGCTGGGAAGAGGCAGCCGGGTATGGGCAGAGGTGAGAAACACCGTTCCTGCCGCCTCCCGCTCCGTGAGCTAGGTGCTCCTCCCGTTTGAGGACACAGGTTTTACTATGGGAAACAAAGACTGCAGTTGCAAATCAGACCATACGAATACATAAATATACATTGCATTGTGCACTGGCCATGAATGCATCCCAAAGGGCCCCCTTTAAATGCATCTGGGACAGAAGTCGACCTGCTGAGCATGGAGTGCACCCCAAGTCCCCACCTGCTCAGTCTGGAGAGGCTGCAGGGATGCACAGTAGTTGTAAGAAGATTCCAGCACCTTTGGGTGCAAAGCCCAAAGCACCTATGTCAGTGCAGAGGAACCAGGAACCAGGCCATAGGGCACTTTCAATCTTTATCCCGTGTTGACTGTGGGTTCAGAGTCAAGATCAAGTTACTGCAACTTAGCCAGTTAGCCTGGGTCAGCTGAGCAGGAGCAGCAGCCCGTGGCTTTGCTTGACCGGCAGCGGGCAAGAGATAACCAGTCCTGCATAACCTTTTTCTGATGAATAAGGCCACCTCGTTTGCCTGTGCCATGGGCTCTGGGTGGAGAGCACTGCCACAGCTCAGCCACCTCCCTCTTCTCCCAGCTCCTCTCAGTGCCTTCTTGGCACTTGGCCTGGTCTGCTTTGCAAACAAACAAAGCTGGTTTAGGCTCGTTTTCCCATGGATATAAGGCACCTGGGAACTACACCCCCAGATCCATAGGAAATCAGGCTCAGGCCACCCCCCAAGACACGTACCCATGTAAACCAGCCACAATGCTGCGGCTCTCCCGTCTCTCTTGCAGTAGTATCTGAGTGCTCTGTTTGGGGGTGCCCCTGCACAGGGAGCAGCAGGGACAGATGGTGTATGCTCACACCTGGCAATAAGTAACAGGGAGCAGAGACCAGGACAGCGAGAAGAGGACAGGGAGACCAGGACAGGAAGTCTTTGCTCTACCTGCCTGGCAGCAATCACGGTGTTCCCAGCTGTGGCACAGGGACGAACGCGGCTGGAAGTGACCCATGCAGATGCAGATAAGCCCAACCCAAAAGAAAGCCCAGGACTCCCACACTTACGCTTTCTCCTTACACCAGAACCTATTGACCACAAAAGCAATGGCCACCAGGACTAGAAACACAACCACTGCGATGACACCCTGCGACCACGGCTGGAGGTTGCCCCGAGCTGCAGAATGAAAGAGGGACATGTGTTAGAAATAACATCCTCAAGCTTTGTCCACCTGACCAAGCTTCTCCCATCCAGCTTCAGCAGCACCCACCCAAGAGCTTGGTCCTGCAAAGACCAGCAGAGCATGTTGCTATTAACCCCAGCAGGCTTATGTGGGGGATTACAATTAAATAAAGCGCAAATAATAGCAGTTTTGCTGGTGTTTGCATGTGGAGAGCTGTGCCTTGCAGCTTTGGGTCCCCATATGTACATACATATACGTATGTAACGGGGCACAGATGACTGGGATGGGGGACAAAGGATTGAGGAACGTGGCAGAAGCGTGGAGGGAAGGAGGATATTTACCCTGACAGGGTGTCAGGGGAAAGAAGGCAGAGGGGTGTCAGCAAACTATTTAATCTCCATCCCCAGATGCCATGGACATCATCCCTGTGCTATTTTCCAAATACTGCCTGGCAAAATAAGGACCCCATGACAGTNGTGGCAGAAACGTGGAGGGAAGGAGGATATTTACCCTGACAGGGTGTCAGGGGAAAGAAGGCAGAGGGGTGTCAGCAAACTATTTAATCTCCATCCCCAGATGCCATGGACATCATCCCTGTGCTATTTTCCAAATACTGCCTGGCAAAATAAGGACCCCATGACAGTGACAGTGTAAAATTCAGTTGTCGGTCTCACAGCAAATGCCTGCGGGTGTGGGTTTTGGTAAAATCTACTGTTCAACAAGTTTGCAGAGCAGCAAACTGATTTATGACAGGAAATTGAAGGCTGAAGCGTTCAGAGCAACAGCCTCCAGTGCAAAGGCCAGGCGGGACTGGCGGGGGGCCAGGCAGAGAGGGGGGCCAGCGGCGGGTGGCCAGGAGCTGACCATGGCATCCTCTGCTCCTCCGGGATGGGATGACTTCATAGATTCATTTTTCTCTAGCCAGACCTGAGCAGTGATGCGGCCACAGGTGGAAAGACTGCAAGACATATTCCTGGATGTGGGAGGAACTCAAGCGCAAGATGCAAAGAGGAAAACTTCTCCCAGTCCCTGCTAGGACAGCTGTGCCTCACCTCCCACTGGCTTTTGGGCCATGGAGCATTTGGATGTATTCAAACCCATCCTTAAATGTTGTCCTGAATATCAGGATTTGTATCAGCACCGAAAGGAGACCTTGTACATGCAGACACGTCCCTTCAGGATTTAATTACTACTTTATTCAGGCACAGCTTTTCCTCTTTCTGCTGATCAAAACGCCAACCCTTGCACACAGATGAGGACCCTCTGCGCGGGCCGGTGGGACAGGTGGAGGATGCTCCCCACCAGCACCAGCACCAGCCTCAAACCACTTGGACCCAGGCCCTGCTACCAGCACCTGCAAAGCGGAGCTGCCCCGGGATGGGTGCATTAGTACTTCAATCCCACTTGGGAGCTTCACGCTAGCTGAACACTTCTTCTGTCTCACAGGAGACAAATCACTGCTACAAATGGCAAACAATCGTTACTAGTAGCAATAAAGCTGGGTTGTCTGCTGCTTCACGTGTGCGCAGACAGGTCCGCGCTGGCTCCGCTTCTGACAGCCCTCATCTCCTTCCTCCGGTTTTGGGGAGGGGGCCTTTCCTTTGGTAAGACTCCCAGCTGCTTGAGTCCTTACTGCAAGGGGCTTTTATTTAAAAAAAAAACCAACAAAAAAAAAACCCCAAGACCCCCACCAAAAAACAAAAAACTGCTCTTTTTCCTTTTGGAAGTGGAATCAGCCTGGCTGACTGACTCACTGCCTCTGCCAGTCCGGAAAGCAGTGGCACCCCTGGGCAAGCGGCCAGGAGAGCAGCCCCAAACAACAGCCTTCAGCTCCCCCCCTGCCGTCTCCCCGCAGAGACACTTGCCATGTTTAATGCAAGGTCCCGGGGCCAAAACTCAAGCAGGAGGAATTCGGGCGGAAATTCCCTCTTGTATCAGCATGTTTCAGCTGAAATCTCATCACATCGGCAGGCTGCTGGTGGGAGTACTGGGCGGGGAGGGGGGGACAGTGCGGAAGAGCAGGACTTGGTCCCCTCGTGCCCTACATGATGGCCAGGGATGCTCCTGCCCCTCCTGCCCACCACCCCGGTGGGTGCAGCCCCAAACACACCTATTGCCTCCAGGCTGAGCTTTGGCTGGCTTTGCTTCCTCCCTCGCTCTGCCCTTGGCAGTTATCTCAGACACTTTTATTTATTAGTTATGGCTTATTTTTCCTGGTGGGGCAGGGTTTCCAGCCTAAGCCTAGGAGGGGATGGTCAGGTTGAGCCCTTGGTGAGGTTTCTGCTGGGGTTAAGGGAGTTCAAGGTCAGACGGGGAATGAAGTCAGTGATGACTGAAATCTTCAAATTTGCATCTCGTGATCTTCAAGCAAAGGAGGAGCAAAGATAAGTGGTAGGAAACCTCCTCTGAGCAGCTGTGTTCAGGAGGTACTATGTGTTTTTGCAAGCCGAACCTCACTCAGATGGCTGCTTCCAGCAGATTTCAGAGCGTCCAAAGCCAAAAGGAAAAATATCAAACCAAAATCAAGCAGTTCTGGCTTTGAGAGACCACATAGAGCCTGGCTGCAAGGGGAGATGGGGACGGCAAAGGGAACGGCAAATGCCTCTACATCGGGCTGAAGTACCCCCTCGGGCACGGGGGACATGCATGGGCATAAGAAAGGAGGAATGGGAACCAGGCAGAGGCAAGAGGTTGACAGCACCTTCTCAAGGAGTGAGTACGTGATGGCTGCCCTGCGAGGAGCGATGGTCAAAAGGATGGGTCTCGCCTGGGTTCTTGGAAAAACGCTTTACCAGGGATGCGCTTCCCAGGGCACTCAGTCCCTCAAGCTCTGCCACCTGCTCTCTGTTTCGCCCCACAATAATGATGGGTTTTCCCCACCTGAACAAAATCTTCTAAGCCAAACTAACAATGTGGGGGTTTGCACCACCCCCCCAACCGACACGTGTCTGTGCATCTGCAGCTACAATTGAGACCAAGGGAAGTGCTGGTGCCAATATAAGCCCTCGCACGTGTTCTAAGTCCGTTTTTGAAGACACAGATCTGCTTTTTGATACGTCTCCTCTGAGTGCTTCAAAAGCACTGGCCCCCGTGTTTTCCCCTCTCCGAGGAGTCCATACCAAGCTCTGACTCCTCATTAAAGGCTTTTTTTTTCTCTTTCCAGGCAACAACAAAACTTTCAATCCTGCTGACAGTGGAAACCCCAGAGTGTTAAGTCCTCAGCAAGTTGGTAAACAAATACAGGAAGAGTGGTCAGGGCTGGGGCATCAGAAGGAGAAAGGGGGAGGGAATTTTCCGGGACTTGGGCAGCATCAGATGTATTTTAATTACTCCTCATTATTTCTAGCATTAGACAAGCCCTTCCACGAATTTCCTAAAAATAACGCCCTAGCCATAGGAAGTTTCTCTATTGAGTCTTTGGGAAGGGAACGGGAGGGAGATTTGCAGAGAAAAATATTTGCTCCCTCACCTCAGCAATGATCAAAATTACAGATTAACAGGAAAACCTGCGAGCTCAGGGAGTGACCCGGCGCAACGCTTGCCCAGGGATGAGAGTGAGAAGAAAGAAAGAGAAAAACCACAGCCTTAAGAAAACAGATTACTCGTATCGGTGCACAGTCCTGCCAGAGGTAAATCAGAGCTGCTTTGTCTCTGCATAAGCAGGAGAAATAAACTTCGGATAGCAGTTTCAGCCTTTGGCAAAACAGGTAGAAAGTCTCCGTGTCCCAGCCCCGGCAAGACCTCCCAACCCACCCGTCCTCATCACCTGCTGATGTGAAGCCAGCAGCTGAAGCTTGGGCAGGAGCTGGGGTGTTTTTTTCTCTTAACAAGAGGCTCTTTTGCAGTTGTCCCTCGTCCCCAGAGCCACCCCAGTGAGCAGCTCCCTTCTTCCCAGGTCCCAGAACACTTTCCTGCCTCTCCCTTGCCTCAGTTTCCCCGAGAGGTCAGGCAGCTGCCTGCACTTACCTTGCTGGCAGCAGGCAGGCTCCAGCGCCAGGAGCAGCCCCAGGAGGAGGAGGAGGAGGCAGCGGGCAGGCATGGCGGCAGGCAGGGCCACGGGCTCTTGGGGCGCGGAGGAGCAGCCGAGCAGGGCTCCTCCTCGCAGGGCGCTGCGCTTGGGCACGCCGCCCTCCCACAGGAATGAGCGCTTGGTCAATTATCAAACGCATTAACGAGGGAGGCTGATGCTCACATCTGGTTATTCAAATCCTGCTGTGGGAAGGGGTGGAAGGAGGAACAGAAGGGGAATTTGGGGCATGGTGACTTGAACCTGACAGTCCCCTTAGGGCGTGGAAGGGGACTCAGCCGCAAAACATTTGCATCGGCCCAGGAGGAAGAAACAACGCCTAGATGGGTAAATCTCTCCCCCAGTGTGGCTGCGGCTCTTGGGCAATGTGGCTGAACAGGACCTCCACGGGACAGTCGGGGGCTCAGCGATGCCCCAGCTCTGACGCCACTTCCCACCTCGCGGGACCCAGGGTCCTGGGATGCAGGGAGCTACTCTGCATGGCCCCACTCGCTTCCCTGCTCTTCTCTTTGCAGCAAGTGTCATTAACAATACCCAACAAAACACATTTGCGGCTTGAAAACATCCATTTAACAAACCAGACTCAATGCCGAGTACTGCTTCCCAGCTCCTACGCCGTGTTTAATGGAGAGACTGTTAAACCGAGCAAACACAATGTATGTTTTATTGAGCCTTCAGGGCTGTTCCCAAAATTTCTTTGACACTAGAAGAGGTAGAAACATATTAAGACCTGCGGCAGATAGCAAAGCTGGCAAGCCCTTTACATCAGCTGGGTGGATGCTGCAGGATGGGGAAGGCATACGGCAGGCTTGTAGGTCCCAAATTAAGCAGCTTCCCATCCCGTGCCAGGTTTGGATGGCTGACAAACCCGCTCCACAGGAAGAATAAAAGCTATTTGGCTTCATGGCTGCACAACTTCAGTTGCTCCTGAATTAAATTTTAAAACTGCGAGCCAGTGATTTCATTGTCACTCTTCTCGTGATGTGTCACAGTGTCTCTGCAAGCCGAGCCCCACATATGAGCTCCTGACCTCTGGGTCTGATGGTCCCCCCACAGGCATCTCACCTGGGCACCGAGAGCCCACACAGGCACACACAAGGGACCCATGCTCAGGACCGTGCAGCACCCTCAGGAATACATAGCCACCGGGTGCAGGATTGCCCCCTTTCATCCCTCCTCTTTCCTTTGGATCTAAAATAATGTCATTTATCCTGAAAACAAGCCAGAGCTGGCTTCAGCTGTCCAAGACTGAAGGTCCATTCCCAACTCTCTCCCAGATTCCTTTCCATGGCCAAATCCCCACTTGCAACACGGGACAATCCCATTCCCAGCCCTGCTGGTTTTTGCCTATGAACTCCGTGGGGCAGGGACTGTCCTGCTGCACCTGCCAAGGAAGTGGCACGACAGGGACCTGCCTGTAATAAGGCCCCGTAAAAGCAATCAAATCCTGTTACAGAGAAAAAGGAATGGCTTGCCAAGAAATAAAAATGAGAGTGAACTTTGGGTTCCATGTTATCTATGTGGGAAAGCACACAAAGCTTGTGATCTTTGCTGCCTGCTTGTTGCTTGTCTCTTAGCAAAAGCCCAGCAAAAACCCCTAGCTATTTAGAGCAGAAGGCTTTATCAGCAGATCAGAAGTCCTAGAGAAGCCGGTCCTGCTGCTGCCCTTGGAAGAGTCAAAGTCTGAGACATCTCTCTGCTATTGCTGTCCACCCCCTAGTCATGCCTGGGGCTGTGATATATTGCTCACAGGGTTCATTCTGGTCCTTCTTCACATGTACTCCAGGTTGTCTTCTCACCCCAGGGCTCTGCCCAGCCCAGCTCTAGGGACCCTGGGCTGATTTTCCAAGGATAGGGATGTCTTGAGGATCCACCTGTCTCCTATGGTGTGTTGAGAGGACAGGACGTGACAGACCAGACCCGGAGATGAGGTCAAGGCTGCTGTGCCTTCCAGACAGGGGTCTTGCTGTCTGCTCCTTCCTGAGGAGCGAATAACACTTTACCGTTGCACATTCCCACATGTATACGAAATTTAAGGAAATTTAATTATTTAATTATTTTCGGCTTGCTGATGAGGCCAGGGAATAGCTCTTTTGCTTATCTCAAAACTTTCCTGTGCTTCAATGGATCTTCTTTAGCCCAAGGCAGCTATTAGGAAGGTATGTGCTCTTGTGGCCAAAAGCTCCCCTGGCACCTGTGTGGTTGCACATCCCTGGGTCCAGCCTGGGGGGATGAGATACAGCAAGTCACTGTAATGGTAGCAGCCTCGTTTCAGGGGCAAAGCCCAGAATTTTGGCAAATAATTTGCCATCCAGCTTCTCCTTTTGTTATACTGGCCATGGCTTAGGACATACAGAGATGAGAAGCTATGTGTTTCTGCTGCAGCACACTGAAAATCTTGTTGTCTTTCTTCAGTATCACCCAGCCATGGTGAGTCAAAGCCCTACAGATCCATTTTACAGGTGAGGGAAACTGAGGCACAGAAGGGCACATCACCTTGGCAGCATTTAATCAAACCCAAGTGGAGCCAGAGCCAGCTCAGTTCTCTCCCAGGGACCCATGTGAGCAGTTGCCTGTACAACAGGTCTTGCACAAAGCAGATCTTGGAATTTCAGGATTTACACTGATATCCTCAAAAAATTGGTGGGTTTTTTCCCCTAAAAAACATGTTTGGTTTAGCCAAAATTAACACTTACTCAAACCAACTCTCCTGAGCCTAAAATGTGTTCCTGGGTGATACAGCTCAGAGCACAGATGCCAATTCCTCTTCAACAAACGTTGTGGCGCTCTGTGTTTTAATGGAAGTTATTTTTCTTTCTCCTTCACTTCCTTCCTTCCTCCCTCCTTCCTTCCCTCCTTCATCCTTTTCATCTCCTGCCCCTCTCTCAGAAAAAGACATAAAAATAAAGAAAATATATGAGAGCAAGCCTGAATATCCCCTAAAGAAGAGATTGTATTTTTCCTAGAAAAAAATATAATGATAAATTTGTTACATTTCAATAGCTGCTCCAAAAAGAAAAAAACCCCACCACAAACCTAATTTTTAATTGCTTGTTTCTTTAGCCATTTGCCATCAAACCCAAATATTCCTTGTTTGCCAGAGAATTCTCTCATTTCCCATTGACACCAGCTTTTAAATCCTGCGTGGGATGGATGCTGCCAGGGGAGAGCCAGGAGCTATAACCGCTATGAAAAGGGCATTTTCTTGGCCCGGTGTGCCAACGTGGATAAACAACAGCAGAAAAAGGCAGCCCCTGCTCGGGCTTTATGTCCGTCACAGCTCTGTACCCCTCTCCTCCTTTTCAAAAATGCCTTTAAACAGCAATATATCTTCTTATTTGTGTGCTGGTGAAAACCCCGGTGTCAGTGGTGTGGCAATGGGCCCCACATGAGCCCCATCCTCCCCCCGCCAGCCCAGGGTTTAGCTGGGCCATTTGCTCCCCTCCTGCACACACGCACAAGGCCAAGAAAAAAACCACCTCTTGGCATTTTATTCGACATTTTATTAGACTGTTCATGAGTCCCTCAGGGCTGATGCTAATTGCAAGACTTGAATAAGCAGCAGGGATAGCGGGGTGACACGGGGGTGGTCGTGATCCCTCCTGGCCCCTCGTTTTGCGGGGGGATGTGGATTTTCCTCTTCTCCTCCCAGGCAGCCTGGATGCCTCGGCGGGGTCGGCCAGGACCACTCCTGGCAGGACACTCGCTGGGAGCTGGTACCCAGCAGCGTTCTGAGATGGGGCCCAGATATGGCACCAGCATCGGGCACCAGGTATGCCTTTCATTTTCCCTCAAGATCGGCTCAGCAGCATCACCTTGGCCCATGCATATTTCATGGGACCCTCTGGATGATGGGTTTTTTTACACCAGCTGATTTTTGTCACGGATCTCTGGGCAGCATTCACGCCAGCCACCGTCTGTGCTGCGGCCTGATACACTGTACATCCGAGGGCAGCAATGGGCTCTCTCCTCTATCCAGCTGCCCGTCTGCACACAGCTGCCAGGATTTGTCCTCTCTGAGCCCCCTGCTCCTCAGTCCCGGGGGTCAATAGCTGCCAGGGGTCTGACACCATGTTCACATCAGCCTCAGGACCCGCAACCTTGGAAAATTAGGCTGAGAAAACACCTTGCTGATTTGCCTCACCTTGCCCTGGGCTGGGAGGAATCAAACTAAAAATCCCTGAAACAAGAAGAAAATCCACCTGCCTCTGATCTGCCTTGTTGCTGGGGAATGAGCCTGCATCCGTGATTCCCCCTCAGCTTTCCCGCCTGTTCAGAGGGCGCATTGCACCCCTAATCATCTCTGAGCACAGGGCAAGTGCCGCTGCATTGCTGGAGTGGCAGATAGCTGGGTTCCCAACACGTGGTGCTCAGAAAGGGAGAAGGGAGCTGACTTCGCTCTGGATATTCCCTCCTGCCCAGCGATATCGAATGGAATGAATAATTTACTATCTGATCATCTCTAATCTTCGTCCCATAAAATCAGCAGCAAGCTGGGAGGGTTTTTGAAGCCTCCAGCTGCATTCGCTGATAAGACACGAGGCAGGAAAGATTGGAAGCCCATAAAAATGATAATCTCAGGCTTCAGTGTAACTTGGTGGAAGGATTTTCTCCTGTCCTTTCATTAAGGATGGATTTCATGATCTTCCTTAAATAACAAGCCTTCTGAAGAGGAATCTCCCACCCGAAAACTGATTGCATCATCATCAGGAAATAGAAGGCCAAGAAGCCAAAAAAAAATATAGCTGGAGCACAGGTTAGCGCAATGGCCAAGGCTTTGCAGAGCGAATGGCACCTGCCTTTATGGGGTGGGAGGAAAGGGGGGGACTGGAAGTAATTTCTGAACACAGAGAGAAGCTTTAGGCATTGGGGGTCTGCCTGGAAGAGTCGGGCACCGGCGCCGTGCCAAGCTGCTGACCACAAGCCTGAGCACAAGCCTGGCTGTGGAGCAAAGCCCCATCCTCCTCGTCCTGCACCTCCTCAGTGTGAAGAGAAACATCACATCTCATTTCAGTTTGGCTTGGTACAGCATCCTCCTCTCCAGCCCCAAATTCAGTTAGTCTGGCTATTGCCTGGGAGAAGAAGGGAAAGGAAAAAAACCCAACTCATCAACCACTTCCATGTGAATGTCAACCAAGACGGCCGAGAGGAGGAGAAGGAAAGACTTGGCTGGCATGGTGAGGGCAGATAGTTTCAGGAAATAATTATCCCAGATGGCAGAATAGGAGAAAATTAAAAGTGTAAACTATAATCAGATGTTAAGTTGCTTTTCTTCTGATAATTGAAATAATGTTTTCTCTACTACCCACCACTCTACCCCTTTCAGATGCTAATCCCTATCAAACATGGACTTACAATTACAAATTCATAGGCATCTTTCCCAGGAGCAGAAATTGCTTTGCCCTGTAACCTCTAAGATGAGGTCTTAATAGGAATTCACGAGCAGTCGCTGGTAAAGCTTCATTAGCTGGAGAGAATAGACAAGGGCAAGTTGCAATGCTCCCTAACCACTCTAGGGAAAAATTAATTTAAATTACTTTGTAAAGTAACAAGGCCAGATAATGTGTTTCCTTCTCGGATTATTGTTTTCTGACACTGTAATGCGCTCATAGATTAGGTTGCTTTGCCTGTCTTGATGGTGGTCCTTGCTAAGTTGCGGTTTTTGCAGAGCATCAGCCGTCGGAAGGAGAAACATCGACCCCTTGGGCCAGAGCTGGATGGGGACGAGGTGAGGATCCAGCTGTTTCTCATCAGGTTGGGTTGCTCCGAGGTTGTTTGGGACACTGAGGCAGGTAGCAGCCACCTCCAGCACACTTCAACACACCCTAGAAGAGAAATCTGGCTACTGAAGGTGACACTTCAGCATTTCCCTGGCTGAAAACTGGTATACGTCAGTGGAAGGAGCCCTGCTGATTTGTGAAGCTCTGGGTTTGCTACCTGGAGGCCCTATCCTAAGCAATGCTGAGCCCCCTGCTCCCAAGGGTTAGATCAACATGGGAAACATCTTCTGGAAGCTACTATCCCTCAGCAAAGGTACCGGTGTGGGGCTGATTCCCAACCAGCTAAAACCTAAAATACACTAAAATATGCTAAAAACCAAGGCTGCACATCCAGGATGGAGGGGGGCGGCTCTGATTTCACAACCTTCCTCCAGCCCTTGCCGAGCCTCCCCAAAAGGAGCTATAATTCTCCTCCCCTGGCACCAGGCTTGATGGTCTTCATGCTTCGTTGCAATTTGGTGTGGTTTTATGGAGCTTTGCAGCGAGCCAAGCGAGGGGCCGCAGGAAGATGCAGCGATAAGGGCTTGCCAAAGGGGCTGGGACTCTTCCCAGCGCCCTGGGCTCACAGCCGGACTTTGGTGGGCACTGCCAGCGCCCGGCGTTATTAACCTGCGAGCTGTCATGCAGAATGGGCCTGTCTGGCTAAATCCTTGGGGAACATGGGCATCATTCGACAAAGAGACAAAGAGTTCAAAGGGCCTTTCGGCAACAAACAGCGCTGATCATCTCAGCTGATTAAATAGGTTCCCAGCAAATCTGGGAATCCTAGGAGACCAAACTGAAGCTGGGAAGATTTATGGGGAGCTACCTGAATTGGAGAGGGAATATATTGATTTTGTTCTTGGCTTCTGAAGGGGATTGGCCTTTTTTTCAGAGCAAAGATAGGGCTGGGGAAAGAGACATTGAGACAGAGGGGTAGGTAGGTAGGTAGAGAGATGGATGGACAGACCCCCAATCCATCTCATCATTTTCTTGTCCCCACTTACTTGAGGGAAGATAAAAACCTCACAGCACCCAGACCTGCCTTCTGTCATCTTCCCATTCAGAACTTCTACTCTTCAAAATGGGATTATAACCCCCAAGGATGAGGTTTTATGTCACCTTATCTCCTGCAGTCATTTGAATTTCTTTCATCTTCATCAGCAGCCCATTGCCCTCCAAGCCCTGACAAATTCTGGACTGTCTTTGCTGGTGAGGAAGCCCTGTGTTTCAACAACTCTGAGTAGGATTAAGCACACCCTTGAGTCCTGCTTGGCTTTGCTGTCTCACAACAGGCAGGATCTGGCCTCCTGGAAAGAAGAGGAGCATCAGGGAAGGCCAAGTCTCATGAGGAGGACACTCCTGCATGACCCTCTGGGTCCTGAATGGGTGAAGAAGGGCCTGATTTCAGTAGGACCCCCGTGCTCAGCACCATCTGAGGAAGGAGCTTTCCTTCCTCCAGCCCCCACAGCCTTACTGGGGCAAAGCAAAGGCCCCTGGCAGAGTGAGGAGCATCCCCAATAAAGGAGATCAGCCGGAGCATCCATGAACCATGCGGTTCAGCATGCCAGACCCCTGCCAGCAGGCACCAGCCCTATTTATTTCCACGCTCATCAGCAAAAGCAGCATGTTTTCAGGTAGCATCTCTCTCCTCTTCCTTCTCAGCACTGGAGCTTTTTCCTGGCACCCAAAGGGAAAAAAATAACGGGGCCATCGGCTGCGAGCGAAACACATCTAATAACCTCCACTTCTTTTCAACAAGCTCCAGTTGTTGCTTTACAAGTGTACTCCAGCCCCGGCAAGTGCCAAACAAAAGCTCCCCTCTCCTCCTCCGTGCCTGTTAAACAGCCTTATTATTTCAGCGAGCTGCATCTGCTGGGTAGCAGCTGCGATTACCATAACACAGGGGCAGGATTTGGCCTGGATGCTTCACCCTTGAATCTGCAAAATGCGAGACCGTTGGGCTGGTTAAAAAATAAAATGAAAAATAAAGAGAGGGAAAAAAAATCAGACATATGGAGTCACTTTTCTGGCTGCCACCCATGCAAACAGATGCAGGTAGTGGAGGAGATAGATAGGAAAAAAAAACACGTCATCTTCTGCTCTGAGCCATGACTTCTGTTGCTGGGGAAGGGGATGGGAGGGACATGGAAAGGCCAGAGGGACTTCATGTGAGCCCAAAGGGGTGAAAGAGGCATTTATCGGGGTATATGGAAGTTGGGGGAGCTTTTCAGGAGCCTTAACCCACTCCTGAATCCTTGGATGCTGCCTGCCCTGGCAGGATGCTGCTGCAGCTGAGCTGAGTACCATGAGATGGGGACAGGGAGCCAGGGCTCCCGCGGGAAGGATGAGATGGATAGGAAAGGGCTGAACAACGCCGATCTGTGCCATTGTACCATGGCGGCTGAGAACAGGCTGCCTTCAAATCCAGCCATGAACAGGTTTTGAGGACAAAAGGTTAAGACCCCTGAGAGATGCCTTTGCCTGGGACTGAGGAGAAGAGGCTGTTTCCAGGACTGGGCAGGCAATTAATTAAAACGCAATAAATACCAGGGCACTGGCACAGCCACCAGCACTCCCACCGGGAAGCGCGAGCCTTCGCAGGGTCGCCTTGCCCCTGCCGAAATCCCAGGGGACTCAGCAGCCTGNCCAGGACTGAGCAGGCAATTAATTAAAACGCAATAAATAGCAGGGCACTGGCACAGCCACCAGCACTCCCACCGGGAAGCGCGAGCCTTCGCAGGGTCGCCTTGCCCCTGCCGAAATCCCAGGGGACTCAGCAGCCTGTGCTTCCCTGGCAGAGCTGACGGGGAGGCGGTGACCACCAGCACAGAGCCCATCACCCCCACGTCCTGGAGACCGGGGAGCTGTGGGGCAGCACCAAGGTCTCCAGGGCCTGGCTGAGCTGGGGGGAACACCAGCTGCCCCAAGCATTCTTTATGCCTTCCTACTCCAAACCACCAAACTCTGCGGGCAAACAGCTGCACTCTTCAAATGCAGTGGTTTTAACAGAGCGATTGTCAGTCTGTGGTAACCCTGTGAACACCTGGAGAGGTGGTCGGCGTGGGTGGAAGAGGAGGGGAAAGGAGAGAAGAGAGAAAGGGCGGAAGGGGGAGAATACAGAGAATGGGGAAGGGAAGGGAAGGGAAGGGAAAAGGGAGAAGGGAAAAGGGAGAAGGGAAAAGGGAGAAGGGAAAAGGGAGAAGGGAAAAGAGAGGGAGAGGGAAAGAAAAGGAAAAGGAAAAGGAAAAGGAAGAGGAAGAGGAAGAGGAAAAGGAAAAACGAAGAAGGAAAAGGAAAAGGAAAATGAACAGGAAGAAGGAAAACGAAAAGGAAAGGGAAAAGGAAAAGGAAAAGGAAAAGGAAAAGGAAAAGGAAAAGGAGGAAAAGGGGAAAGGCCAGCCTTTAACTTCCTTTATTTGGAAAACCCCAAGAGAACCCTAACCCCTCCTAACAAACTCAGGCTCCTCACACGCCCCCGCCCGGCGCCCCCCGGCC
>VZSC01001443.1:379534-394109 GCA_013398225.1 Steatornis caripensis
GGCAGCGGCCCCGCCGGCTCCGGCTCCGGCTCCGGCTTCTCTGCGCGGGCAGGAAGCGCTCGTGCTGCGGTCGGCTTTGATCTGCCGGTTATCTGCGACGAGGGGTTCCCCGAGACCTGTTCAAAGGAGGCGCTCGCCCGGAGGCGACTGCCTGGGGAGCCCCAGCGCCCGCGTGGGCTCGGTGACGGGGCGAGGACGGGGCCCTGGTGTCACCCCCGTCGGGCCACGGCACTGCGACAACATCAGCTGCGAGCTCCTGCTCCTGGGAGAGCAGGCCCAAGCAGGCAGGGCGGCGGCGGTGGATGGCACCACCGCTGGGGCAACGCTACCAGCTTTGGGACCACGTCACCGTTGGAGGGGACAAAACACGCTCTTGCTCACACCACCCTTTGCACTGCTTGTCCAGGGGGCTGGGGGTGTGAGGCTGTGGGACTTTATCCCCAGGCCGCAGTGCGTGCATGCAGTGAGATAGAGAGGGGGCGGCTCGCGGAGGGGATGGAGCCAGCTGGAGGGTGGCCCCCGGGGTCCGGGCAGACAGCCCCCCGCCCTGTGCCTGCCGAGACAGCAGCAACGGCCGTCGCCTCTGGCGTGCTGGGCAAGCTCAGCCGTTCCTGCCACCCTGCGAAAAGTATCTGGTACCGTCTTGGGACGGTTTGGTGCCACCTGATCTGGAAAAAGGGAAAAAGCAGCTCAGAGTTTGCTAGGACAAGGCAGGGAGCAGCTTGGGAGTTACTTCTGCCAATGCAACCGAAAGTAATACTCTGGTGCATATATGGTGGAGGCAACCAGCGGGACAGCGTGCAGGGGGCAGGAGACACACAAGTGAGCATGTCATGGACTTGAGTGGCTTGAACACACGTGCAAGGCTGTGTGCTCACATCCTTCCAAGTATGTGTATTTAGGACTGCATCCTTAGAGGTGCATCCACAGACGTGCCCACGGGTGTGGGACGTGCAAAAATGAGTGCATGCATTTGTAATTGTGTCTGTGCACCATCACACATGTAAGAGCACAAGGGCCGTGGGTCTGTGAGCAAGTCAGAGTGCACGCTTAGCTGTCGTGTGCATGAGCTCATACGCAGACAAGTACTTGTGGGGTGTAAGTACGTTTGTGACTCCTTGTGCACACAAGTGTCTACACCGATGCATGACTGCTAACACACCTCCAGTGATGCCCCACAGTGTTCCTTGCCTGCTTCCTGGCCCAGTATCCACAAGGCACCAGTTCACCAACTGCACACTTGCCAAGCCCAAACAGCTCCCCTGATCTCAAGCATCAGCTTCCCACCCACAGCATCCACAGCAGCACACTGCTGACCAGCCTCCCCCCAGGCCATCCCCGCTGGCCTCTAGCTCCGATCTCAACACCTTTCCCAGGGATGGAGCAGAATGCGTGCTCAGGGGAGCAACGCTGCGTTGCTGGTTGGTTGCAAGACACAAGACTGGGAGGGGTTTGACATGTTTTATTTTGTCTCCAGTGGCACCTGAAGGGATGTATGGCTGGTGGGGTGCAAGTGAAGTGCTCTGGAGATGGGACAGCTGCTGTAAAGTGTCCCCTTGCTCACATGCCTTCTCAGGCAGCCTTGGATGGCTGGTGGGTGAGACTATGGCTTCAGACACATAAGAGGACTTTGCCTCCGGTTTTGGTGGGCTCTGGGCAAGTCCCAGGGCGGCGACAAGGTGCTACCCTTGCCCCAGGGCTGCGCTGCAGGTGGTGATGGTGGAAGCAGGAGAGCTGCAGGGAAGGGCTGGCCCCACTCCCTTCCCCGGGGCTCAGCCATCTCCCTAGCTAAACCCTTGGGGGGTTGGATGGTCTGGCATTCCCCACCATGGACACAGGGTGAACAGGAAATGTGGACAGCCACACTCTCCCAGCTGTGCTCTAGGCTGTGTCGCTTGGCAGCCCAGGGCATTTGGAGCCACTCACCCAGCCGAGCCCAGCTCAGGGTCCCACGTCAGGGAGGACCGCAGCTTGACACCACCTCACATGAAGACCCACCACCTCTGCTGTCAACCTGCTCATTTCACATGTTGCAACCCAGGATGCTCTACCACAGCTTTCCCGGATGACTTTGGGCAAGTCTCTGAGCCTCTCCCAGCCCGGTCAGCAAGTCACCTCCTCCCCAACCGGGTGCCAGCAGAAAGCTGCCTTTCATTTTGCACCGTGGCTTTGCTGGCCTCTTTGCCAAAAGCCTTTTGCTGCAGGATCCATTCCCACCTTGGCACGGCTGAATTAAGCTGGTGTTGTGCAGGATTTACCATAGGGATGGGCAGGGAGTGAAGCCCCCCGCCCCACTGCACGCTGCCAGCTAGGCTCAGCCTCGGCACATCAAAGTGCCGGGGCAGTTTTAACCGCACTCCAGACGCTCCCTCCCATTTCCTGCTGGATTCCCGTCTCGCTCCCTGCACCCGCATCAGCAAAACAGAGTGTAAAAATAGAGGCTGGGCTTCACCAAAACACAATAGTAAATTGTTCCCCGGAAAGGTCACCGAGGTGGCTTAGAATAGCTCCAAGAGCAGGGGAAAAGGACTGTCTACTGGGGGGTATGAGTTTGAAAGTGCCTGCCGAACCCCCCATGGGAGATTTCCTGCATGCCTATCAGGGGTGCGCATCCCCCTTCCTGAGCCCCTGGGGTTTTGGAGCATCCTCATCTTCTCCCATCCAGCCCCAGCTCTGCTGAGCCGCAGAGCTCTCCCAGCTTACCCAGCACCAATTTTCGGATGGAACATGAAAAAAAATTAGGGAGCAAGAAATAAGGTGAAAGGAGAGTTAGGAGGACTGGAGAGGAAGACAAGGGCTGGGAGGAGAAAGGGGCTCCCTCTCACTGCTCATCTCCTTGCTGCGTGTGACAGTGCGGTGTCCCCTGGGCACCACTGGCNATGAAAAAAAATCAGGGAGCAAGAAATAAGGTGAAAGGAGAGTTAGGAGGACTGGAGAGGAAGACAAGGGCTGGGAGGAGAAAGGGGCTCCCTCTCACTGCTCATCTCCTTGCTGCGTGTGACAGTGCGGTGTCCCCTGGGCACCACTGGCAGCCTGCAGCCTTTGTGTGGCGGTGGGAACGTCAGGGACGAGCCCCAGGACGAGCAGCATATCGAGCAGTCCCAGAGAACCAGAAATTACTCCCTCCTGTTGTCACCACCTTGTGATAGTGAAGAGGCGAAGCTTTCTCATCGTCTGTCGGGGTGGGAATGTTTGGGTCCTGTCATTTCTATAAGCATCTTTAATTCAATAACGTGGGAATGCCCTTAATGAAGCAGGTCCTTGCTCTTGGCTTCGGTGGTGTTCCCAGGCAGAGGTGCCCGTGCAGGCTGCCCCCAGCATGGCTTTGCCAGAAAAGTAATAATTAAATCCAGATAATGAGGCTTGAAAACAAAAGCTGCCAGAATTTGAGGTGACTGATTTTTTGTGTTTCTTGTGTCGTTGACTTGGACATACACATCCCTCTCACCTTCTCTTTTTTGTTTTAATTCAATTTTATCTCAATGCCACTTCCCCTCTGTTCTTGCTCCCCAGTGTCATCCAGGCAATGTTAAGCGGGATTTTCTACCGCCAGGAGCCTGAATGTCACCAGGTTAGAAATGTGGGCGAACAGAATCCCTCTAAATGCACCTGCTTCAAATTTCTGAAGAAACTGCGATTTGCCAGAAAATTTCATAGAATCATAGACTAGAATAACAGAATTTCCCGCAGTAGGAGACAGACCAGAACCGCCATCACCTTGTGAAGAGAGAGAACGAACCCCAGCCCTGTCCCAGCCAAAGGACAATGGCACCCAGGACACACAGGCTATCGCCCTCGCTCTGTGGCAATCACATCTGTACAGCGGAAACCAGGACCCTAAGGTGCTTTCCTCATCTTTCTCCTCCGTTTTGTATAAACACAGAAGAAAACAGGTTGGGTTGGGTTTTTTCCCCCATATATTTGAATCCACTGAGCAGTGCTCATCACCACTCGCAAAGCAGTGCGGTTGTAAAAAAAAAATTACCATTTAATGCGAAACAAATGAAATTTTTCTTTGGAAGACAAGAGTGGGAAGGGTTTTAAAAAATCACTTTAAAAAAGAAAAAAAAAAGGCAGAAGATGCCTGTTGCCTTCTGCGATGTTTGCATCCTGGTGGCAGGGCAGCAGTGAGGCCCGAAGGGTGCTGGAAGGAGGACGCTTCTTCCAGCACAGCCAACATGGGGCCACCAGCCACTCAGCTGGGGACATGTCCCCAGAGCCTGTCCCAGCACAGCATCTCCCAGGGTCTCCCCATCACCAGGTTCTGCCAGAAGTAACGCCCATTGGCCATCCTACCACGGAATGGGTGGCATCGGCACCCTTCCAGCCCTTCCTGCAGGGAGCAGTTTGAAACCTTCACACTGAGGCTGTTCTTCCCTTTGCTGGTGGCAAAAGCCATGCGGCCGTGAAGGACGTTTTAATTTAAGAAAGAAAAAAAGCAGAAGGGTGAGGTGGAAGGAGTNTCAGAAGTAACGCCCATTGGCCATCCTTACCACGGAATGGGAGGCATCGGCACCCTTCCAGCCCTTCCTGCAGGGAGCAGTTTGAAACCTTCACACTGAGGCTGTTNCCAGAAGTAACGCCCATTGGCCATCCTACCACGGAATGGGTGGCATCGGCACCCTTCCAGCCCTTCCTGCAGGGAGCAGTTTGAAACCTTCACACTGAGGCTGTTCTTCCCTTTGCTGGTGGCAAAAGCCATGCGGCCGTGAAGGACGTTTTAATTTAAGAAAGAAAAAAAGCAGAAGGGTGAGGTGGAAGGAGTATTGTCCTGATGATGGAAGGAGGGAGGGAGAGGGCCAGGAGGTGGGAGGGAGAGATAAACTGTGGGTGAGCTATCAGCTCTCTCCGGGCTGGCAGAAGGACGGGAGTTAAACCAGCTGTGCAGCCGTGATCATCCCACCCCAAATGAACACCCAGCAGCCACACACTGCCCCACACCCACCCCACACCCTGTTCAGGGGCCCAGGATGGAAACCAGCCCTGCCTCTGCTGCAGGGCTTTGCTCAGCCTGGCTGCAAGGCTGTAGGGGATCAGGGGTTTTTAGCAGCTAAGCTTTTGCGGGGATGCTTTGAAAAAGCGAAGGATGCTCTAAAAGACCCAGTTTAAGAAGGCAATGATTCTGAAAATCATGGAAATTAAAGACAAGAAAATACCTGCGGTACCATTCCTGTTCATCTGCTTCATGCTAGGGGTATGGCATTGGCTGTCAGCAGCATGGTGCTGTAGTTATGTATATATCTATATATATATCTCTAAACTGTGTATATATACACACACATGTTCAATAGACCACTTAGCCTATGAACACTCCCTAACTAATGTTACCAGCTCAATCATTTTTTAAAGTATTTGTGCACATGGTTATGATAACAACTTCTTTTTTTTTTTCAGAAAAAAAAAGAGGAATTACTGTCATTGCCTATTAAATTGTGGTCAAACACTGACAGGGTATGAAGGGAAGCAGCATTGCCCCCAGCAGCCCGCTTCCCGTATGTCCCACTCACCAAAAGGGGGAAAACGCCATCAGAGCCTTTGGGGGGGCCTGCAAATAGTGTGCTGGGGGTAACGCCGCAGCGGCTGGTAACGCTCGCCTGTGGCAGGGGGATTGCTTCACCACCCGTCTTCCTTCCTGCTGGCCCTGCGCGTTCTTCCTCCTGCTTGCTTTCTCTGCAAAAGCCCAGCCCACGCTGGACGGCATAAGCCAAGCAAGAAAAAATATAGTAGAACCTTTTGCAAGGTTTTTACTTCTTGTTCATGACTTTTGATAACTGGGGATGGGCCATCCCGGCATCCTCGCCCCGCAATGCCCAGGAGTGAAATATGAAAGCAGCGATGGATCTGAGTGATGCGGCAGGAGAGAGGCAGACAGCAAGTGGAGGCTGCTTTGTAAAACTTTATTTAGAAATATTCTTGATATATTCATTATATATATATATTTATATATACACACACATTACAACAAATGTGTTTTCTAAATAGCACATCCACAGTGGGTTGAGACTCAGGGTACCAGGTCTGGTTACTTCGTTTCTGCAGAAAAAATGCAGAAATCCAAGGGGAGTGTGGCAGAGAAAGGGAGGGGGCTGAAAAACCCCAAAATCGTAAGGCAGGAATTCACTCACACGGTATAACATTGCCCCAAAGTGCTGTTTCAAACAGAAATGGGGGGCAATGGTCCACACAGCGAGAGATGAAGCAGGCAGGAGGAGAGGTGGGCAGAGGAAATGTACCATTCAAATCACAATTAAAGTACAACTGTACATACTCCAGGAGACCTACATTGCGCTCTGCAACAGGCTGCAAGCAGGCACGCATGTGCACGGGGGTGTTGGGGGGGTGCCGCCACGGTTGTACCATTTTTCCAACTGTTCAGCTACCAAAAAGATAAAAAAATATAAATAAAATTGTGGGGAATGAGGAATTTCTGAGTGCCGGTGATTTTTTCTTGCAATAGTTTAATAAAAAGGATGTAAACCCCCCCCACCTACCCCACCCCGGGGTTATTTTGAATGCTGAAAACCAAGAACGGCTTTACCTGTGTGACAGCATCCCTCTCCCTTCCCGGAGCAGCTCTGCCTGCCAGCCTCCACTGCCTGCCTCTCCTAACCCTGGAACTGGGAGCAGCCCAAACCTCTTCCTCAGCATCACTCCATCTCCCACCGGCGCCTCTCTCCTTGCCCAGCCTCGTGGGAAACCCCCTTCAATAAAAACTCCCATGCACGGGTGATCCTGACCCGAAAAGGAGTTTTCCTCCTTTTCCTCATTTTGAGATGGGGGAGGATGATGGTTTTGGAGGATTTGGGGTCTGTGCTGGAAACCCTTCCTTGGGCCAGGACCCCTTCCCAAGCAACCAATTCCATCTAACGTGCCAACCCACGCACCAGCCTCCCACCTATTATTTACAAAGAGGCATTAAAACCAAGCAGGGATGGAAATGATGGGACTCTGAATTAAGTCCGGACAGGCTTGCAGACACCTGCCCAAACCCTCTGTGTTTCCTTATACCTCAGCACTCTTGAAACAGAATGAGTGCAGTGGAAGGCATTCCCATGTGGAGGACTTTTTTCCTTCCAAAAGATGTATATGGGTGTTTGGTTTTGGTTTGGTTTTTTTTTTTTTACTGTAGCATGGTGGTGATTTCTGTGCCTGGACATCTCTGCAGAGGGAGAGGATGGGCTTGGGGCAATCACTCCGTCAGTGGGCAAGAGATGGGCCTGATGCAGCGGTGATGGCATGATGCAGTCCTCAGCTCCCAGCTGCCGAAGCAGCAGCCTCCTGCTCCCCGGTCCTTCTGTTTCCCAAACGCCCTCCTGGGGAGCAGCAGGGATCAGAGGATGGGCTCAAGTTGCGGCCATCAATTTTGCAGCAATCCAAGCGCTCGGGGATGGAGGCTAATCCCACCACTGCTTTTAGCACTTCACCCCAAGATTCGGAGAGGCTGTGGGGTCCTGCCAGCCTCGCGTGGGCAAGAACCCTCCTAACACCAGATTAAATCCAGCACTGGAGTGGAGCCTGCGGGCATTGGCACAGATGAACCACCATCATTTTCACACAGTAAAACAGAATATTCAAAGCATACCATTAAAACCCTTTTATAACCCTATGTACATGCACACTGTTGATGTATCATCGACTCCTTTTGCCTTTTTGTTGCTTTTTGAATTTAAAAAGCCCCAGTCCAAGGGGATGCTTCACTAGCAAATTTTTTTATTCCCTTACCAATACTGAGATTCATCTTCCTTGAGAGAAGCTCTGGCCCTAGAGAAACTGCTGGGAAAACTCTAGAACACAACACGCTTGGAGCTCACCTGCTGAGCGTTACCAGCAGAAAAATCAGGGTCTGGGAAGGCAGCAGAAAACACCTATGTACCTTTCGTTCAGTGGATACTGCATGACAGCATTAAACAGAAGTAATCCCACATCATAAATACAACAACCTCAAACGATCCAAAGTTAGGTATAAGGGAAAGGAAGAAAGTGGAAAAAAAAAAAAGAGAGAAAAAGAAAAAGTCTTAATCCTTTTAATAGTTCTTTTGCTGAGGGTATTTTTTCACCTCTTTAAAAAGACACAGTCAAAAGCTCTTGGACAGCAGGAACACACATGGCCCCAGCTCCTGTGTATGCCACAGGCTGGAGAAATGCTGCAGCACTGGCAGGTTTCAGCAGTTTCCAGCGCCACATGGAGGTGGAAAGAATTGGTGGCCTCCGCCAGCAGTGAAAGAGGAGTTTCATGTCTCAGCTGGGCGACTGTTTAAAAAGCGACTGTCGTCAAATGGTCTGAAAACCCTCTAAATGCTGGAGAGGTGCTGGCCGCATCTCCTGCCCCTCCACAGAGTCACATCATGAGCAGTATGTACAATGAAGATGACTTCAATGTTTTTCTTCTTTGTACGATCACGTACCTGAATACCAAACATCCATCTGGTTTGGTCTTGTCCTTGGCCAACACGCTGGTTGCTCCATCCCGGGCTGGGGAAAATGGGGAGCTTGAGCCCCAAGGGAAAGGCAGAGTCACAAATCCCACGGGCACAAGTTCCAGCATCCGCACACTCGGATTTCGCCTCCCCCCTTGGTGCTTCGGGAGCAATGAGGAAGGTCATCACCGCTGAGCGTTGCCTTCTACGGGGAGAATGGCATGGTGCAGGCTCCGCGTGTGCTTCGAATCTAGTGTTTCATGCTCTTCCGTGAAGCTGTCTGGGCTTGCTCCTCCGTCTAAAGAACTTCCACAGCTAGAGTTAGGAGACAACATGTCCTGCAGGAGGTCTTCCTGGACCATCCCAGAGTCTTTGTTCACTTTGCCCCTTTGGTTTCCTTCTTCTTCCTGGTCATTAAGCAGCTTGGCCAGGAAGTTGATGTATTTCATAGCCAGGCGCAAAATCTCATTCTTGCTTAGTTTTTTGTCGGGTGGGTGCGTGGGGATGAGCTTGCGAAGTTCTGCAAAGGCTCCGTTGACGTTCTGCTGTCTCCACCTCTCCCGGCTATTGGTAAAAATGCGACGAACCACTTTTGTGTGAGGACCTGCAATTGCAATCGGGCAGAATTAGGAGCAGGGCATAACAGGTCATTTATTACTTTGCTGAATAGGTCACTGTTTCCCAAATTAACAAACTTATTTTAACAACATCAGCAAAGCAGTGCAACAGGAGTTTCCAGCTAAGTGGAAGCTACCCTGATGAGCTGAGGTAGCCATAACTTCTGTTGAATCCAGTTGAAGGAAAAATGGAGTTGCATCTTTTTAGATGCCTCCTGAGATGCCTAAATTTTGCTCTCCAAGGAGGAAAGCTTAGGCTATGACACATGTGCAGAAGGCTGCTATATTTTTAGGGTATCTCCGCTCATCAACAGGAGTATCTCAGCAACAAAGGTCCTATTGAAAGGTTAGGTTGCAAGATGGTTTTGTTTTCTATCCCAAATGTGTCTTGAGGATATACCATCGGGACAGGAGGAAGTAAGCTTCAGAGGAGGCTTTGACAACTCTAATATTCAGAGATCTTCCCTGATGTAGGCAGGATCCAGAGCCACTAAATACTGTAGGACTGCCACCAGTCCTCTGGGTGGTTTGTATGAAATGGGGTGGCAGGATTCACCCCATAGCAACGAGGCCAGGGAGCAATGTGACCCATAGAGTGAAAGCAGCATCCTTGCTGGAAGGGTGATCCCTAGTGGAGGATGAAGAAGTTTCCTGCTGACCTGAGGACCACTTTTTCTCTATGCACGTCAGTGCTGCAGGGCAAAGATGCCCTATCTGACACTAATGGAGAAGGGACTCAAATTGCTGCAGGTGTCCATTTGGCACAGTTACATGTGAACATCAGTTAAATCCCTGTCATTTTACAGCCATGTTCCTGATGGGGCAATGTTACACAGGGTGGACACGCAAAACACGTCAATTCTCCCTTCAGATCATCAGAGTAACTCATCTTGTCATGAGTGAGACATTATCTCGGCACTAGGAGAGACCCAAAGGCTTATCTACCCAAAAGTACCATGCTACAGGAGTAGCAACACTGTAAATCAGGGCTGCAGGTCCTTGGTTCCTTGCAAGGAAATCAGTTGGTGTAAGGAGACATTACCATAAGGTGCTTTTATTGTTATGCCCTTTCCGCCCTCACCCCCCAGGAGACAGCAACAGTGGAAGCACACAGCAATCTGATGAAAGTCTGGGAGAATGACCATGGCAGAAACCCCATAGGATGGGAAGCATTACATACAATGAAAACCATCACAAAGTGTGAAGCAAAGACTCGCAGGTAACACACCAGTGAGTTGTAGCCCAAAGGACAGGCTGTGGATATTCCCATCCACACCATCTCTCCCCTGTAGCCCCACTCTGAAGCAAGCCCCACTTGCATGACCTCTCCCTCCTGATGGGAGCAAGTTCCTGGCCACGGTGAGCACGTTAAGCCATAGCTCTGCTATCACTCACTGAAACCAGCATCCTGGGGGGCAATTAAACATCGTTATTCCTATACAGCAAAACTGTTGGCTGCTTTGACTGTGGTGGAGTGGCCAAACAGATGTGATTTTTAAGGCATCCTAGATAGACTGCACCTTGACAGATCCCACTTGGCACAAAGTGAGAAGAGGAATCCCACATTCCAGATGATTAAAAACCATCACGCTTTCCCTGCTTCGGGAGAAACTGAGCCCCTTTGGTCCAGCGCATCACACGCAATACCCCCCACAGCAGGTTTTACATGGGGACACGCTCCTAAGCAGTCAGATTAAAGCTACTGCCTTCTCCAGTTTGCAAGCAGCCATACGACACACTTCTCCTCACAGCATGCTCAGGAGGAACAAGGAGTCCCCCAAAATCACAAAGACCCCCTGGGATAATCCAGAGGGATGTCAGAATGAGAAATTATTCTCCAGCCTCTAAGATCCTGGTGTGATGCTTTAATAAAGGCAACTTTCCTCTCCTAAACAGCGCATAAATGCCCTTCATATGAGTTAACGTGCAAGAGCTCATGGGAAGTGAAGGTTTCTTGCCCCTGATGTGCACAGCCTGCTGTGCCACGGGGTATTGGGAAAGGTGGAGGGGACTAAGGGGCCCTCAACAACACTGGGCTGCCCTGCACTGTTAATAAGGCAGTGGAAAACGTGCTGCAACCTGCTGCATTAACACAACAGCTTCAATACCTAAATGCTCCTTCCAGACAAGACAAAGCAACAGCCTTGAATCTAGAAAGAGATGCAGCTTAAAGCCTTTTTACTGTCATGAGGGTATGAGAACAAAAACCTTGGATAATGTTTATTTCAAAAGAAATTTCTCAAGACACTTCCAGTCTTCACAGGCTGCAAACATGCATCTCTTTTCACTGAAAGTTGTCGACTAACAGGCATCTCTATTCATAAAATTTTGAAATCAGAAAAAAGGACTATTTGTTTTCATCCAGGGGCACCCAAACCAAGCTCCACGACATAACACAAATTCTGACACCACTCAAATTTTTGATTTTTGCGTCAATTGATTAAAACATGTCTTTCAGAAAGAGATCAGGTTTTGGCCAAAACGTGTCAAACAATGGAGAAATTTAAAATGCCCCATAGCTGTGTAATAATAGAAGAGATTTATTTCCCGTAAAGAAACTTGCCTCATAATTAATTTAAGGAGCCGGCTGAGAAATTTTGCCAGGTTTTTATTCCAATTGATTGACCAATGCTTTTTAAACTGTAATTAGAGATCTGAGGAAAACTAGTAAAAAGATGTGATTCTGAAGTTACAGAATACCCTTGCAGATACTTCTTTTACACTTTTGGCTCCATTTATATCCATTTTGTAAGAAGACATTCAATGCACCACGTTTTCCCCAAAATGGATAAAGAAATAGTTGCAAAAAACCACCACTTGTTCCCTTACAGAGGCAACAAAACACCAAGTGCCCAGCAAGACTCCCCTGCCCTTCTGCACCTCCCGAGGGCTGAGGACCAGCACGAGCGACGCTCCGGTGTGCCGCAGACGTCACCTGGCAGGTGACCATCAGAGCGACGTGTAAAGCCCAGCAGACAGCACAGATGACTCAGTATGGGATGCACATCTCTACAAAACTGTTCCTGTTTAGACACATCATTTGGTACCTATTTTTCACCAAAAAAATCAGAGCCCAGTCTTGGAAATTCACGAGCCAGAACCTGCAGGATTGGGTCCAATCTATATACCTGCGTTAAAGCACGTATCCAAAAACTTGGTTACAACCAAATATTTCTGTCATCCTTAATATCTACTTTAATATCAAGTCCAAACCTTTAGTCAGACACCACGATTTGATGGGACTTTCACCGAAACCGCTAAGCCTCCGAATCAAAACCCAGACAAAAAGACCTTGTTCTGGGGGCTGAGACAACCCTTGCCCCACGGGGCTGCGGTCTCAACGGACCAGGCAGATGGAGGAGGGCAGAGAGTGACGAGAAAAGGACTGGTGAATGCAGATAATGCTCTAAGCCCATAATTTCAGACCGTATTATTTTAGAGTGATGTGGATTATGATTTGATCTGATGGGTAGAAGGAAAGGGACAGCTAGCTAGAAAGAAGGGAAATTAATTGTTCAGTGACTGAAATACAGCGTTTACGATTGCTAAGGAGAACGCACATTTCGATGGCTCTTGTTTCTGCGGGCTGTTAACTCAGCAGATAAACGTGTCAGCCTTCCACAGGCAAATCATTCTGGCAAATATCCCTTCGTGTGGGCAGTGCTGCTGCCTGCATGCAGCCTCCCGCAGCTCACACCGGCCGTCTGGGAGCAGGCAGTGGGATCCTGCCCTGCCTTCTCCCTACCTTCCTTGCTTGGATATTAGCCCGCAGGTCCCACAGGGATCCCGACACCTGGGATCTCTGCTTGGACACCCTGATCTGTCACCCTCCACGCCTGCTCCCAGGCTCTGCCACAAAACCAGACACGGGACATTTCTTCACGGCAGGCTGCAGGACGTGTGGATATATACCGAATGGTGCTGTAGACAAGCTGGCAAAGGGACCAGGCACAATCCTGCTGGGACCCTGCAGACCTTAGCCCTTTGCTTCTAGGCGGTTTAAAGGCGGGTAGGATCTTTCTGCCCAGGCTAGTGGTCTGCGTTAGGAATGTCTCCCGGCTGAAAGGGTTTGCAAACGCAGCATGGCACTGCAATGGCCCTGATCCAGCCTCTGCCCTTCAACAAAAACTTAAATTTAGTTGCTTCTTTCGGATTTAGTCTCTAAGCAATTTGCAGAACAGGGATGTAATTAACCAGACGCTGAACTGCTTTGCTCCGTGAAAGCACATCCACAAGCAGGCTGCTGGTCATTAGTCGGGACAGATCTGGGCTCAGCTGTACAGAGTGTTACCGGGGAGAGCTACCTTGCCACCACAGGCATCCTATTTGCCTTTTACGATCTGGGGGTTTAATCTCAGCATGCGGCACCGTGCAGCAGCTTGCCCCCTTCAGCAGCTGGGGAACCCCCCGAAGAGGCAGCGCAGGGGGGAAACGCTCTCACCGTCGGTGATCTCCATCTCGTAGGGAGAGGGTCTCCTCTTCACCCGGTTGCTGCCGTACATGGAGAAGGAGTCCGGTTCGCCGAAAAACCCGCTGCAAACGAAAGGCAGGGAGGCCGTGAGGACACACCGGCACCCCCCCGGCAAGGCACGGCCCCCGCGGCGAGGTGGGGGTCAGGGGGGAGCGCCCGGGGGGCTGCTCGGGGCCGGTGGGAAGGCGAGCAGCGCCGTGACCTGGGAGGGAGCTCAGGGCTCACGAAGCCGAGCCCGGGGTCGTGAGGCGACAGGAGAGGCGGCCGCCCGGGGAAACGCACCGAGGGGCGCCAGCCCTGCGTGGGCAGGGGGTTGCGAGCGGCGTGGGGCACCCGGGCTAGCGGCTCCCGGGCAAAACCCACGCCGCTCCCCGCGGCTTTCTGCCCGCTCGAGTCGGGTCCGCACGGCAGCGTCCCCGGGACGGGAGAGGGCAGTGGGGCGCGGGGGGCTCCATCCCGGTCCCCGCACAGGCGGGGCTGCGCGCTGCCCCTGCGAGAGGTTTTGCGGGCCCTTGCACTTATTTGCGGGAGTAACGGGAGGACAGAGAGAGCCCGGGGATCTAAACCAGCTCTCGACAAGTAGCGCGCTCACTGACCGACCCCTTTGCTGCCCTCCAGCACGGGATCACCGCCTAAACGCTTCGTATCTGCTCTGCCCAGGGCATTTCTACTGTAAATTATTTTTCTTTTCCTAGGAACGGCAGTTTTTCGTTTCGTTTTGGTATTTATTTTCCCCCCTCTCTTCCTTTGCAAACTTGCATGCAAACCCGCGATGACCAAGCCCCGAGCCCCGCACGAGGGAAGGGATGCTGATGATGATGATGCCCCCCTCCTTCCCTCCCTCCCCCCCCGCCACCGAGCCCCGCAGCCGAGCGGGGCACCCCTCCGGGAGCCCCTCCGAGGAACCCCCGCCGGGGACGGGGTTGGAGAGACACGGACCTGTTGATGGTGGCCAGCGGCTGGCCCAGGTTGTAGAGCATGGCCCTGCCGGGGGGCTGCAGCGGGAGCGCGGGGGGGCTCAGCTGCACCATGCGGGCCTCGCAGGCGGCCTCGGCGGCGCGGCACGGCTC
>VZSC01001444.1:0-59478 GCA_013398225.1 Steatornis caripensis
TAGCAAGGAGAAGCTCAAAGGCTTCATTTGTACCAAATACACTGTGTGTTGCCTGGGCTGAGCGGTCCTCCAGAGTGACCCAGCAGGCTCCAGCTCAGGGCTTGAAGAGCTGAACAGGACACNTGAAGCCACACTTTCTAGAGGCACACTCATTCAGGTTTAGCAAGGAGAAGCTCAAAGGCTTCATTTGTACCAAATACACTGTGTGTTGCCTGGGCTGAGCGGTCCTCCAGAGTGACCCAGCAGGCTCCAGCTCAGGGCTTGAAGAGCTGAACAGGACACACATACACACACTCAGTGTGTTTCTTGTCGCTGAAGACTGAACCACAGCACAGGAAAGACGAACTGAACGTACACTGAACATCCGAATGCTCCTCTCCACACTCAGCATGTTCCTTTCCTCGTATATAAACACATATATCCTTGGTGCTTTATATTGTACGGCTTCAGCTCTAGCGACAGAGTTCCGATTTTTAGCTATTCCAAGTTCAAGGAACTTTGTATTTAGGACTCTGGCTCACCTGTTGTAAACTCACACATTTATAAACTCCTGAAACACAGTGTCCCATAGCCTTTTTCCCTGCTTTCTGAAGTGACGAGCTATATCCAAGCAAGAGAATAAAATTCGCGTGCCTCTTTCGGGAAGAGAGATGTATTTTTTGCTGTTTGCGGCAGAGAAATCAGACAGCTGGGATATTTTTTTCTTGTGGATTTATGGTTAATTTAATCCCATGTAACCAAGCAACTAGCTTATGACAATCTGCAATGTCAGGATTCAAAACTCATTAGATATGTTGTTATTGGTTTTAGTTCTGCTGCCATAAGGGCAATGAATGCCACAGTTTAAGGCCCAAAATACCAGAATAAAGAAAATTGAATTAGCTGTAAATGTATGGTCCTGACGGCTCCTTAGGTGCTACCTCATGAGTATATAACGTCAGTATTTGGACTGTGAGCAAGGAGTTCATAGGAGACACAAAAGCACTTCACAAACTGGGCTGCAAAGCCCAATACTTCAAGAAGCATAACGCAGTTTGGGGTGCAAAATATTTCTTCCCACCCGAAACCCTGAAATCCCTTTAGTTGTTACAAAGGAAAATACACAGAACACAGACAATTAGGCAAAACAAACATGAAAACTTACATCAAGTATTTCCTTGTTGGCTTTTGGCGATGTAGCCTCTCTCAATTCCTTAATAGCGACAGGAATTTTAACCTTCTCCCCTTCTGGGATCCAAAGTCCCTACCAAAAAGACGTACAAAGAGTTACTCAGTCTCATATCTAACAGGTTCATTCTCACAATTACATATACATTTTGCACCTTCTGAGTAGACTCAAGCAATGGGAAGACATGGCAGACATCAAAAATATGCAAAAAATGTGTCTTGTGGGTGTTAACAAAATCCTGTTAATAGAGTGAGTGGTATTTATCTTTCAGTCACCTCTACCGTATATTTTTGAAAATCCACGTTCATTACCGTCCCAGTATAAATAGCCCAAGAGATGCATAAAGAGCAACTTTTACGGATGGAAATCTAATGAATTAGTGCATCACAGCAACTGCATGTGCAAAACTTTGCCACTTTGAATTTATAAATCATGGGATGAAAGGAATTGGCATTTTCTCATTAAAACAAGATGGCATCGATACTGTACAAATAATCCAGTCCTAAACATGTGCAGTGGCAGGAAGGCTTATGTCCGACTGGTTCAGTGCTCTACATCTATAGTGTCAGGAGGCCACTTAGTCGGCAGGTGAATGGCATGGCACTGCGAGGACACCCTGCTGAAGTACCCAGCAATGCGTGTGCACATTTTCAGAGGTCAATGGGATTTGTGCCCCTGAAGTTCCTAGCCATAGCTGGAAGTCTGCTTCAGAACACAGAGCGTTATAGATATATGAATCTACAGTTTATGTTTCAGTACTACTGGCAAAGTCTGAAACATGTATCTGGAATAAAAGGAGGAGCACACAGAAGTGGAATTTGGTGAAGACGAAACACAAGAGGATAAACAAACACCCAGAGAAAAAGAACCTCGTGGACCTACACAACTGAAGGTGTGTAGACACTTCCACATATCTGAGTCAGTTCTAATGAAAGAGTGATTGACAATCATAAAAACAACACCCCAGACCACACAGAAAAACGGCTTAGCACTGAGCTGACCAAAGTACGTTTCTTTTTTTCCTAATATTCCCAAGAGGGTGTATTTGGCTGTGGTACTTTTTAAGTTGAGATCTTTGTCCTCCAGGTTCAGCAGCATGGCTTTGGCTATGTCTTATGTAAAACTTCCTATGTTACTCGATTCATAACTCAACTAATGATGATTGAGTCATCTCTCTACCATTTCATATATACGTGCTATAAAATCTAGTAAAAAAAGAATCTACACAATGATCACAGCTTCCAGTTCATGCTCTGTTTGTGTGACTTTGCACGAGGGAGCAAGATGAAAAGGGGAAGAGAAACATGGTGATCCTACCTTATAAACAGTGCCAAAAGCTCCAGAGCCTAAAACTTTGACCTTTTTAAATTCTGTTTCCTTTAAAATTCTCAGATGAGCCTGGTTTGGTGCCTCCCCGCTGGGTGTCAATGGTTCGACAAGCTGGTGCAGAGAGAAGATGACATTAGAAGGATATATAGTCTAGGAGGACAACAAGCAGCATGCTTTGGGGAAGCAAAGAAATCGTTCCTTTAAAATAATGAACATTTTATTCCATGCAAAGTTTATGGCAGGACAGCCCACTCTCACTTGCAGCAATAAATATCTAGAGTTGCTCCAAATTTCAAAGGCAAAGTCAATCACAGAGTGGCAACTGCCATTTTTAAGGAGAACGAAGGAATACTGTTCAAACGAAGACACTGACTTCAAAGCCTTAAAACACACGACGTGAAGAACAATGCAACTACCACAGATGCTAAAGAAGATTTTTTTTTGGTGTACTTGCAAATAAATTATAAAAATGTTTTAAATAATGGGAAAGAATCACCTGCAACCTTTCAGGTCTGCTCTTATTTAATCAGATGAAATTCCCATGGTATCCGTGGCTCCCCCCGGCCGCAGGGTTTACAAGCAGCAATTGAAGCTCTTGAGAGTGATTCTTTTCTCAATAAAAAAGGTGAAGTTGAATCGAATAGCCATGTTTTCAAAATTTGATCTAAGCCTTACTGAAAACCGCAGTAATGCTCTCCACACAGAGATACTTAACACTTTTTTTCTGTGTAAGCCAGCTTTTTCCATTAGTGATTTTTCTTTTTCCTTTCCTTTGAATAAAACTGTATTTAGCTAGATGATACTATCTGATTTTGGTGGGTCAGCAACCTTTCTGTTGTGATGAAATACCCGCATTTTGAGGAGTTCAGAGGGTACGATACGAGCTGAGCACAAACTGAACTCTACTATTACAACTGTAGAATAGAGTGGTATGTAAAATGTTGTTAGGTAGTGGATTAAAAAGCAGGAGAGTTCTTTTTTTTGGGATTTCAGCAGCTGCCTCTGCAAAGCCAGTGAGCACAGAAGGAAGCTGCAACCCGGCTTTTTAGCAGAATGCTAAATACAGTTTGCTAATGATTTACTAGGATTGGACTAGAAAGAGAAGGGGGCTAATCATAAAAGAGCAGTTTTAATCCAGGATAATGAATTTTGCTATTTTATATGTGAGGTACCCAGAGGGTGATGCTGTAACGCACACAAAACCATGCAGAAAACAAAAAGCAGTGCAGAAACCTTGTTCATGCCCAACAGGGTGAGCCACTCACTTTGAAGGCTTTGTGGTTTTTTTGTGCTAAAAACAAACCAAAGACAAGACACAAACACTTCCTCAATTCCTTTCCCTCCTCTCCTTTCTCTCTCATTTTTTTCCACAGGATCAGACATACACCTGATCAAGGGGGGTAAAATTTTCAAAAGTGCCCGAGTTGCCACAGCAGCATCAAGGCTTGTCTGGATTCGAAGCCGAGCGTCTATGCAGCAAGGTGGTATGGATCAGCAAACACATTGCACCTCACCCTGAAGGTGTAGTTTTTTCCTAGTAGACAATCTCAATGATTTTCATTGGGATTTAGACAGACGCCGTGTTGGCCAACCCAAGGGCTTGTTGAGTTACAGGGCAGATACACAGTGCTTTAATTCTTTGGTAGGAAGAGGCCAGCACCCATCGCCCCAAATAACGCAGCCGGTGTTGCAGCCGTGCCGGCAGCGCTCACCTCCCTCTCCTGCAGCAGCCGGCGCAGGGTTCGCTTTCTGACGATGTGGCGCCTCCGCAAGTACAGGCCGATGCCCAAGCCAACCACCACCAGGCACAGGAGACCTCCAACGACGCCAGCTGCGATAGATGGGATTTTGGAGCTGCAAGACAGGAGGGGATGCAGAAACAGAAAAAATGCTTAAGGGTAAGATTTAAAAAGAAAAAAACCCTACAGACATTGCACAAAGCCTTAGGTTTTGATCAAACAAATGCTCTGGAAATCCACTTAAGCCTATTTGACATTTCAGGTATCTTGGGCATCTGTGTTTTTAAGTTCCTCATCCAGTGGTTGTATTTATTGGTTTTACTCTTTAAGAAAAAGTGAAGGATCAAAAGAACTGAGCTGATATTAGACCATCTGGACTTTCTGGTCCATTGTTCAGCTGTCTACTTCTTCTGCCAATTGTTTCTGCACAGCCTTCTGCACCTACCATTTTTTGCACCATTTACTTTGCTGGGTTGCTACTTTTGTCCCGTATTTCTCTTTTATAACTGCTCCTGTGGCACGTGGCAGGAACTGAACCTTGCAGAGGTGGGTCTGCCTAAGCAAACTGGTGATTTCAACATTGTAAAGCAGGAGTGAAAAGGCTCTCCATACAGACGAGGTATTGACAACTTTGTATATTTTCTTTTCAAAGCGCAGTGGAAGTTACGTTAATGGTCCGTCCAGGGAAGCAGAAGGAGAGGAGGTTGACAGCCTTCTCCTATATCCCCTTCCTGACTTGAGGTTTTTTTCTTCCTGCGCTTGGTAATGATGTTTTTGGGGTGTAACCTGCTCAAGGTCTTCACTCTTCTCTCAAAGTTGCAATTAGAGCTGATCCTCATAGCTTAAGCAAGAGGATTTCGCCTCCCTCCGACAAATCCACCAAACACAAGAGCATCAAATCTGTGATGCCTATGTATGCTAGCCATGGGTAGCACGCATGTGATCAGATACACAAACAAGGTGGAGAGATGACGATATCAAGGCAGATGCAATACCGGCAATGAAGCTGCCATCTCACCATTACCGCTGGGGGTTCATGCTGTAAGGGTCACAATGTACTGCAGATCATCAGTCCTCCTCCCCAAGCACAGAATGTCTGAGACCAGGTAATGTATGAACCATCCATGTTGTGTGTACAGATTGCTGCCTGTTTATTAGAGCCTGGGTAATTTCAAATTTAAGCTGAAAAGGAAAACCTCTTTTCTGAGGTTGTTGTTTGGCCTGTGCTTAGAGATCCATCACAGCTCCTTCTAAATTGCCCCAGGGATTACTACTAGAGTCACTTTTTAACAGTATTTCTAGGCTGAATTTGTCCTGCCATAGCATGACTTTGTGGCCAGAAACTAAATCCCTCTCTCTTAGCCAGAGAAGTCTGTTCACTTGTTGCATGACCTTGAGCAAGTCATGAGGCCAAAGAATGCAACACAAGACCTAGTGTGAAGAATGAACATCCACCTGTGCACAGAGCAGTTGGAGATGTACAGATCACAGGGCTGGAAAAGACCTGCTGGGTCTCTGAGATGAATTCCCAGTAACGCACGTAACCATATCAATATTAAACGTATCTCCCTCTGCCACCACTCCTTAATCCTTTCTTTTTCCAGCTCCTGCTTCTGTTCTCCAGTAACAGATCCCAGGTCTCAGCCTGACAAACAAGCTAAGCAGAACAAGGTTTTGGAGTCTTGTGCCAGTAGGATTATTTCTCAGTTCTTTAAATCATTTTTATAGGTCAGAGCCTGCTCTAATCTGTCACTTCCCTGTACGGAGCTGAAGACTTAACTTTAGTCCCAGCCTTACAGTGTCCAGTGTGGAAATGTAAACACGCGTGCATTCTTTCCAGCTCTGTCGTTAATTGTAGCAGATGAAATACTCACCCATTTGGACAGCCTTCAAGACCTGGCCCTTTGCACCTGTAAAAACAAATGAACATTACAAACATATTAGCTCTGGCATACATACTTCTATAATTCCAACTAAGAAGAGTGCTTCTGATTGAAAAGTTTGTGTTTCAGAGCAGTCCAAGTATTAAGACAGGAATTTATAATAGTCATACGCTCTATTAAATACCAGTCAATGGCCTTGATCCAAAATCTTTTATCTAGAGGCACAGTTATGCTGCGTACTCAGTTTAAAACGTATTTTAAAATAACTTTCTATCATGTGGTAGAATGGGAGGAGAACATAGATACTCAAAATTCAAATGCACTTGGATTCCCTGGCTCTGTGTGGACATCTGCGTTAGTGCAGAAGCTCAGGGCTGACTTTGGAGGAGGACAGAAGTAGCATCTCCCCTGCACAAGGGCAGAAACCCACACGGAAACGTGTCATTGCAGACCCTCTTGCATAATCCTTGTTTCCTGATAAGTAAAAGATCTCAATTTCCAGACTTTCTATTGCAATGGAAAACTTGGGCAACAGATACATGCTCCCATCAGAAAAGACGATTTGACAGCACTTGCTTCAGCTATAGTCTGTTGGTATGTGTCCATGATATTTTTCTTTCAGAATTTAAGGTCTTACGTTACTGGTAATTGAAACAGGTATGACAGTGATCCAGAGAGCCAGAAACTTGATGAGCAAGTAATTCGCCCTCCATTTGAGTTTAAAATGCTCAAAATTCATTTTGGCAGCCTGATGCAAAAAACAACATGGATGAAAACAGTGACTGCATTCACTTGATGGTCTAATGGGCATGAGAGGTACCGCGCATTCCCTAAGCGCTGCTGGGCTCTTCACGGGAATTGTGGTCTTTGTGGTGTCTACTGAGGAAGGAGAGCATTACAGAGAGAGTTACGTCACCTCTGAAAAACAGAGCACAGCAAGGAGAAAAATCCAGTTTGTGGTATCCGCTCCCTGACTTAAAGAAAATGGTTCATCCCAACACAACTCCGGAGGAGGTCAAGTAGGGGGTAAGGAGTGAGTCTGCGCCAGGAAAACCGCTCTGAATTCCCTCTCACTGAGAGGAGGAATCAGAAAAATGTCAAAATGACAGGTGGAGTTGCAGATCTTATCTCATAACTTGATCGAGGTCTGGGGGAGGAAGAGGTAAAGCAATCACCTATTTTATGGTGTTTTTGTTTGTTTGTTTGTTTTCATTACTCTGATCTTCCCTCGTGTAATTGCCTTGTTTCTAGGCCAACACAGTGCGCCGAGACCCAGCATCTGGAAGGTCTTGTGAGTTCACTGGGCTCCCACGCAAGAATGTGCATCCCGGTGTCCTGGACACACTGGAAGTGCTGTGCATACCGGTTCCCGGATCCCGGGCGCCCAGCTTTGTTAGCATTCCCTGTCTGCCTATGGCTTGGTTTGTTTGCTCGCTTGTGTAACTAAGCACAGAGAGGCTGCACGTGCAGAGCAGAACCACCAGCTTGATTACGGTCACAGGAGATGTATCTCACTTTGCACTGGGCTTCTCTCTTCAGGCACTCAACAGAAAACAGATCTAGGACCCAAGACCTCATCCTATCATGCTCCACCACCCAGATCTGAATTTCTACGTGCTAATGCACGTAGATGAGGAATTAAAAGATCTCACTTTATCTCAGAACGTGACCACGGTCCCTCGAATTATCTCTTCCTAAAAATTCTGGTTTGCCATGCCACTTTATGATAGCACATCCTCCATGCACTTTCTAACAGCTGAGGGCATAGTGTCTACAGTCTGAGGAAAGACTGACAAGTTATTTTCCTACACCAGACGCAGGAGAAGTGTAGATTTTCATCTGTCCCCTTCTTTTTAAAAATTATTTCCCACACAAATCCATCAATATAAAGTCTAGTGGGATAAAGTAAAAAGGTGCTTGGGAAGAAAACGACAGATCAGCTTGTGCTTTTCAAATCCCACGTGATTTTCTGATTCATTTCACAAGTCAAGGGAGAAACAAAACCTATGACAAATATTCATCCGGGATTAAATATAACAGTCTTTCTTAATGTGGAATTTTATGAGGACACCCAACATAAGTAACTCAGGTTTTTATGGAATCTAAGCAATCACTTTTTCCATTCCTGAATTGTTTTTCTTCTGCTTACAGAAACCAAAATGAGAAATTTGAACTTGTGTTATGACCTGCCTCAAGATCTTATGGATATATCAGATGGAATCTAGCAGCAGTTGTAGTCTCTGAAATATTTCTCTACTTATTGGAAAATAAGACTGCTATGTACAGTGCATGAAAGCTACTGCATCCTGAACTCAGCATTTCATCTGTCTACATAAATATTACTCATCCCAGTGCAGACACAGGTATTTATTTCCCAAATCCATCAAGATTTTAACAACTTTCTCCTCGACCCATAGTTCCTAATTTGATATAATCAGTCAAGTTGCTATGATTTATGGCCTTTCAGCGGGAACTCACACTACACCTTAAGTTACTTCACAATCATATAAGAAGTGGAAAACCACCAGGCTTTTTAAAGCCTTACAAGAACTTTCCTCTGCCCTTTATTTCTCATTAACCTTCAGAGTGTGACAAAGGCATTGCATTTGCACTGTGCTGCTGCAACCTTCACTGCTGGACCCCCTGGCTGCTTTCTCACCCCCCCTAAAATCCCCTGGCATTTAACACGAAGACTGGCAAGACACATAGTGTTGGTAGCGACTGCAGAGGCAGGATGTGTCAGCCAGTGCTATTAACTACAGTGGTGGCTTCTTTTCCTCTTGCTCTTCCACCCCAGTGGCTGGGCCTGAGCTTAATTCCTGTGCTCTGGCAGAGTGGCAAGGGAAAACCAAATCCTTCAACACCGAGCAGATTAATCAAGCTGGTGTGTGTCGTTAGTTGCTAGAGGTATAAATGGGGTAATTCCAGGGCTTTTGGGATGTTGCTGTTTTTATCGGAGCATATTTTCTCAGCTGTACTAGAGGTAGAGCAAAAGGAAACTCTTGTAGAAAATCCCCAAGAGGCTCCAGGAGAAATGGAAGAGAAGAGGTCTTTTGGGCTGAGCAGGAGAAAGCTTCCTCCATTCCGTTTTCTAATGAAGGCTGAAAAACCAACTCAGCAAAGAAAATGAGACTAGATGAGATTCTTGATGGCAATACAAAGGAAGTGATGACCTATCAGTAAGCACATCTAAAGTAAAATAACAAAAGTCATGACAAAACTTAGATGGAACAAAAGTCCTCTTTACTTGCAGCTTCTTCAAGTAAGGAAAACAGAGCCAGATCCTGGAAACCCTTACTTCCATGACTACTGAAGTCAGCACACTTAATCATGCCGATAAGATTTTGTGAGCTCCAGCCGTGAAATTGGACAGGGACAGAAATAAAAGTTGTTGTTTCTTGTCATGCAGAAATTGCTGAGACCGTGGTTTTTAAGGATGCAAAAACTTTGAGAGACAGATGTTTTCCACCCACTGCTGAACAGATCCCATTCCCGCAGCACAACACGGGAAAGGCATGAAGAGAACTAAGTGGCATTACTGATTGATTGCCTTCACGGGGACAGTGCTGTGCCAGACTGCACATTCCCAGATTACGCTTCTGACACTGGCTTCCTACCCATCAATGCTATTGGCCTCAAGTGTCCCATCTGTAAAGCAAAAATAGTAACACTACCTTCTCCTAGGTCTCTTGAGACCTTCAGAGATACAGCCTATTTCTTCTGCCACATTCAGCGAGCCACTAGAACAGGGCCATTCAGCATATGCAACATAGCTGCGGCAAAGTTAGCCCAGTTCTTTCATGTAAGAGACGAAATTGATACTACTTTTTATGTTCTACCTTAATAACATAGGGCCAAATACACTCAGCCATAAGTTGCGTATCCTAATTTTCAAAACCCTCTCCTTACCCTACCCCATCACTTGCCAGGCTCCCGTGGTACACCCATCCACTGCTAAAGCCAGGCAGGAGTGGGCTTTTCTGACGAACTCTGCTTTGGGGACTTGCTTGTGCACGGAGCCACTGCGTGGCTTGGAGCTACATCCACGCCTGGCAGATTATGTTCTCCAAGTTTGCATTTGAGCCCAGTGTTTGACCTTGCTACCAAGGCCACACGGCTGAACGCCTTGTTCAGATGTGGTTATCCATCACACTGCTCCAGTGATCAGCCGCAATTCCACGTGGCCAGTTAGAAGGAGGATATTGTATCTCTGTGGCCAGTTTGTATCAGCAGGGACTAATGGTTGCAGCTACTGAGGTCGTCAATAAAGAGCAAAGTTATTAAGATCCCTTTTCAACTGAGATCATTTGTTCTCAGGAGTGTGATGGGAAGCCCCAATCAGCTTTGCCTGTAACAAAATACAGGGGGCATTGCTGTAAATCACGGCAAACCCACGCGCTGTTACAGCTACCTTTCGAAAACCAGAGCACTGAATTCACCAGGAATGGCCGCTACGTGCTGGTTTAACCCTTCATCTACTTTTCTCCATGAAGGTGGGAGCCTAGACACTCTGCTCTTTAATGACCTGGCAGTTGAATTAGCTAATACACAATTAGATGATGGTTGGTCCAAATATGCTATAACGTCTCTCTTGCAACATGTATTACATGCATGTTACAGAAGGATTTTGGATCGGACAGGCCTGCGTGGTACAGGGCAGGGGCCTGTGAAAGAAAAGACACCAAACATGGGCTGCTTTTTTGCTCTGAGAGCATCACAGTCCAACAACTGAGCCTCACACCCTAAAACCTCTTACTGTGCATCCCGTGTCCTTTGCAGGTTGGAAAGCAGGAGAGGAGACAGCTGCAGCCCTGTGACTTACTGCAATGTAGGTTAAATACAGTTGAATTCACAGCTCATTACAGGTGGTGGCTTAAGCCTGCCCCCAAATGAGGACAAAAATGGTTCAAGCAGGTTTGGTTTATTGTAAAGCTCATTAATAAAGCCACACTCAGGAGGCAAGGCTTGAAACTCAGACCAAGTGCTAGCATACGCAAGGAAGGAAAAAAACCATAATCACTATGGTGCCTCACTGGGATTTCCCTCCTAAAAAAACCAAGGTGCAGAGAGAAAACGGGCCCCGGGAGCCCAGCATCCACCAGATGTCACTGATGTTCCTCCCAAAACCAGAGCACCCAGCATCAAGCCAGGTGGGGCGGGGAGCAGGGGGGGGCGGGGGGGAAAGTACATCACTGGTCGATGGGTTCTGTAAAATTCCAGGAAGTTTTCTACTGAAATCAAAACCAAATCTGTTTCGAAACCCCTACAACATTTTTGGCCTTCTGTATAAAGATGAAGTGCCACCTAACTTTTCCTATTTACAAAGTCTGCTGTGCTCTGCTTATATTACCTGTGTACTCCTGACCTCTCTTACTCCCTGCTGTTTCTTCTTCTGGGTAGATTGACATGGGACTCATAGGAAGGGAAAGAGCGAGCTCGAGACGAGCTGTTCCCCTATTTTTTCCCCTCCTGTTTCCATTCAGCCTGAGGTTTTACTCACCCCCGGGTACAGTTTGGATGGCAGAGCTGGCAAACAGCATTCCCGTCGGCGTATTTCCAGACGAGGGTGTCGTTCTCGCCCAGAACCCCCGCTGGGCAGGATTTCACGCAGTGGGGGCCATCTATAAAATGGGCGCACTTCATGCAATTGTCGGGGCCCTGCAAAGAGAAACAGCGTGTTTATAATGCCCTTACATCAGCCTATCCAGGAGGAAATTCATAAGATAAATCTAAATGCCTTCCACTGCTGGAAGTTTTCAGCATCACCTGGTTTTATAACCTTGCTATCTGACATCCTTGCGAGTATTTCCCCTTGTAGGATAGACTGTACAAATGGCAGTGCCTGACGTTTAAAGCTAATATTTTCGTGAGTTTCAGTGTTGCTGCTTTTTTTTTCCTGCCTTCTGCCTGTTTGGAAAGTTTGCATTTTTCATTTAAGATGAGGAATAATTTAATGACACCTTGATACAGGGTAAGCTCAAAAGCAGAGGGCCAGGTTGCTGCTGGTACCATCGCCTGATTTAAAATGATGGAGCTGGACCTGCTGACACCTCCCTGAAGTACTGGCCTCAAATCATTACTTTCCTGTTTCTCAGCACAGATTCTTCCCTCTGCTAGGGAGAAGCAGGGGATTAGGAGACAACCCAAGCAGTCCATGCATTTTTTTACTTTGAAGAGCACTTAGTTTGTGTTTAGAGGCATTGCCTTTGGTCATTTTTGGCAGAACTGTTTTTCTTCAGACCAGAACAGCACCAGGAACGTCCTAAATATTTTAAAGCAGGGCAACCAGCAATTCTGGGTCAAATGCTACTATGGAGAAACACCAGACCAGATCCATAATGCTGGTTTCAGTGGGACTACAGTGAGACACGCTACAGGAAGATTATTTTAATTACTGTAATGTCCAAGGGCCACTCTAATGCAGTGATTGCTAGATCCTGGGCAAATATGGAACACAGGGGTGGTCACCACCTGAAGGAGATCATAATGTTAATAGCATCCCTTAGGACATGGTGGTCTAAGCTAGGCGGGAGGATGGAAATGCTTCACATTACTGAGCAGTGACTCTCAGACGGATGACGGGCAAGGGTCGAATACTCAGTGGCTGCAGGGGATGGCAAGAGGTATTTAAAGAGTTGGGTTAAGGAGCACAGAGGAAGATCTGTGATGGAAGCAGGAGATTTGATTTCAATTACTCCCCCTCAAAATAAAGAGAATTAAAGTTTTACAATTAAGGTATGAGTTTGAGCTGATTAAAAGGAAATAATTTTGCACTGCTGCCAACCTGGACGTTTCCTAACTCAAAAGAGTATTCTCAAAATTAAAGAAGAATAAAATTGAGGAAGATACTGGATGACTAGCAAGAATACACTGCAATAAGTTTTGTAGAAAAAGCTTTTGTATGAAGCTGAAATACTTAAACAAGCTTGAAAATCCAATCATTTTGTTTTGATCACCTTTCTTTGAACGTAAATTACACCTGCAATTACTTTAAGATAGGTATTTACTGTAACCTAGTTAGAGGAGGGAACATAGTTTTAAGCAAAAACTGCTTCCTGAATATTTTCCAGTAAATATCTGGTTTTGACCACAATTTTATCACGGCTTTTCAAAAAGGCAAAAAGCTACCGTTTTAATCCACTATTTTTAACAGTTCTCTCCCTCTGAATAAGGAAATTTAATTTGTTCACGCCAACTTGGCTGTTCAGTAACTACATGTTCCTGAAATGTTCACCAAATTACTGTATCGTCACATACGTAAGTAAGCCTTATGTTTTCTTCTTCTGTAAAAAGACGTAAAAAAGAAAGGCCTCACAATGTCTGTGGCTGTCGATTACGTGTATGATAGGTGACGTGAAAGAGAAATAATACCCTGAGGTTCCCTCTCCCGTCTCTGCTCCCCTGCCCTCAGATCTTGCCCTCTAACCCCCCAATCTCTGCCCAATCCTAGAGAAGGGTAAACAAGGCCTCAGGATTATCTCAACACGGGAAATACGTATTAACACATGGTCTGAGGCGCAGGTTTGCTAAGCTGAATCTGCTCTTACAGGTCCGGTGCAGGTTGCGTTGTACGCGGTGGAGTTTTGCACCAGGCACTCGGGGTGGCAGGGGAGGCACTTGGAGTCCCGTTCAAACTCTCTCGGCTCCCTGGAAAAAAATAAAAATCAAATAAACAATTAAAACCCAGGCTGATTAGTGAGTGATAAATTTTGGTTGTCTCTCCTTTTTCTCACTTTTCCAGTTTAAATACTGGGATGATGGTACCGAGACAGGAGGAGGTAGAGACGGACCCTCCTGGTTACACCGGTAGCACTTGCTCAACGCAACCAGGGAGAGGTAAGAGTAAGGGAAATTCGGTTGACGGTGAAACACATGGCACTCCAGATTGCACGCTACAAATGAGTTTACTTTTCCTTTTAAGCTAACGACACAGAATATTCGCAACAATTTCCAACGGCTTTTAAATGGTAGTGATGCAAAGAGATCAGCAAAAACAGTTCAAGTGATTCCAAGGCTCCAAATAATAATTAGGGAAGTTAAACAGCAATGCACTGATAATTAAATGCACGCCCTCCCCACAACACACAACGAATCATTAAAATATGAAAGTTGGGAACAGATGGTTTCAACAGCAATAAAGCTGTTCCACTTCAAGTAATGGTGTTATTAATTAAACTGAATCTACCCACCATTTGACACAAAAAATGCCCAGATCTGCCCTTCAGGTCATAATAGCTGCTGGAGGGAATTCACTTACAAAAAAGGCAGCTGCTGAACTGCAAGTTGCTAGAGAAATACAAACATCACGGGCATCAGCACCATGTCAAGTACTTGCTTAACGCTAATGATTTTTAAAAGTCAAACTTTGAAAGATTTATTTTACAATTCCTGTCATTTTCAGTGCTTGTCGTGCCTTTCCCACTTACATCACCTGTTGAACTGACTGAAAAACCCAGGCACAGCCCAGACACCCCAGCAACGATACGTTTTCCTTGGCCTGAGCAATGCGGAAGCAAAAATTGCTGCTCCCAGTGCGTTTTGGATGAAAGCTCATGCTCACTTGACTGCAACTTTGCAAATTGCAAGGGTGAGCCGCTCATATGAGCAAACATAAAGAATCCTTTTGCAGTAAGGAAGCCTACCAAGGAGTGAAGCCCCGGCTCTGGGGGTGACTGAGCTCCCAGCTCCTGAGCTCCGACTGACTCCGGCTCTTGCCCAATGTGCTTGATGTAACAGGCATAGCTTGGATTTTCACTGGGGCTTTAAGCTCCTTTATTTCTTATAGGAAGGAAGCGTAAGGCTTAGCCTCCTTGGGCCTCCAGATAAGTCTCCTCGTGGGCTTGAGGCGATGTTTTCATAGCAGTCACCATGGCAGAAGCAAACTCCTAAGCAATGCTGAACAGGGAAGGAGAGGTACCTCAACCAGATACTGTGCTCACACAACATCTCTGCAAAGCTGGCGAAATCCCATGAGACCAGAGACCCTATTTTTTGCTTTCTTCCTAGCTACAACATGTTCTAAAAACCAAAACCCCAAAATCATTGCCAAAAACCTCAAGCGCCCCCCAGACACCTTACCCTTGTAGTATGTTGCACTGTCTCACACACTCCTTCTGGCGATCGAAAAACCTGCAGGAGGAGCAGTGGAAGGGTCCTGGGCCCCAGCAGCCCACATCCGAGCACAGCGGGTCACAAACATGCCTGGCAGCAGCTGGGGGAGAAGGAGAGACAAGAAAAGCCGTGAAAGTCAAGGCAGGAGAGAGGGCAAACACAGCACTGCCAGTGACTCCATCCTCATCAGCCAATTTCTCCAAGTTGTTTCAAAGTAGACATGAATGGTCCTGGCAGTGTGGATGAAGAATAGTCATGCTTCTCTTAATTCCCAAATCCTGAAATTAAGAGTGACTTCTGGCCTTTAGAAATAAGAACAAGCTCCTCTGTGACAGTTTAACAGCTGCATGATAAAGCTAAACCAGTTAACAGACTGAGAGAGTTGGGGTTGTTCAGTCTGGAAAAGAGAAGGCTCCGGGGAGACCTTATTGCAGCCTTTTAACACTTCAAGGGGCCTTATGATGACTTTTTACCAAGGTCTGTAGTGACAGGACGAGGGGCAGTGGTTTTAAACTGAAAGATGGTAGATTTAGATTGGATGTAAGGAAGAAATAGTTACGATGGGTGGTGAAACACTGGGACAGGTTGCCCAGAGAAGTTGTAGATGTGTCCTCTCTGGAAGTGTTCAAGCTCAGGTTGGATGGGGCTCTGAGTAATCTGATTAAGTCAAAGATGTCCCTGTGCATGGCAGGGGGTTGGATCTTTGATGGCCCCTTCCAACCCAAGCCATTCTGTGATTCTATGATCAAGTTCCAAAATACAACAAATTCATATTCTGCAAAGAGAAGTAATGAGAATTTGGCCCAGGGACCACTGCAGTCAACAGCAGCCTGGCTGAACAACAGCTTTGACCTTGTCAAAGAAGTCCAATGTTTGGAGTTAGATTCTGTGTCCTTCAGCCTATGTGGCTTCACTATGTCCCTGGCAGCGAAGCAGATCCTTCGCATCTGCTGAACACCATGAAGTCCACATCCTCAGTGGGAAAAAATCCCACTTTTTCCTTACCACCTTCATTAAAGCGGTATCACTGATGAATTTTGCAGCCAGGGGAAGAGAGAGAAAAAAGCCTTGCTCGCATTACTCTTGCCTTTCAGCACGAGCTTCTGCGGGGAGCAGGAAGGCAGTGCTGACTTACCACACTCATTTTTATTTCTGTTCTGTATAATCTTTGTTTTCTGGCTCTGAGTTGCAAACAGGCTGTGCCAGTCCATGGTGTCAGCGTAGCAAAGGTTCTTGTTCTTCATAATGGCAACATCTCCATCACTTATTTCCTTGAGGGAACGCAGCCCTAAGGACTGTATTTTCAAGTTAACAACAGCAAGGGAATACTGGCCACTAAAATGGAAACGGACAAAAAGAAAACACATGGAAGAAAGAGAATTAGTAAGCAGGTTTTACTCAGCACGTTTGTCTTGTTTTCAAACGCGTGTTGCTGTGAACTGAATGTTGTTCAAGCAAGATGCACCTCAGCCCTCTAAACTTAACACCTGGGACATGACACACCTATCGCAAAGCAACTGCAATACTCCTATCTGGTTTTGCGTGGGCTTTTTAAGCTAAAACTGGCAGGACATGCGCGCTCTGTCAAATAAATGATGTGCAACAATGGTTGTAGGTAGAGCAGCTGTTATTTTGTGCTGGTCCACGAAGTCATCGTTCCTCTGGGCGTAAGCCCAGGAGGGTGCTGGATGCACTGCTGGTGTCCGCACTGCCTGGCAGCCACGGTCTCCATCCCCAGTTGCCCAGCTACCTCAAATCCCAAAGTGCTTCTGATCACATTGTAACTTGTCCCAGACTGCAAAGAGCGCTATCTGTCCTGCTTGCGCTTCCAGGCTGGCGAGGGAGACCCTGGTCCTGAGAGCAGGCTCAGGGCAGCCCTCCACATGCAGTACAGAGCTGAGGGTCCCATCCTCCTCGGGGCACATTATCTACTGCTACAACGACGGTGCTCTACTCCTCACAGGGTTTTTCCCATTTTGGATCAGTTTTGGGACACCTGAGTCTCTCAGTGCCTGTTACTTTGGTGTGCTCAGATAAGCACAGCTCTAAACGGAGTTTCTTCTACAGTTGCCCTGGCACACAATTTACTCACTGTTGCTTGGTTCTGCCTCGTATAATCTCCAGATTTTCAAAAGCATAGAGATCAGTAGCATTATCCGGCCAGGCCTGAATCAACAAAAATCCTGAAATGAAGAAAAGAAGATTAAAGAATATTATTAAAAATAATAATAATGATAATAAAACCACAGTCAGTATTGGCAGTAAAACCTCCTCCTTGAGCTCCTCCTGCACCGGGAGAAGGAGCTTGTGCTTTCCCTGCGCTTATCTGAGAATCTCAAAGTGAAAAATGACATTTTAGGGAGCAGGGAGATATTTTTAAACCCCATTTTATAAACAGTTTACTTCTTAGACCACCACGAGGGCTCAGAAGCACAAGAAATGAGCGTGTCAGTGAGGCGCACATCCTGCCACACCGAGTCACCAGGGATGATGTCTCTTGCCAGCAGACACCCTGGCTGAGAGGCTGTGGGAGAAAGGCATCGCACCATCCCATTCGTGAGCTGTTCTCAGGGACAAGGAAAACTGAAGAGAAAGCAGAAATGGAGCAGGATGGAGAGCCGCTCAGAGCGGATTTGCTAAGGCAAGCAGATTTCCCTGCTCAGCCGAGGCACTCCGAGCGGGAGAATTTGGGAAATTGCAGGTTGCCGTATGAAGCTCTGAGGTTAGTCATTGCTATGCTGCAGGGAACCAGACAGGTAAAAGACAGAAAGAGAAGGGGAACTGGAGTCACGTCTGTGGATCCAGCTCTGATGTTACACTCATTCTATAATGGGCTGAACGAAATTACTTTTAATTGACAGTTGGTGCAAGACTTGGCTCTGCTGGCCACTTTGTGCTCGTGGAGACACATTCACCCCAAGGAAGAGCTCTTCAGGCTAGAGAGGGTGTCTCCATGAGGATGATGCAAGCCACTGAGCACGCTTCCCTAAGGAGCCGTTGAAACATTTTCCTCAAATAGAAACACACTTGGCTTTTTTTAGCCGGAGTGGCACGCCTCTGCATCACCACATATTTCTTGGGTGGCTGAGGACCTCCTCTGCTTTTACTCTTCGCTAGGGCTGACAGTTCATCAGAAGGGATAGTCTGGCCAAACGACACACCTTGGATGGCTGGCCAGGATGGGTTTCGTGGGCATAACGCTGGCGAGGTGCTGCTGACCACCCTTCTGAAGAGTGACCCCTGGTAGCTCTGAGACAGAAACTGTTTGCTTGCATTTCTCATCACGTGCTTAAAAAATTTCCCCCCTCTCCCTTTGTGTTTTTGGCAGTACTGATCAGAGACCACCTCAGCTTAAAACCCATTGCTGACCTGATATTTCTTTGACTGTTTTGAAGACATCCAACTTCTTGGGGTCCAAGGGTAGGGTCTTCGTGAAGGCATCGCTGAAAAACACAGAATGAGGAATTGGGAAAAGAATGGCTCAGTCTGAATTCCTCCTTAGCCCTTCTCCTATGCTAAAGGACCAGCAGGCAACTCACCCTCGAAATGCAACTGGCAGAATACTGACGTCCCCGTTGATCTTCGTACAGTTTTTGAAGGAGTCAATATTTGTGGCGTTTATGGAGAGGATCCCTTTAAGTTCACCTATTCCGATGCCATTGCACACTGTTAAAAGAGAGATCCAAAAGTCAGGAGGGGAGAAGAGTGAAGCACAATCACATGGAAGGCAAGAAACATGAAGATGCCATTAATCCAGAAAGCACTCCCATATGGTCAAGCCTATCTCTGTAAGATAAGTTTCATGGATCTTTTGCCTACTGCTGCTTTTCAGAAAGCACCACAGGACAAACGCTTCCTGCCTGCCCCACTGCGCAGGTCTGGTCCGAGCATCTCTGCACACAGGCTCTGGCACATGCCCTTGTCTCTCTTTGTCCCAATTTCTTTCTGTTCACCTTGATGAGATACTGGGAAGGACAAATGAAGGAGAAGGGCGATGTGCAAGAGACGCACGCACATGACGCACAGTTTATCTACTGTAACTGTGGTGTATCCCAGTTGCAGAGCATGCTTCACAGCCACCGTTTCCTGATCAAACCACTTGTCAGTTCTCCAAACTATCATTGGATATTTATTATTGAATTTGCACTTAATTAAGGTCAGAACGCCATGTCGTTTCTCTAATAAGCTACCTAGCATCTCAAAGCCTTACTGGTTTATTCCCTGCTTTTTATACCTTTGCTGCATAGCCCATCACACTTTTTACACTTCCGAACACCGTTTTCTTCCACTTCATAAGCATCAGTATTGCACGAGCGAACGCAGGAGCCATGGTCTGTCACCACGTAGTTGTCTGGAAAAACAAGGATACGAAGGTCATTGGAATATGAGAGAGATGAGTTGGGGGCTGCACAGGCACTTCAGTACTAGGAATAAAAAGAGTTTTTGAACTTTCGGCATTCTTGGCAAAGTACAGACATTAATTATTAATTCTCACAAACATTCTTCGAAGGTAGACAGACAGACAATGTTATCACCATTTTACAGAGAGGGGAAAGGTCACAGAAGGATAAACCAACATTGCCAAGGTCAGGCTGGGCAGCAGTGCCACAAGAAAAATCTTCAGAAGTCAAAATTTAATGGTTAAAAATCAGGAAAGGTGATGGATGCAGACAGTTTGAAGCAGCTGTCTTCTTTACCGGGTATTCTCTCGTTTTTGTCACCTGCTCCCGGTTCCCACAGAAGTTGAGGAGAACAAGAAAGTGCTCTTGCACTTGGCCATAACGCAGAGAGACGACACAGGTCCCTTCCCACCTCCCTCCACTCCCGCTGTCTCCTCTGTGGCTGCGACCTGAAATGAACTTACGTGGACATTCCCTTACACAAGTGGCTCCAAAGCTGTATTTTCCATCAGGGTTGACATCCATCTGATAGGTGGTGGGATTATACAGGACCAATGGCGGACACGTGTCTTTGCACGTAGCATCATCCCGAAACTTGCGGCATGCCTGTCGTTGAACAACAGCACTCATTAAACTACCTTCACTTTAAGAAGCAACAATGGTTTTACATTAGCTCTGTACTAACACTCTAATGGCCTCATCTGTTCCCTGCTTAGCTCTCACGGAAACCCCAACCACCTACAGGAATGGTCGCTCCTGCTTTGAAGGTGAAACGTTGCTCAGGTTGGGCAATCGAGTTTAATAATTGAAAAAAAAAAAGAGAGAACGTGAGGTTTTCTTGTTCTGAACAAGAAACTCAGCACTCTGGTGGAGAGCTGCTGGGATTCACGTGGGAACAGGAGCAAATTTGCATGCCTTAGAAGAATCTTCCCTACAAGCAGTAACCAGATCAAGACAAACCGTACTTTTCTTGGCCGCTTTTTAATAACCTAAATCAAATCAAGTCCTTTCCTGCCGATTACTGACTTTTCTGACTAAATATTAAACTGAAGCCATTATATTTGGCTGCAGGTAATGAACAATTTAGCAGGCATTTATGAGGGACAAGTTGGTTCTTCCAACCTAATTCTGCATTAAATTAATAATCACTCTATTTTCCCCTTTTTTCTTCCCTGGCTTTCCAGATGAGAGAGAATAACAGTCGTCTTTGTGAGCCAGTAAGGGCATGATAGCCATGCAATTTCTAAGAGGACTAGCGATACAGATAACAACAAAGCCCAGACCGGATGGTTTCTGAGTGCAAACACGGGGAAGAGTTAAAAACACAGTGTGCATCCACCCCCTGAAACTCGTTAGAAAAGCAATGGGATTTTTTTCCTATAAAAGCTCAATTTGCTCCTTCTCCCTCCACTGCCCCAGGGTCCCCCAAACACAGTGCTTTTACAGCAAGAGAAAACCAGAAAAGGAAATCTTGATTTTATGTCTGAAGTTCAATCCAATGCAAAAAGAGTGAAGATCCATCATACTTTATTCTCCTTACAAGTTCTTCTTCTAGCAAACTAAGATTATGACTGACTAGCATTAAGGAGCAAGTGGCAAAGCTGTGCTGGCATGGCATGGCACCGTGGTGGCAGCTGAGGACCTGGGGATCTGCCTACATGGGGAAGTTGCTCTACAGCAAACACTTAGGGGCTCTGCAATAACTTTGAGCTCACTGGGCTCTCGAAGGCACTGACGCTGGTTTTGAATGCGTTAGGAAGGTCCAGAGTCAGTAAAGACCAGCTAAGGGTGCTGTGAAGTTCATGTCCTTTTTCGTCCCACCGACCACCCGCACAGGGAAGCCCCAGGGCACTCTCCAGGTCAGCATCTCTCAGAGGCCTTCTCAGGTGAAAGAAGGCTAGAGGACATGCAGCTGAAAGCCCGCCTCGCCATGCCCAGGGATTTAAGCAGTTATGGTGGTGGTGTAGCATCGTTACCAGGCAGTCGCTCTCCCGAGGCCCCGTGCACCCTGCAGCGCACTGGTTGTGACAGCAGTCGCTGGGCACCTTTCCCCTGCACCGGCCAGAGCACTGCTGGGCACAGATTACTTTCGTTACTGGAACACACAAGAAAAAAGGAAAAATGTCGGTAATGAAGAATGTTTAAGCTGTACTTGCTGTAATGAGATCAAGAAATACGGATAAAAGGCTTGGTGCAGGATCTGTGCTAGATTTTCCCCATGGGATGCATATTCTGCCCTCGTATAAGACCAAAGCTCAGGAGGGGTGAGAGCTGGTGTGGGTGGTGGCAAGAAGGGGTTGTGCTCGACCCGTAATTATCTTCGCTCTTGCGAGGTGCTAAGCACTCTGGTCCCAGCCAGCAAACCATGCCCTGCTTAGAAAGAGCACCCAGGTCCCTGTGGCATCAATGCCACAAGAAAAACTCCATGGAGTCATTGCATCTTACAGCTGGGCATCAGAGCAGGACCCGGCTCCATTTTGTTGAGAAAATCTGCTATTATTAGCGCTAGCTTTGGGAAAAACAACACGATAGAATAACTGCCAGGACTCTCTACTATAATGGGAAATCATACATCATTGGTGTGGTGTTAGAATCCCTTCGATGCACTAAAAATATTTCTGAAATCTGCAGAGAGAGGGAAGACCCACTCGGCAGACCGATTTCATACACACAGTGTATTATTTTTCTTTCGGCTTCAATTCCTTGGCCAAATTTTATCTTCATTACTCAACTCCCACAGGGTTTGCACCAGTGCAGCAACTCGGAGGAAGAACTGGCCCTGATTCAGCTTTTTGCAGGGAAGCAAAAACCGCCTGCAACATTTTGTTGAGAGTCAGGAAATCGTCTCCATTCGAGTATCAAAGCAGAGAAAACAATAATCAGAACAATTAGCACCCCCCCCCCGAAATTAATGACTATGGCATGTGTTTGTATCAGAGACACAAAACAGGATTGTTTGTTCTCTACAAAAAAATTACTGATCTACAGACGCTGGCATTAGACGTCAGAGAAACTTGAAGGCTAGTCTGCTGCGTTACAGCACCCTGAGCATTTCGGCTGCGCACTACAGGAACCGTTATCAACTTCACAATTGGCACAAATGAATTACAATATCATCAGGAATTCCTGTAAGTCCGAAACAGATTCTTGTTAATTAACAGAAAATTACTGGGAAATGTAGCCTGCTACAGGGTATATAACAGTGATTTTTTAAAAAATTCTATTTCCCATCTTTTTCCATTACACACTTTTGTATCCAAACTGTGTTATTTCATTTTTCTTGTAGGCCTATAAGCAAGACATTACATTTTCAAGAAAACAGTCTATTTCCACAATATGCATTAGCTTCTCTGATAACAACTCCTCCATTCAACTAGAAACAGGGGAATAAAACACACATTGTTCTACACGAACAGCATTTTGATATCATTTTTTTCATAAGCATCATCAGGGGAGTAAAACATCTCATCACTTTGATAACTAGTGACTAGAGCTTCCTGCTGGAGACATACATCACAGCAAACGTTTATATTTCATACAGAATACCTCATGTTTGTTGAAGGAGAAAGATACGTATCACCCCAAACTTTCCCACATATGGAAACGTGGGATACATTTTTAGTTGGCCACATTCTCAAATGCCTCGAGAGGAGAGCCAAGGCCTGCAAATGGTTTAGTTTCACGCACTCCTAGCCTCTTCCCGAAGCCAGCAAGAGTTTGTAAACGCTGGAAGCTTGCAGGGCTCAGACCTGAGGTTTCGCAAGCCCCCAGGACAGCTGTGAGGTCTCAGCTGCCTCCGGGACTGACCTGGGAAGGGTTTTGTGTGTGCAGCCACTGTCCACCGCAAGAGCGGTTCAAGGCATGAGTCAAACTGCAGAGCTGACTGAAAAAAAAACCCCTAAAGCTTACACTAAATGGAGAGAGAGAAGCTGTACGTTCCCTTTTCCTTAAGCTCTAGAAGCTGTACAGATTTGGCCTGATACTTGCAAGCAAGAAGCTTAGGTTTAGGTGATTATTCGCAATGGAAAACCGAAGATAGGAGGTTGCTTTCATTTGCCTTATGTCTAGAACAGCAGTCTTTCCACTGAACTTTACATAAAACCAGCAGGAAAGAAGAATCAGAACCGGTGCATTTCCCTACTTATTACAGAAAAAGGAAATGATGAAGTATCAAAACAAATTGAGATGGGCTTCCTCCTCTGCGTTTACTTTAGACGAAATAAAGTCTTGCAACATCTCAAGCACTTCTAAATGGATGTTTCTGTCACTCTCTTACTATCAGGCAAGCATGCTACTGGCAACATTTTACAGTAAAGCACAGGCAACCAAACTGAACAACCTCACAATGCCAAGTAACTTCATTTACTACTTAAAAAATGGCTACGCATTTTCTGACAGCCTTCCAAAGGTTCTCTGAGTACAGTATGTAGTGTGATTACCCACATGAAGGTGACATCTTTTGTGTTCACAAAAGAAACCTACAGGGATTCCAAAAGGAGGAATTAAAGCCAGCAAAAATTAGGTTATGTTGTTACTTCTAATAGCAGAAATCAATCCAAGGTATTAACTAGCCTGCAGAACGGCTCTGTGGGGAACAGCAGGAAGGCAAACAATTCACCACACAGCTACCGCATTCTCTCTTGTATGGTAAAATAACTGGAAGAATAAATATTCTCAAGTGCCGATGGGAGAAAGTTGTGGGCAACAGACAAAAGCTTTCCATGAGGGAGAGACCGCCGCAGTCTTTTTCCTCTGGAGGAACAGCACATCTGCAGGGAAACACAGACCCAAGTCAAACCACCCCAAGGTTTCCCTTCCAGAAATGGAGCTGCTGGGGGGAGTGGGCATGGCCGTCCTCCCTGCGACTGCGCTTCTGCAGAGCGGGAAGCAGGCCGCGTCCCTCCGTGGCGCGCTTCAAGGAGCCCCAGCGTAGCGGGATGCAGAGAAGGACACGTGTGAAATGCACATCACTAATTCACGCTTGACAGGTTAGTTTTGGGATAGATAGAAACTTAGTACGTCAGAGCACACAAGATATTTCGTAACTAATCTGCAGGCTTACACGTCTGGCAGTTCTGCTCGCCAGGGCCCCAGCAGTGGTCTTCTGTGCAATTTGGATGGCATTTGGGACCTAAAACACGAGAGCAGGGTTATTACATTCCATAACTATGGACAAGAACAACATCGTGTGAGTCACAGAAAACAAAGACTCGAGCTTTCGCTTTTGATGATCGGGGAAGAAGCACCTATACGCCAGTGCTCAAAAATTTTGAGAGCTGGACCTTAAATCCCTATTCTTTGTTCATCTCTGGTTTCCTACGTGCAGTTCTCCACACCTTTGAGCAAGCGCGCGCAACAGTCAGTCAGTCTAGCTTTTGAAAGAGGCATATTTTTCCCAGGAACAGGAATCTCTGCTACTGCCCGGCTGGTCCTTCTGCTGGAGTTTGCATGCAACGGCAAGTCCCTGCCGGCTTGCGGCCGGGCATCTGCCAGCTGCTCGCTACAGGCCACATGTAAATCCATGTTTCTGAACAACGCAGTTCTAAAAAGAAAACAAACCCAACTGGATTTGCAGGCAATTGCCAGCTACTCCAGCCACAAAGCAATTCGACTTGTCTGCTTCGCACCCTCCTCCTGCCCTCTGCCAAAAATACCTCTCGGCGTAGGACTACGTGGCAGATGGACGATCGACGGAGAGGTGGCAGGACGGACAGACACCCTGCCTGACCTTGAAGGTTCAGTGCCAGGCTCTTTCCCGTCCCTCTCTCCTTACTCTTTTCTATCTTTTTCTTTCTCTTAATGACAAGGAAAGTCCCATAGAAACAACTTATTTTAGGTTACAAGATCGTTATTAAAAGCATAAATGGCTGTCTAAGCAGATTAATCTGGAATTCACTGCATTTAAGAGGAATTTCCTACTAGAGTGATTCTTCCTGCTAGCAACACGTGATTCTCCCTCCCCCCTACCACCCATCAAATAGCTGAACAAATGCCAGTATTTGTCCCAAGAGTTGATTGATTTAGTGCGGGACTAAAGAACTTTTTTTTTTTTAAAGTTCAGAAGTTAAAGGTTAACATTTCTGCGGTGTTTAGAGCCAAACTCCTGTGCTGACTTGTATAGTTTGCAACTCCTTGATTACGCTACGGCTCTGCAGAAAAATACGTCAACACAGAAGTTGGCTATTAGCTCTCAGGCAATTACGCAACTGGAAGAAGATAAAGAAAACATGTTTTTCCATCAATTTATAGTGCCAGAAATTAAATGCTCAGAAATGAAAATTAACTCTCCTTTCCATGGGGATTTTACAAGGGACTCATAAGGCTGAAGGATTATCTTGAGCCCACTCTAAGCATATGCTACAAAAACTTTTAAATATAAGCTCATCTCCCTGCTGATCTAAAGCATCAGATTTATCTGCCTGCTTATCATTAATTTTGCAAGGGTAATCCACGCGGCCAAAAACACCAGTTTTACAGCACTCAAGCTTGGGCCTTAGCGCTAAAAAGGCTTCAAGTCCCACAGTAACTCCATGAAGGTACCCATACGGGTTTTCTAGACCAGAGCCTTATATTGTAAACAGAAGATTGCTGGAAAGCAAATGAGTGCATGTTATTCTGAGCTGCCTTTGAAGAACACATACACATGTCTGAAACCAAGAGAAGCTTTCCCAAGAACTTTGCTGAGCTATGAGTTAAGGACCTAACCACCACGAAAAATTACATCTCAGGCTGGTGGGGAAGAAATGAAAGGACTTCCCTTGGAAAAGGGCTTAGTCGTCCTGCATGCAGGAATTGCTGGACGTGAAACCCACTGCACAAAAGATGGGGTGTTCGTTCTTCTCTCTGAAATGGAGGAGCGCATAGCATTTTTGGTAAGTTAATACTCACAAGAAGACAGGTTGCTTGCGTATTCAAGCACTGAAAGAGGCTTCTTGCTCACGTCAATGATGTCATCCCAGAGAACAGTGTCCATATTGCATAGTTTGGGGTTGTTGCTGATTTTAACACCTCCATTGAGAATTTCTGCCAACGAAGGAAAAAAACTGGTAAGTGAAGCAAACTGCCTAAGTCTTCTATCTCTGATCTAAAGAAAGGGAAATAAACCACCTATTTCTTCACCTCAGTCACACTATGCTGACAGAAAAGGACAATCTGCACAGCACCAGCACTCACGATGGTGCAACTAACACCAGGCTCAGACTGACAGGTTCTGGAGGGTCAGCTGTTGTTGGATGCCACTAAGATGCTACGACATGTGGCTTTCTGCCTGGTGCCACCTTCAGAGGCCACTGCATTCAGCACACATGGCAATGCTGGTGTGAACAGCCAGAGACCGTGTAAGACCCTAATTCGAATGCCATACAACCACCACCTCCCACTGGAATTTAACAGAAAATACTGATGCGTACACACTGGAATCAAATAATACAAAATAATGAGTGAATACTTCTCTGCCGTTTCGGGGGACACAAATCTCACCAGCCTGTCGATGCTTTGGATTTTCTGGATCTTTCATAATGGGAAATTATGAACTTTCTTCCATCTTTTGAAGAAGGAAAGTAATTAGGAAACTGGGAAACTACATTCAGATCCTTGTTTTTAAAGGAGGATTTGATGTCATGTTACTCTGAGAGAAGATCTTCAATCATATCTTGATACCAATAACCTAGCAGTTGAAGTTTGCTGTACAGGTGCCTCCACCTCTTGCCGTCACCTCACCTGATAGTCGTTTCATTGGCAGCTCTCGGAGTCCCTGGGTTTTATTCATGTGGTAATTGGATAAAACTGCCAGGGCGTATGAGTTGTCATACAGCACGTTGCCTCGGATGATCTGGAGGTTTTCTAGGGGAATGACATCCACCATGTTAAGTGCGATGAGCACGTAGCCTGCAACCTCCTGTATTGTCTGAGAGAACAACAGAAGAAACAAGGTCCTTAATCCATAGCACTCTTCCACTCTTGACAGAGTTGCTGTCCTCCTCCCACCCCTCCAATCCACCATCTTTCAGTTTTAAGGAATGATAAACCACTTAATCTCATTAAAAAATAAATCCGAGAAGAAGAAGAAGGGACTACGTGGAAAACTTTGCTGTCTAAGCAGGTGTAAACTGACCCTTAGAGCAGCTACCAGTCATTCCAAAGGTCCAGCTTACCCCTGTTGTGTCCCCAAGCAAGGGCAAGTGGGGATGCCTAGGGGATGCAGGAGAACAGGGCAAGCATCTATGATATGGCAACCAAGTGTGATGCTTCCCCTGAAGACTTGCCCAGCCTCCAACCACTGGCAGCACAGACACACCATCTGATTGAGGCTTTCCCACTCTTCTGTGCCCCTTCCCTTGTGGATCCTCCAATGTTCAGCAGAGGGGAAGATCAGGTAACCTTCTCCCTCTTAAGCAATAAATAGTTACAGGACAAAAAGACAACTGAGGCACTGTCCCTGGACGTAGGTTAGTTCCTGCCTTGTACTGTGAAATGTATGCATTTCTATCTCTTACAAAAATCACCATAAATTAAAAACCCTCAGGCTACCACTTAGGATATCTTCCTATTCTATGAAGGCTACCAGTCAGTATTCAAGAGACCTGTTATGTTCCTGCGAACACTGAACTCCATGGTCAAGTTGTGCCGGGGAAAGAAAAATGGCAATGCCGTCATATTTGTAACCCATGCGTCTGCACCATCTCTCTTCTGATGCTTTTCACTATAATGAAATGATTTTTTCCCTTTCTTTGTTCTCTGAGAAGAAAAGCTCACACAAAGAGATTACTCTTCTCAACGCAGAAGACTGACCTGTTTATTCAAAGCCATCATACAAGAACTCTTGATACCAGACAAACACTTACCATATCGAAAAAACTTCTTCCTCTCCTGCCTCTTTCTTTGAAAACCTCCTAATCTGATAACGAGGCATGCAAAAAGCAACGCATTTAAAACATCCTCTTTAAACAAAAAATGTAACCTAAGGTGTGACGCTACTGCCGCTGGTGACAGCCTGGCAGCAGGGGAGCAGAGCTGTACCCTCGCCTAGTCTCTGCTGGTGGAGAACCTGGAGGTCCTGCGCCAGACAGTGCTCCTCTCCATGCCACGGCTGCATTTTAACATCCATCCCGTCTGTTCCCTGCTCAGCTTGCCATGGTCGCTCACGCACTTAGGCGCAAAACAAATGTTGAGATGGGAGCAGCACGTGTATCAACCGCAGAGGATTATCTTGAATATCGCTCAAAGTGTCCACGTGGGAAGTTACTGCACAGGACCTGCCTGCCTGCTCAGGGTGCAGGCACTGTGGGCTGGAGAAGCACTCACCACCATGGCAGGAGAAGGGGTCACAGCTTGGAGGGCAGAGTAAGGGCCTCCACGCTTCAAAATCTGCTGTCAGTGGGCTGTCACTCTACTTTGCGCTTTGCTTTGCCCAACAGCACCACAAAGTCTTTTGCCTTCTGAGGAGTGAGGCAATGCGTAAGAAGTGATAATACTTATAAATAAGAAGAAATCCATCTGCCTGGCAGCCAGCACAGGTTGACGAGTGCTTGAAAACCTATTGCTCAAAGTATCTGATTTGGTATAGTAGGGTCGAGCGTATCCTGCAGCCTACAGGTATGCCGAGACTGTGATCTGCAGTTTCTCTGACAATAGCTAGTTATGTTTTTGTATCACTACAGAATTTTATAGGTAGCTGATCCTTTGCACTTAAAAAATGCAGGGAAGGCCACATTGGCCAAGAACACTAACCTTCAGGAAAGAGAGGTCACGATTGTGCTCCACGTATGTAATCTCCAGGTTGCTGAGTACCACCTCGCAGTTGTTGTACATCCTCTGCAGGCTGGTGAAATGGTCTTCCACATGTCCCAGCTGGGTCAGCTTGTTATTTGTCCCTTGACAAACTGTGGAAGAAAGAAGAAAGCTCCATGAAGGAAAGCAAGAATAAGTGCAGGGAAAAGACTTGTTGCCCACCTATGTTTACAAGCACTACAGTAAGTGAAGCATCAGCACAGATTCCTAAGAAACAAAAATGTTATCTTGCATGACCCTAACAGCAATAGTGTAGGAAGCACGTGACGTTTCTCAGGCACAGAGATGTACCAGAATTAAGAGCTCGAATAATCCTCCATCACTTTCTGTTATATAAAAAACTCCAAAATGAGACTTCTGTACATAAGTCGCACTAAGTTTTCTGTATCACAAACATAACTCGGTTCCTGAGGAGAGGGCATGGATACAGTGCCATCAAACACTACTGAAAGAGGTATGCTGCCAGGTATCACCAAAGGAGATTTCCTTGAGGACTCATTTACAATACTTTCAGGAGCATTGAGTCTCCTTGTAATCACAGTGGGAGAGAGTGGGAGTTCCCTGCAGGACCCATCAAGCTGCAAGTCTGGGTCTTAAGAGCAAATTGAACCTGCGGGGCTCACACATCTCTTGCCACTCTAACACATTGGGAGTATGATAGATTCAGGAGATTTCCTGGCATATGCAGCTTTGGCGCACAAATCGACCCCAGCCTGCTTTGCTGGTGGGGAAGGGAGCGGTGACACACAGAGCGCCACTGAGATTACAAACATTTATAACAGTATGATGGAAAAACTAGCCCCCACCTGAAATTTTATTACTCTGCATTATCAAACCTACAGGAACGGACAGAAGTTATTACCACTATATTCAATTGCAATGAAAGAACAAAATGCAAATTGCATTAAAGAAAAAACCCACTACACACAAGCCCCAGAAACTCCATACTCATCCAGTCATCCCCTGGGCTATGCCTACATGGCTAAAATTAAGACATATCTGAGTTATGTTAATACACAGGAAAGGAGAATGATACAGAAGGCAACGTGGTAAAAAGCTTCACGACATCTTCCAGGTGGAAAGCTTCAGCCCAACTTTGGTCTTCAGTGGGAGCAAAAGGAGGTCATTATCTCATGGTCGCTATAACGCAACCCCAGCCTGAACTCATAGCTTTCCTTAACACACCGGAATAACTGCAGTCTTTTAACATGGAGAAAATAATAATTGAAATGATACTTCTGTAGAGCCATAATTCCTAGAAGCACCAGTCACAAGCTGGAACATCATTGTGGGGGGTGCTATAAAGCAAATAACAAAGACTCTTGACAAAGCTGGAAACACGTTTTAGAGTTAGTAACGTAAAGACAACACCTGTTGAAGATTTACTGAACAACTGGTGTTTTATTAGTAGGAAAAATAACTTAATAAGCAGTGATAAAAAACACATATCAATCGTCAAAACCATTTGCTGAACATGTGTTACTTCTCAGTACAGTCATCACCATTAAGGAGCTACAGTGATAACAGATTAAATACGCTTCGTCCATGTTTAAAGCAAGGCTATTCACTCGCATTCCTCAGTTATTTCTCATTGTATGTCTAGATAAACATTACGGTGTTTGGGATCAGAGTGGCAACTGCTAGTAGATGGGGACAGTTTAACAGGGGCTGTGATTACGCACCATCTAAGCAGCTTGTTACTACATGAGCCTCAAGTGTCGAAAATGACCATGTTTACATTTGCCTTGAATTTCTGTAACAGATGAGAAATTTCTAAGCAGGATTTTCTGTCCCAGTTTCAAAATTAACTGTTCCATTGTGATCATGGTTAAAATCTGCTTTTGCCTCCTTCTGCCTCAAGTATGAGGGCCACAAATTAGCAGCAACAGTCACAGTATGGGTGGGGTGGTCACATTTTTGAAGGCAGAAACTTAGAAATACTGTCATATGCTTGTCGGTCCTGGAAAATGTGGTGTTGTTGGGAACAGGGGTGAAGAGGCTTTGAACTGATTGGAAAATTAAGAGAGTCCTCCCAGAGGTCATCTTGAATTTTAAGCAATGTTATCCTCCAACCAAGGAAAAAGCCAGAAATAAAAGATTCTCAGACAGTTCAAAGCCTCAGCTCGGATGCTCTGCTTAGGCATCTCCGATCTGATCTCTAAAATAGTGTAATTTTGAAATGCGCTCCAATACAGCGCAGGAGCAGGTGTAGTTTAGACTGCTCACAGAAATGAAGACGTGTAAGTCAGCCTGTTATGGTCTTCAGGGCCCACAAATGGCCTGATGCTCTCGCCGCATCTCTGGTGTTAACAGCAAAGATCTGCCCTAGTACTCAGGACAGGCCCTATGCAAAAGCTGCAGTGTTTATGCTGTATCTGAACTGAAGGAAGGGCGGAAGGAGGAGCCTTCTCTGGCAGCATCCTCCTGGCCATCCGTGCCCATGAATGACCCTACGGGGCTTGACACCAGTCGGCCCGTACAAGGAAACAGTCCAGCTCACTGAAACAAGCCCTAGGAGAAACTGCACACATTTGAGTGTGCTTCCCTTGGGATCAGATAAGCATTGGAGCTCTGAACTTGGCTCAGCCGTTTTGAGAAACACAGACTTTTTCACTGCTTACTAGGTCAAGGCTGATGCACGAGGTGGAGGGCATGGTTACTCTTGTGCTTCTCCCTCTCCCTCTCCCATGGGGCTGCTCAGTGAACCATGCCAAAGAGTTGATTCAAGCTACAAATAATGCAGAACAATAAATAAATAAATGGACAGAGGTTATTTTTAGCTCAGGAAAGCTCTCCGATTTGGTTCACCGTGGTGCCCCATGAATCGCTGCATTGGAAACAGCTCTGAGGACAGCGAAGAGGCAGGATCAAATAGTCAAGAGAAGAAGCCTGCCAGCTTGTGAAACTGCAGAGGAAAACCCACATGTAATGAGCTCCGAGGACGCTTTGTGTCGGTCCTCGAGGACCTACTTTCTTCCCCTGTTCTGCAAGTAAAGAGCGCTTTGATGGCTCTCTATCAAAGGCGTCTTAAGCCACACGCAAAACCCCTTGTCCCCTCCACCAGGCTCATCACATCGTCTACGCAGTAAACAGAAGAGGTAGATTAGATGGTTTTTAAGATCCAAAGAGCAAAAGAAAATGAGTTGCTTCTGTTAAAATCTCAACAGTAGCTAGCATCAGTCAGACCACCCTACAGAAGCTTTTCTCCTCATGCACAATTTTTTGTTTGCTCAAAGGGATACAAGGCCAAATCCTTGTCTGGTGCAAAGACATCGAAGTACATCCAAAAAGTGAACTTCATGACAGCAGTATTTACCAAATGAGAACCTGGGTCATAAGTGGTATATGCTGAGCAATAAAACCCAAATCAAACAAAACAAGCTAAACCCCTGCAGCAGTATTACTGGACTCAGGCAAAAGTGCTGAATAATTTTCCAACTAGAACATTTGGAAAGAAAAGAAAACGATCCTTGCATCTGACGAATAATACCATTCCCGCAATTTCTTTGCTTACGAAAACCGTGTTCTGAAAAGATACGTGCTATAATTATCTGAATATAATACTACAGTGTGAATGCCATTCTGGCCAGAGGCAAAAGCACAGACAACGTGGCGCTCGCCTCACTCCACAGAGTTTTAAGTGCACATGCATGCTTGAGCGGATGGATTATTTTACGATTTAACCTCTATTGAGCTTGACCTATTTGCCGTTCAAAAAACAGGTTTTGATGTCACATACATTCATTATATACTTTTGTTTCAACGTGCAGTAAAGCCAGCGCTGTCCAGGTTTAGGAGACAGTGGTGGGTACGGATACTTGCGTGGTACTGCTTGGGGGCTGTAGTAGTATGTACCACATAATACACGTCCTATGTGGACACTTACACATGGCTACGGCACAATTTAGCTATAAAGGAGAATAAAAAACCAGAGAAATTTCCTGATGAAAATACAGAGCGAGCATGTCCCTGACCAGTAGAAAAGCTGAGATTCAGAACTGAATTTCAGGGCACAGGCTGATCCCTGAAAGACAAAAGCTTTACTCTTACCTGTAATGTTAATAAAAATACAGCCCGTCTGCAAAGTTTTGACACAGAGAGGATGGCCAGGAGGCTGCTGACTGCAGCAGTGCTGAGAGCAGGGCTGCGGGCTGGGAGCGCGGGGCTCTCCTGCCCTAGCCGGGTGATCTGCCAGACCCCCAGAGCCCCAGCCACAACCCCTGCGACACGGAGGCAAGCCGAAAAGCCTGCAGGGCAGCAGCACGGGATACCACTGGAAAGCATTTTATCTCCATGTGATGTTGCTCTTAGCACACACGCTGCGCTTCCAAAATGACAAAGTAATGTTGATCTTGAATCAGTTATGGTATTACCTAAACAGACGGTCGAAAAACAGGCAGATATTGCGGAAACGAGCCAAAATGTCAAGTGCTGTATAAGACAGCAGCGACCAAAGAGCTGAAGAAAGAGGCACGCTGTACTGATAAGACGCAAACTTGCTGAATTGTAGTGCTTCTGAAAAGTGCAGGGTTGGCTGTCCTGGATACTAAAATCCTCTCTCTGTGCCCAGACACGCTTGCTCCCCTTCTCTGCCTCAAACTTGGCCTTAAAGGAGTATTTCTAGGTGATGCAAACAGGTTCACCCTCCACAACCCTCTGCTCCTCAGCCTTTTTTTATCCTGTGCAGCTCAAAGAAGTGGAGTGAAACCAAAGCATTTCCTAAATGGCATTTTCCCCGAGTGACAGTAGGGAGACGGAATGCATCCACCCAGCTGTAACACTAAGAGACTGTATTCTCCCAAATCCATACAAGCTCAGATTAAACAAAGTGGTCTCCGCAGCCATTGCCCTGATACAAGTGAAATCTGTTTTCATTTTTTCCCCAGAAAATCTGATTACTGAAGTCCCAATCCTGTCACGCATATTTGTCCCAGACTTGAGAAAAACCCTGGAAAATGCTTTGAAACCAAATTATCACCGATCTCTAAATCATCAGCTGTTTCTGTCCATGCTTAGCCAGTGGTAAGTCTCTCTGCAGCTCTGACAGACACATAAAAATAAGAACTTGCAAAAGCAATTTCAGAGACACGCAAGTCCATTTCCATGCTTCATATATCACTTATAACTCTATACGCCCCGGCATAATAAATTTATATACTATTTCCGCATGTTTTCCAGACATTATTGACAGTAACGCAAAACTTGCAGACAAGAGATATTTGTTTAATCTGCCGGCACATTTATCAATATTCCTCTCTCTTCACTCATTGGCAGTAATTTAACTTTCGATTTTTTTTTAGGTATTTCATAGAAGAGCAGTACCTTACTGGGCACGTGGCCCAGATACAAAGCTGCCTCTGAAAGGTCAGGGGAGATAATGATGTCCTATGATCAGTGCTGCCCACAACCAATTCACCTTACTCGGAGTGTGGGGACAAAACCCCTTTCAAGCGAACTGGCATCATTTGGTAACAAATACTGCTCGACATGGGTCTGTATGGGCAATCACAACATCCCAAAACCCTGCCCCTCACACGGCCCGGGTCAGTCCTGCACAGCACATGGGGGATCCTGGCCATGCCCCCTACCTCCATGCTCGTCCCTAGGAGAAAAACTGTTCCCCTTTACGAGGGCGGCCACTGACCTTCACCTAATGGGGCCTGAGAAATTAACTGAAGATCCGTGTGTCATTCAAGCGCAAATCTGTACATCAGCTATAAGGGCAGGTCCTGTGTATCAGTTGGTTTCTTCAACTGACCTCAAAGCATTCCCTTACAGCTACAGAACAGATCTACACAGCCTACAGAAAAGTGAAGATAGTACTGTAAAAAATAAAAATAACGGCATTTGAGTTTAGAAGGAAGTACCAGAGCAGACAGGACATTTGTCATTGTGACTACCCTTATTCCTGACAGGAAGAGAAAGAACCATGCAATGCTTTCCCTAAAGAAAACAGGGTATGAAGCGTCAAAGATTGGAAAAAGAAAGTGACATTTTGTTATATGTGCTTAAACCATTTCAACAGAAACACTTCATACATTAACTGCTTCCTCAACGCTCGAGAGATGTGATGGAGAAACGCCAGTATTACTGGGTTGAGTGTGTTTTACATACTGAGTAAGAACGTTAAGAGGGAGGAAAGCCCACGATAGAAAAAGAAACCCAAATCTCCTGTGACGTGCTGTGGGAAGTCATGAAAAGCTAGAAAACAGGTGAGGAGTACAAACAGTGCTCAGACTTGGGCAGATGTTTTCCCTTGAGAACAGTGGCTGCAAACATACACGACGCCTAAAAAGTACAGTTTCAGCTTAACGACAGCAGCATTCAGGCACTGCAAATGCTGCCACAGATGATAATAATTTTTGCACACATTCAAATACTTTAATTTAAAACATTGTGAAAAACAGCCTCATGTGGCTGTACTAAGTCCCTGGTCAAATAATGTGGTTTAGAGTAATGCAGTTACTGAAATTAATTCCAACTTTTAGACACACTGGGAACAAAACAATGACAGAGCTCTTAAAAATACTTAGAAGGAAACAGAAATTGCAAAAGTGACCCAAAACTAATGCCATAGTGGAGAAAAAGAATATGCCTTAAGGGAAAGCTTTCCCAGTTATTTTCTTATTTATATTGACTTGACGAAATGAGCTTTTCCAGCTAAACCTAAGTTTGTCTTGTTCCTGTTAGGAGTGGAGACCTGCCCTCCAATGGCAAAAGTCACATCCTGAATTGCAAGAGGTGGAGGCAGTGTGACAGCTGGATGGCCCGATTGCTGGTGAGCGCCTTCACCTGAAAGAATAAATAATTATATACAAACCAACTTGCTCCTGAATGAAGATCTCTCCAAAGTCAGAGCATTTCTGACAACAAGGGATTCAGCTTTATCAATTCCCTAGGGTGTTTTGTTTTCCTCCTCAATATCATTTAGTAATATTTCTATTTTTCTTCTCTGTTGTCATTATTTAATTCAGCATGTATCTTCATTAATCCTCCAGATTAAGGCCAGACGGGGATGTGCTGAAATCATTCTTTCCACTGGCTTCAATGTGAACTGGATGGGGGACTAAATTCTTCCCTTGCAAATGCCGGTGTAAATTTGGAGCAACTACAATGACATGGTCGGCTAGTCCAGAGTTTGACCTTTCCCCTCTAAATGCCTTAGGATGCAACTGTGGGAGGGATACTGATATTTTCTGTGAATACCAGCAGAATTTCAAAGAAATGGGAACTGTCACCTTGCAATTATCTACAGTTTGTGAAAAGGCTGATTTCTAAAAGCGAATAATGGATTGTAATATTTGGAGGGCGTGTTTCCTGCGGGGTGCCGAAAAATAACCCAGTTTTAGATAAGTTTTCTTCTGATGGCTTTGTCAGTGGTCTGTAAGAAGACATCAAATCACCGCTGAGGATGCCTGCAGATGACACAAACATTGCCGGGTTTCTAAATCATAGAGAGACAGGCAACCTGCACAGGCTGGTTTGTATAATTTAGGAAAACAAGCCCTCTGAACAACATTTATTTGAAATACAGCCAAAGGCAAGGTCTTACATCAAAGACTGCAGAACACATACTAGACAGAAAATGGGGAGCCAGGACGCAATTGGCCTGAAAAGGACTTGGGGATAATAAGAGGTGACCAGCACGTCGCTTGACGCAACAGAAAACCACAGCCGCTGGGTGCATCAGTGGGAAAAAGCTGAGGGAAGGGAGGCAGGAGCCAGCATTAATTGCCGGCGGTGCCCCGGCACACCCGAGAGAGGCGGCCTCCGCACTAGAGGGCTCTCCTCTCCCGGCAAAGTGGGTGTCGTGGGGCGCAGCTCCTGCTCCCAACAGCACACCGAATGCTCCATTCGGGCTTCGACCCTTCTCCAAGCTGCATTGCAGCCCACGGCCCCACCATGTGGCCAACGGCTACTGCAGTATGACTTTGCATTGAGTTTTGCTGGCTATTTATTGAGAGCGATGGCTGGAAAGTCAAGCTCCCCAAGACGTCCTCACCAGCAGCTGGAGTGCTGCTGCTGGGTTGTTCCTCCCACCGGCACCCTTTAGGGAGGCTGCTGTAAAGGAAACGAAGAGCTTGTGTGGGGCTTTCTCTGTTGAGCTGTTGCTCAAGGTTAATGGCCAGATCTATCACAAGCGCAAATGCCCATGAACTCAAATAATGAGCTGTTCCTTTGATGTATTAGTGTGGAAAACCTAAGAATAAGGCAACTTGGTATCTATCGATCGCTATGCAAACATACATATGCACATATGCACAAGCGATAACAAACAGTTCATAATTTTTATACACACCACTGAATAAATTTTATACAGAAAACCACACAGGCACCTTCCTCCCCTTTTTAACCATCTTTATAGAAACTCAGGCCACACTGACTGTATTGAAGTCAACATCAACTTTGAGGTTCCCCCCTAGAAGTTCCTCTCCATGTGAGCCCGGTGAGCTTGGCCCTACAAATCTGTCAACACCAGGGCGGGCAAAGTGATGAGTTCACACCATAGGTTGTCACTTTTAGGGCTGCAGTTCCCTATGTACAGAACAGCGACTGAAGGTGGATGCTCTAAGGTGCAAAGCGTAGCTCTTCCAAGTCAAAATGCTAGCCACAGCTTAGACATCCAAGCGGCGTACAGCATGGGGAAACACCGCCGAGCGGTACAGAGAGGAACGAGACTTTAGAAACTGCTGTGGAGGAAATCGGGGAGCGGGGGGGAAAGGCAGAGTCAGTGGTATGTTTGTAACACTGGACAGAAGTATTGCCATCCCACCTACGCTGGGTCCTCCGAGAGAAAGCATTGCCCATGCCTGTGTTTCAGGACAATGATCTTTATGGTGTGAGAAACCTACACATTGATCAAAGTAAGTTTGTCCTGTACTGTGGAAGACAACCCCAAACAAGATCATGCAAGGCACAAAAGACCCCGGTGTCAGTCCCAGCAGGCTCTGTACCCTCCAGTGGTTTTCCCCAAGGATGGGCTCACCAGGCAGCACAGCCACTGGCTAACAGCCCATAGCTGCCGCCCTCCTATGCTCCAGCTTCATGCACCGGCATAGCTACTACACCCATCACAAAAAGCCATAGGCATCTGCTGGGCAGAGCTCTGGAGCGGGAGAAGGGCTGTCACGCCACCCCATCCACGTGAGGCTCAGGCTCTGGGAAATGGCTTGGAGAAACACAAGGGTTCTTGGCATCCACGGTGAATTTTGTATTAATGCGCTGCTGCAAGTGGCGTAAAAAGCCTGCGGAGCGTAGCAGCAAGTGGTCGAGGGACCTCCAACAGCAAGCATGGCTCACCGAGCCTTTAATCTGGGGAGACATGTGTGGCAGGGCTGTGGCACCTCAAGATTTACGCTGGGATATTTGGGAAAACAAGTGGATGACAACAGATATATGAGCTTGTGCTCTGTGATCTAAAAAAATTACATTCTTCATTGTTGTTTGTTCTGGCAACATCTATGGAGCAGCAGGATTTTATAGCATAATAAAAAGAAACTGAAAATGTGTGCCCGTGAAAATGCGGCATCGGTTTCTAGTTACATCAGCACTGAATTGTTTAAAATTGTTTCAAAATGAGTTAATTTGAGAAACAAGATTTAGAAGCATTAAACTATGCTGTGAACATTTTACCACATGGGGTTTCCTAAGACACTGCAATTGCATATCTTCATTTCTGCCTTCCAATGAAAAGAAATCACACATTTTTCTTTATTTATATTAAATCAAGTCTTATGTCGAAATAAGCCATGGTGCTCATACACGTACTTCTGAATCCCTTGAGGTGTAAATTTGATGTGAGCACTCACACACTGACTCAAAAAGGGCCAGAGAAACCACGTACATCTGATTCCAAGCAGACGACTAAAAGCTTGCTGTTACAAATGCAACACTTTCTTATTTTTTTACCAATAAATATATATATACACACACATACACACATATATGCAGCTGTCCCAGCTGTCTAGACTGACATCTCTAGAGACAGCAGTATATCTGCAGAACTGCTGAAAACACAAGAGCAACCGTGCAAGTTTTGTTCACTGCCTTGAACCACAGGCACCCACCTCCACGATAACCCCAGCTACTTCTGCACGCAGTTCTGCCCACTGAAGTCACGTCAAGCGTTGCCAGCGACCACAGTGAATGCTGCATGAAGCCTCCGGGCCCATATAGCGGCACCACTGCATTGGGCTTCCTCCGAAGCTGGTCCATAGCAAGGAACTATAGAGAGTTCCAGGCTTGTACAGATTCAAGTTGGAAAGCTACAGAAAGAAGGATTTATACCCCAAAATTCCCCAGGAGACATCTCGTCCCTTAGAAATAAGATAATCTTCTCAAGCGAGGCTAAAACAAGACAAAAAATGCAGACAGAACTAAGATAAACAGTATTTTCTGCTTCAAACAATAAAGGTACTGTTAAGTTATCTGTATTAACGTAGCAAATGTCCTGTCAACTAACTACAAAGAACAAGTAAAAGGTGATAAAAAGCTTTAAAAGCTTGTCTCCAGGTTCATGGGAATGAACGCCACTGTTAGCACTTACATTAGGGCTTCCAGTAGAAATTTGGATATTTGCACACGTTCACAAACAAGCAAGTTAACACACGCTGCTGGGTTTGAAAAGCCTCCAATAATATATTTAAGTTTAAAAGGAATAGCTGAAGAGCATATTAAATGTAAATGAGCTGTGGATCATCTTCTGATCTTCATTTAAGTCTTGACTAAAACTCAATGGAAAGACTGCTATTGAAACCAATGGGATCTGAATCAAGCTTTTATTTCACTTAATTTAACTGTGTGAAATTCAATAAATGAGGTAAATAGACTTTCTACCGCCCTTTTTTCTGGAAGGAGGAGAACTACAATTACGTTTTGAAAGCGCAGCTAAAAAGCCACAAAGTGATTTAACAGCACCTGGGTAAGTTTTGAAGACGGAGACCAATTTATCTTCAAAAGTCTGGGAAGAAAAAGCATCGAATTTAGTCGTCAGTACTATAAATGTTGCGTGTTACAGCAAGCGGACTGCTTTTAGAGACGGTGTTATTTAGCAATAGGGAATCTCAGCCACATTTAATGTCAGATTGTAGTCTGTGAAGAAATGTAAACAAGTTTGAACATTTTAAAAGCTACTTGAAACGCACACTTACAGTATGTTACATGCTGTTCAAACTCTGTAAAAGCTCCCTCTCCGTCTCTTGATTTACACGGTTAACCTCTGCCACGCAACCTGAGCTTGAAGGCAGGCAGCCTTCCTCATGATATTTCACCGTCTTCAGCAAAACAACTGCTCCATGGCTTAGGACTGAGCCCAGAAACTCTGCAATCCGAACTCCGAAAATATGATGTCATACTAGACAAACCTTTGCTAACGCTCTCAGACTTCTACCTTCATAAATACCCATTCGCATCGGTCCCGGAAAATGAGATGATGGCGTTTATGGGGTTTTTTTGATTGGTTTTAGAATAGGGCCAGGCACGGGTTTTATTTCCCTCTAATCTTGCCTAAATAGCCCTTCCACTGCCCTGTGCTTCTTTTTCCACAGTTCTTTAAAATCAACATTTCCGATTCTGCATAAAGTATTTTGAGGTCCATACATTCAATGGGCTGCACAAAAGCCTGTAAAGCAACTGTTACTCAGGCAGACTTTTGGGGGCCTTTTATTCATCTCTTGTATTCGAAAACACTAATAAAAGAAACATATTAACATATGGGTTTTCTTTCCCGAAAAGAACAAAAGCATAGGTTTGTCAAAAGCCGTACTAGCCTTTTTAGGTCAAATTATTAATTCAAATAGAATTTGCGGCTGTTTAAAATCATCATGAAGGTGACCACAGCTGCTAAATTTGATTTTGTAACTCCTTTGTCCCCAAAGTTTGAGGGACGTTGCCACTTTTGTCTTCCTCGTGGACCTGTTCTAAGCAATGAGGCTCGCAAAACACCATGCAGCTTTCTCAAACACTAAAAACCCTACATGCAAATATGAAAATCCAGAATATGACATGCAGATAAGGATGTAAAAAAAAATCCACCCCTACTTAAATGCCACAAACCTGCTTTAATGCATTCCACTCCCTGCATTAAAAGTTGCCAGAAAGAAACTGCTCCATCCATTCAGTGAAGGGGGAATAAACATCCCCTTTTACACAAAAAGCTGGCAAATTAGCTACAACCTAAGCTGCAGCACAGAATGTAAAAAATTTATCAGTGGCAGTCAGTTGGACCGTGCTTATCTTTGCCAAAGATGTCTTGGGGAGGGGGGGAGAACCATTTTACTAGTGCAGCAGAATTCATGTAGAGACATGAAAGCCTGACTGTAAAACTGATCTCATTCACTCCTGTTCCCATCTGCTCCTCGGTCCCCTCAATGTTTCTTCTGCAAAAGATTGCGCTCAATTATTTTGACGGATGGAGGGGTTTTTGTAATACGCTGGGTTTGGGGGTTTTTTCCTTCTTTTTTTTTCACTCTCTGAATAGAAATAATCAACTTTTGTCTTTTACTATATTACAGCATTTCAGAAACTCACTGATGTATACAAGTTTGGGTCCCTGGGCAGCGAAGCGATTGCCTACCTGCGGGCAATGGGAGAGTGAGAGTGGGCGTGTAAACCTTGCTGCACCCCATTGCGTGTACCTACAGTGCACCAGCGAGCAGCAGAAAGGCTCTTAGTCCCCTCCTCCATAAAGTGAGAGGGGTTTTTTGTTTGGTTTCTAGAAGAAAACGGAAGGGAACAACAGAGCTGGGAACATCCCAGTGTAAACTCCCAGCACCAGAATTACTGCTGCGGGGCATCTCCGCAGTGTTGCGGGAGGAGTGACCCTTACTCATCTGCAAATGCAAACACCGAGTACACACTTCACACTCAAACCCTGCTAGGATGCGCCCATTACAACTACATCTACGTAATAAACCCATTGCACTTCATGTCCCTGGCATTTCCTTGCTTTCAAGTTTTTGTCGTTAGAAGCTTCTTTCGCAGGAGGATTAAAATCACATTCTGGCATATTTCTGGTACACCGTGCTAAGGTGCCATGTTCTTGCCTAGCCTGTTTCTTACGTGGAAATTCAAAGAAAGAAAGACTTGCTGGAGCAGCAAGCTGTGAAGAAATTAAAGGCAAGCAATGTGTAAGATTTGAGATCCAAATCCTTAAGCTTTCAAAGACTTTTACAGAGTAACAAAAATATCAGGAAAAAAAGTTATGCAAGGCAGGCACTTACGAACCTCAGCTGCAAAAAAAAAAAAAATCACACTTAGTTTTCCACAACATGACATTAACTTTGGAAGGATCTGGCTTTGGCCACTGCATCCCATAAAGTTTCCAAAATTGCAAAACAATCGCCTTCTGAGCAAATACGCACATCACCCCGCCAACTCCCCCACTCCATTGCGAAGCTGCTCCCTGCCTTACGTAACTTCTGATAAGCCTTACTAAAGCCAGAGCCATCTTATCTTGGAAAAATGACACCTAGCAAGTCTTTAAAGCCATAGGTCTGTCTGGCTGTCTTTGATGCATTTGCCAGTCTCCCATTGCTATCTATCGCTTCACGGAGGAGCTGCAGCCGCTCTTGGGAGCCCAGTAAATCACCTAGCCACAAGCAATGAAATGCTACCAGCTCCGGAGAACAGAGCAGCTTTGTGTGGCCCTCATCTTCACCCCTCGCAACAAACTGGAAAGAAATACCCATCTTGAACAAATCAAGCTATTTCTTCCATGGGCTAGGAAAGACAGTTTGCAGTGCTGAATATGAGACCGTGGCGCTACATTGGATTGTATGCCCCATCTTGGAAAAATAAAGCAAAACAACCCTCTTCCAAAACTAGAAACAAAGGTCTGCATCACAAAATTTAGGCGGAGGTTTTCCACAGTAGGAATAGGAGTTTGGCACGCAAATTATACGGCGTGCAATGGCAGGCAGACATCAGAACTGGCTTTTGAAAATCTCCTATTTGAGACGGATCGATACTGTTCAAGCAACGATGGAAGTTCTGCCACTGAAAAGTAAAATTTCCAAACTTACTGTGCCTTTCTGAAGGCTTGAGAGCAGAAAGTTTGCTCCAAACACCACATTACTGTGTTGGTATCAATGCAGCATTAGGGTATTTCAAGAGACTGTCTCACTCCAAAATGACTTCACTTACTTGTACTGGGCTGCAGTACCTTGAAGCAGTCTCTTCATTATTAAGCAGGATGCAACATAGCCTTAAAAACAATAGCGGTAACACAAAAAAAAAAGGAAAGACGGGCTTAGAGGAGACAGAAACCAGCTGCTGGTAGATGCATTACATCCTCACTCAGCTTATAAGCTCCCAAAAGGTTCTGGTACAGAAGTTGAGAAAACCCATAGGAAAATCGAGCCTGTGATCTGAATATGTTATATACAGCCACGGGCTGTCTCTGCTGTCACCAGGTTTGCTTTTACGAGGTAGCCTCCGATAGAAGGGGTTTGTGTTTTAGCTCTCCGATCTCAAAATGAAAATTATTGAGTGCTTTCAGAGCTTTGCCAAAATAAGTTTCCATTAAAAGTCTCAAAACAGTCTATGGAAAGTTTCTGCTATACACTACTGAACTCTCCCAGTAAATGGCAATGCAGTTTATCGTTGCAGGAAAAAGCTCAGGCAGTGTGTATCTACTCCAGATAATGTGCTACTGACACAACACCGAAAAGAAAACGTGGGTCCAATAGTGACTCCAATGTGGTTTTTAAGCTGTTGCTCTTCTCTCCACACATTGGAGCTGACAGTTGCACGGAGTCGTCCTACAACTCTTGTAACTGCACTTTGCATAACGTGACTGCAGGACGTCACATCATACGCTGTAGGACATCGGGACACCCCAAAATATCGGTTTTTCTGAAACCTCAGAATTGAGCTCACATTCTCGGGAGGAACCAATCCCACCCAGAACCACGGGGGATGCTCATAAACAGCAAACACAGTCGTACCTGCTCCTAATAACACGTGTTTTCAAGCATGCAAAATTCTCTGCTCTTTTTTTTCCATTTAATTGCCTTTATCTCAAAAGTTTCCATCAGCAACGTAAAACACATTTTTACGCTTCAAGAATGAAAACTCATACGGTGGAAAATCTGCGTTGGCCTGGATCAATGACCATGTAAAGACGATGTTGCTGAAGCTTTTATGGCAATACTGCTGTTTTTTAAACTTCTGCCTTACTCCATTGTTTCTGGTTTTAAGCCCTTTTTTAGACCCAAACTTGGCTATAAGTAATAACACCCTATGCCGCAGAGCCAGAAGGCCACCTCTTGATGAAAAGCTTTTCATTGTGGCCATTATATGAAAACTTAGGGAGAGGTAACAGAATTTCAAAAGCAGTGAATAAACATGCACATTTCTCAGACAGAGCACTGGAAATTTATTTTTTGCTTGCATTTCAGTACAATGATGTTATTAGGTCTCTGTGGTTATTACTGCAAAAGCGTATTATCTCATTCATTCCAAAGCATCATTTAAAGTGTGTCCTCACCAGTGATTTTCAACCTGTGCTCTGCATCTCCCTGGGAGTCTCTGGACTATTTTCATCCCATGAAAGATAAATAATGAAAAGCATGCTTACATTCACTACACAGAGGTCTGTGCCACATCTCCCTTAGAAATACTGTAGGTGTCTGCATATTGAGCAAGGCTGGAAACCACAGGTATGCATAATCCCGCTCCAAAGGTACTGTGAACTCCTTCAAAGCAACCTTCCGCTGCCTTCCCCCCCATGGCACTGCATGCACGCGCACACACACACACACACACACTATATATATATATATATAATATATTAAGTGGCCTCTTGAAGCCACTATAAGTCTACCTGAAGCATTTAAAAGTGAGACTAAACTTGTAATTCTTGGTCTTGGAAGATAAGTATAAACTCTTATTTCATAGATTCCACATGACTAATAATGATTAAAAACAGCAAAGTGAATGTGGAGAACAAGCAACTGAGTTGCTAGAACATCAGCTCTGCTCCATTTAACCATCACAAGCCCCTGGCGTCCCTGCTTGCTGTCCCCATCAATACTCCCCATGAAGGCACATGGCTGCAGAGCTACCATGCCACACCGTGACAGTCCCACTCCCACCCCAGCACGTCCGCTCCCCTGGAGTTAGGCTGTCCAGAGATAAGCATGTTTTATTCTCAAAAAGGCATTGTTAGGCACTTTTTCTTTGCCAGATAGCACTAAATGCTCTTTGTCCTGTTTTAATACATCTCTTGTTCAGGAAAACACGTGCACAAGTAGACTGGAGAGGCAAGTTGAGACTTAAAACTTGTAACAGTGGAAATCAGCAATAGGTGAATAGGCTATTTATATCCTGTTGAACTGATATGTGTATCTCTTAAGGACTGCAGTTCTTTACAGGGAAAAAAGTTTCTGTCTCACCGTAATGACGCTGTGCCAAAAAGGAAATACTGCCCTAATCCTGCCTCCCATTCCTAACGTGAAGTTTCACGTCCTGACCCACATAAAAAAGCCGACATCTTCTGAATGCACAAAACCTTACTTGACCCCAGTGCTAACAACTCACAGTGACCAACAGCCTGGTTTTGGGAGGCAGGCAGCACACCCTGAAGGGCCATGCCCCTTGTCCGGAGGGTCCCACGCCAGCACAGGCTTGGGTAGCACGTACAGCTCTCAGCACGGTGCTGCTCGCCCAAAGCCACCCTCCGGCAGCCTGGGCAGATGCTCCTCAGGGCTGCCCTGGGGCAGACAGGCACTATAAGCATTGCACACTGGTTTCTGAGCTCTCCGCACGCTCTGTGCATGCACAGCGTCTACGGTCTCCGGTAAAGTCTCGAGTGTCAATGCACAGACCCCTGAACAAGCAAATAATCTGAATACGCACACGCTTACACGAGTTTCTCCGCAGGGCCGCTGTCATTTCTTCCTCTCTTATTTCCAACGAATGCATGTGATTAGCTTTAATTTATACAGAACAATTAAAGTTCCAGATCAGATCCATAAACACCCCTTTAAGTGTATAATGAAAATCTCGATGCAGAAGACATGTCGTGCTAGGAAGCGCTCTGAAACAGTTTCAGAAAGCAGAACAGAGACTCAACATATTTNCGAATACGCACACGCTTACACGAGTTTCCCCGCAGAGCCGCTGTCATTTCTTCCTCTCTTATTTCCAATGAATGCATGTGATTAGCTTTAATTTATACAGAACAATTAAAGTTCCAGATCAGATCCATAAACACCCCTTTAAGTGTATAATGAAAATCTCGATGCAGAAGACATGTCGTGCTAGGAAGCGCTCTGAAACAGTTTCAGAAAGCAGAACAGAGACTCAACATATTTTATAGCTGTATATGATACTAACACATACATGGCTGTGAGTGAAAACCAATGCTGTCCCCATTTCCACAGGAGTTTCTCATCACACAACCCACATGCTGTAACTATTTCCTTGCTATGACATAAAAAGCGTCTTTCCTTGTTCAGCAATTGCTTGGAAGAAAGGGAGAGGGGAAATTACAGTGCTTTTTTTATGTTCCCCTATGTTTTATGTTCCCCTATGACGAACACCTGAGTTAGAAAGTGCAATAATTATTTCTTAGCACTAGTATGTAACAGTGCGTCCTTAAATAAAAGTAGTCAGTGTATTTATCAGTGACTTAAAAACGTACTTTATCCTCTATGGCGCAATACCACGACTCAAAATAAAGCGTGAATTCTTCAGCCAGTCTTTTTTCCTCTAGGGTTATGCTGCTGTCTTGATTAAGAAAAACGAAAAGGGTTTTGTTTGTTTGTGGGGGTTTTTTGGAGGAAAGCACAGGATTTTCTTTAGTTCTTTAGTTATGAGATAAGATATTTACTACTGAACACATGCTACAAATATATGACAGAGCAATAAAGACAGTTTAATAGCCTGGGAATCTCTTGCTCAAGAGGGCTAAGGGGTCAAAAGTTACAATGTAAGCTTATGATATGGCTTTGACACATAACATATGCTTTCTGTGAGCCTTCTAATTGCAGGAAACTTTTCGATTTTGCAATCTTACAAATATTTCTGAATACCGAGGTATTTCTTAAAGTGATTCACTCACAAGGGATATTAAAAACCGACACTTCCTCCGGCCACTTTACCTAAGAACAGAGTGCCTTCACCAATGTGTACTCTGAGCCGCCAAGGAGCTAACGAGGTATTTCCCCTCCGCTCCCGGAAGGGCCAAATGGACTGTCGCAGTGATATTACATGCAAAGTACTGCAGATGGAGGACGAGATCACCCATAGTTATGCCAGCCTTCCGACAACTAAATATCAAGTCCAACCGTACTGCAAATACACACAAGCTCCACCAATTCCCTGCCAGTAGGGCTCAATCCCTGCCTCTGCAAGGGCAGAAACCCCACGTCACACCCAAAGCTTACCGTCACACCCAAAGCTTACCGCTCCTACCGACTGGGTGCTGCTGAATCACCCGTGCTGGGGAAAAGGAAGCAGTAGACATGGTTGCTTTCAAAGGACTCGTTGCCATGGGCTGTCACTAGACCCTTTGCAGTCAACGAGGAGAGACAAGCAAACCCAGAGAACTATTCCTAGGATACTGCCCAGGGTACTGTGTCCCGTTTTCGCAGAAAGCTAAAGATTTCAATAGAGACACAACATAAATCGTATTTCACTACAAACACCTGGGTTATGATGAGACCTAATTTGCCTGTCATTTATTCACTTAGAAAACAACTAGTAGATTCATAGGAATGAGTGACATCAGTGACGGCTATAAGCAAATTACCTATCCATTGGAACCTATAGGGACATGCAATGTTCCTATAGGTTCCCAGTGTAATGCTCGGCTGTGCCCTGCCACCTCCCTCCAGAGATGCATGGAGTTCCAGCAAGGCAGTGGGACCCTCTGTGTCTCTTGGGAGGCTGCTCCAGACCTCACCCCTCCCACATTTATGAAATTTGCTTCTAAATGGTCAGCCTAAACTCAGGCTTTACCTTTCATACCACTTGTATATATTGCACCAGCATTGTTCTCTACATTAAAGCAGCTTCTTCCCCAGCCTGGTGGTATCTTTTCCAATGCATATGCCAAGACCAGATTAATCTGATTTACTCTACTAGACAGACTTCTTTAGCCCTGTCTCATAAGACAGTATATTTCCCCTTACTGTCCTTTTATTATATCTCTTCCTGTTAATATCTATCTCCCATTAAGCTGGGGACCAGAACTGTACACAGTATTCCTGGAGAGGAATTAGCAGCGCATTCGGAATGGTATTAATGTTTTGTTCCCACTGGGACCTCCTGCACAGTGCATCCTTACTTTCGGCATATCCCTAAGGGTTCTTCCAGCCTAAAGCAGAGTCAGTATGTACTTTTGGGTTCTGAGCAACTTTACCTAACTTCGATTCCACTTCTTAGCACTCTCCAATTCTACTTAAATGCCCTCCAGAACTTCCTCTTCCTTCTCAGTGTCTCTGAGCTCTCTGTCGTGAATCGTCACTGGGACAAACTTGCCTATGCCAACATCCTTAATCAAAATATTTAATTAGACATGTCCCAAGAACAATCCTTAATGATACCCAGTAGACACCTGTCTCCAGAGATTTTCTGATACAATCTGTTGTGTCTTCTTTAATCAGCTCTTCATCCAAATTTAAACTCTTGTACTAAACTTTAGCTGCTTCAAGATAGGCAGTAACTTCCACCGTTTCATTATTTCACTTGGGTTACTGAAGTCCAAGAAATTATCTCTCTAAAATAAAACAAAAGCAAAAATCCAACCATCTCAACAAGAAAGACAACCTGGCAGGACTAATCTTTGCTAATGTAACTAAAGCTTTTCATTATTTTCCATGTACTCTATTAACTTTAATTTTCCTCTCCTTCAAAACACTTTCTGAAGCTGAGCGTGGTCTCAAAGGCAGAATAAAGGTTCTATAGCCGCGTGGCTTTCTTCATTCCTTGAAAATATGGGACCTCATTTTATCGCATAGGCTTGTAGAACCATGACTGCCTGATGATGGATTAAATTGCTTGCTTTTTAAATAAAGTATTTATTACTCCTTCTAAACTACATGTAACAGGAGCTTGACCAGGGTATGCTGTGGCTGGGGAGTGAGGGGAAAACTGGGGATGACACATTTCTCTCAGTGAAGATTTAAGCTTGTGAAATTCCATCCAGAATTACTTTCCTACAGATACTCTCCTGGCCACGCACCTTTTTCTGTACGCTTACACAGCCCGTGTGTCTCCAGTATCACGCAACACATTTCATGGCAGCAAAATCCAACCTGACACAATTTGGAGTTAACCTCTGATTCATTTCCTTCTTAATCAGTGCAGCTCTCTGGCGTTCACACCCTTTGCAGAGAAATAAGGAAGGTTGGTCTTTAAATCCAAGTTAATTTTTAAGGGCAAATATGATTTAAAAAAAAAACCAAACAAACAAACCCGAACCCCAGAGAGTCATATCTGTGTCGCTGAGGCTCTGTGAGCTGTACCTGATAAATCACCTGTCTACAGTGCCTCAGAACATACTCAGTGCTGCCTCCCGTACACCTTGTTTGTAAAGCTCCGTTTACTTCCCTGTCACTGCTTGGCTAACTATTAACCACAATTAACCTGATGGGGTTTTTTTCCAACCAAACCAAATATTTATCAGAAAAACAAAACTTAACTCAGTAAGCCAAATGCAAATGTTGTCTCAGGCAAAGTCAGAGAGGTCAGGGGGAGCAATAAGGCTCTATTTCCACATGCAGTAGTTTGTTCATTATTGGTGGTTGCAAATTAGAGGGAGATAAGTGGAACATCAGAACTGTAATTTTCTGTTCATTATTGGATTTCTTTAAAAGTATTACTTGCGCATCGGTATGTAATCCACCTCCATGTTTCAGGCAGGAAAAAAAAACTGTTTTCAAGACTGACTGATGAAAACATTTTAAACTGACCAGTTCTGGGTTTTTTTCCTTCCTACTGGCTGTTTCTGAGCAGCAATCAACAAAATACTTCCAGAGCCCAACGGAAGTCGCATCCTGCCAGCAACTTCTGCATCCTTTACTAACCTCTTGCTGGCACCTCCGCTTGCTCTAACAACGGGGGCGACGGCTGCTGTCCCCTTGGACACGTGTCCCTGGGACAGACCCGCAGGGCTACACCTGTGACACAGCCTTATTGCTCAGACCCCACTCTCACGTGTCGTGTCTCCCTGTGTCTAAAAATTGCCAGAAATTAAACGACGTAAACCCAGCTTTTATACTAATGGTGCCAAAAGTAGCCTAGGCTATGGCTGAAATAAGAAATGCAAAAGAGACTTTAAAATGATACCATGAAGTGCTGGCAGGTCAGTCTTACTCCCATCTTTCTCTGAGGGTGGAGGTGTTTCAGTAGATACTGCGGACATCTAAGTCGAGAGCCCAACTTGTAATAAAACGTTTCACATTTCCCAGACGATGCTCTCCTATTCGAGGATGTTTGTGAAACCATGCTGCCAAATCTGTGATTTCACAAACTTTTCCACAGTGATAACATAAACAGTGAGTAGTGATTTATCTGTAGGATCAAGCTTCGTTAAAAGGAGAACGTGAAAAAATGTGCATTTGAAGACACTCTCTCCCCTGAGGAAGGAGGAAAGCTCATATACATGTACAAGATGAACCACATGCCCCAGACTTCGCAGAATTTGGGCTTTTCTTTCTGTGCCTTCTGAAAATCCATGTCAAATCCAATGAATTGAAAAAAAATTACAAAATAAAGTCCTTTTTGTTAATAGAATTAACCCTGCCTTATCTCTTAATAAAACAAATTTGTGAGATTTGCACAACAGACTGTTAATAATATTCTCCATAACCTTCCAGCTTCCAGCCTTCCTTTAAACTAGCAGATGACGGCTTTCTCAGGGACGATCAGATTTTGCTCTCAGCTACATCCACATCAAAACAGAAGCAATGCCACTGACTGGGGCAAAATTATTCCAGATTTCCATCTCTCACATGGACAGCACCGAGTACGAACAGTTTAAAGACAATCCAGTTAATTAAATCCAAATTCATCACACTTTTTTAAAGTTATGAGCAAGAGGAAAAATTAGTCTTAGTCTCATTGACATGAAGCATTATAAAAACTCCTTAAATTCAAGATGAGCGTGCTCATGCGTTGTACCAGTGCAGCTATGGCAGAAGGGAGAATAACTTCACTAACTTAGATAATTGGTGGGTCTGGACCAACTTTGATTAAATGGTCCTTCCAGCAAGAAGTTGTCCTCTAAGAGGGCAGCAGCCCTGAATTCCCCCTCATACTTCCTTAATAGCTTTCACATTTTATTTCCTCTGCTGCAGTCAAAACAACTTCTTTGGCAGTCGTATCTTCCTGCACTCTGCAGCCTGTGTGACCACTCTCAGCCCCACCGAAGGCATCTGGGACTACGTTCTCTCCTGGATGAAAGTGCGAGCATCTGTCTTCACCATCAAAATGAAATCCTTCCTGTTTTTGCAGAGCTCTCAGGGCCCTGGTTTAAGCGCTGGGAGAAAGGGTGGATATACTACAGGGCTGCTTATGCAATTATCAGGATGTGCACCCACAGTACACGAGGAGGGAAGAGGAGGAAGGGGAGTGCGGCCAGCTACCTGTCCCAGCATCCTTGCCTTGCCCTGGTGCCTCCCGCTCCCTGCTCCAAAAATACGCACCCGCGTTTACAGCAGTCAGCACTGCTCAAAAGAACCACGTGATCATCAAGTGCTTTTTAATCTTTGCTTTCCTCCTTAAAATGGATGCTCAAATGAGTCAAAAAAGAGAGATAAAACTGCCTGTAATGTAAGCTATCCTGTAGTTTATCCTGTACTCGGGTACCACTCAAAGCTGGGCAGCGCCGTTCGGGGAAACGAGCACATCAGAAAGGGTAAACTCTGCCCTAACAAGTGCTGCTCCGAAGGCTAAATAAGCATCAACACCTTAAAAGCAAGAGGGAGAAACCAAGATCTTGCAAATCTTTGTTCATTTGTTTTGAAATGCAAGCGCCCACCACCACTAGGACACAGCACTAAAGTGCCAGAAGTCTGCAAAGATAAATGTTCCTGTCATCAATAGCAGGGCCTTTTAAGTGTTTCTTCGTCCTGGGCCCTTCTTGATTTCATCTTTTCACTTGGCATTTTACCACTGAGATTCAGTTTTGTCCTCTTCACTCCTCTCCTCTCCTTCTACCCTCTGCAGCCTGCTTTCTTCTAAACAAGCAGCCAGAAAGCGGCGACCTAAAAGGTGGTTCTCCCCTAACCTCTCTCAACATACCAAAGAGAAAAAGGCAAAAAGAAGAAAGGTCTTGTTTTAGAAAAGCAAAGCTCAGGAGCAAAGAGGGCAATAAGTTTACTGTGTGGTGAGGAGCGTGCCTGTGGGCTGTAACCCGGGTGGGCTGGCATGGGCTGGGGGGCATTGCTCCTGTATCCTCGTGCCCAGCCCGCAGCCAACACTGTTTCCTCTCCCACTGCTTGACATCATCACCCAGAAACCCGCAAAAGCAAAATCCTCTCGCCTTGTTATTTGCACCATCCAAAACCATTTGCAAGCTGAAATCAGGGCTGTGACACGCTCAGAGTAAATTTATCCAGAGTAAATTTAATAACTAACAGCGGAGTTATTGTTTGTTAATGTGTGGGGCCTTCTGCCTTATCGCTTTATTAAAATGTCTACATGTATTTATCCACTTTCAGGAGGTGTTTAATCTTCTCTGTGACTACTAATAGCAAACCCCCACCAATATTTGATATTACAGAGTGCCAGGCATTAGTTAAGTGCCAATTTCTAGGAGCCCCGAGTAAAAACTCCCTTGTGGACAGACNCCTCTCCCACTGCTTGACATCGTCACCCAGAAACCCGCAAAAGCAAAATCCTCTCGCCTTGTTATTTGCACCATCCAAAACCATTTGCAAGCTGAAATCAGGGCTGTGACACGCTCAGAGTAAATTTATCCAGAGTAAATTTAATAACTAACAGCGGAGTTATTGTTTGTTAATGTGTGGGGCCTTCTGCCTTATCGCTTTATTAAAATGTCTACATGTATTTATCCACTTTCAGGAGGTGTTTAATCTTCTCTGTGACTACTAATAGCAAACCCCCACCAATATTTGATATTACAGAGTGCCAGGCATTAGTTAAGTGCCAATTTCTAGGAGCCCCGAGTAAAAACTCCCTTGTGGACAGACAAAAAAAAAGAGTAGATTATTTAGTTCTCTGAGTCAAATGAAAAATAAACAAAGTCCACCACAAATAACAGCAGAAAAAATATGCAAAAATCAGGACAGCCACGTTTTAGGATGTATCTTACTTTTAGCGGTTGATGGTTCTCTTAACGGCAACTACAGGGAAAAGAGGTGCTGGACTCACCCGTGATGGCAAGGAGGCGAGAAGCAACACCCCAGCCTCCTAATATGAGGACACCAAGTGAGTTGCAGAGGGCAGAGGTGACACTTCTGCTTGGGGAGTACAACCAGGAGCCAGATCCCAAAGGATCCGAATTGCCGCACGACGTCTCCATCAGCTCCTGCGCGAAGCAGCGCGAGCTGCCCGTGCAGCCCCCGGCTCAGCTCCTGGTGCTGGCTGAGCATCAGGCAGTACGGGTGCTCCCCACAGCAAAGCGGGATCACTATTTCCTAATAAACACACACGGCCATGCTGAGTGGCCATTGTTAAAAAGAGGAAGAAAAAGAAAGAATTGTTGCAAGTACTTCTCCAATTACTAAAATGTGTGGGGTTTATCCTTTATTACACCCCGGGCTTTCTCATAATAGCTCGCATTTATTTGGGGCCACTGAAGACCCTCTGCAGCAAGTCAAGTGAAACAGCTCACTCTGCTCCACTGCATTCCCATTTCCAGCCCCAAAAGCCCATGTCGGGAGGTTTCTCAGGCGCCGCGGGGTGCCGAGAGCTGTCCTACCAGCTGTCTGGCATTCACGGTGTAGCCAGGCTCCTGACAGGTAGGGCTGGGCCTCGGCTGCCATGACAAAAGGCCAGGTAAGCATCACGGAGCAAGATGGAACTTGCTCGAGCGTGATGGCTGGCTGAAGTCGAGGTTACTGTGGGCTGCAGGAGCTTTTGCCCTGCCATCCCAAGCCACATGGGCCGGCTGAGCAGAGAAGCCAGCGTCCTGCTGCAATACAGCACGTCCCCCAGATGCATTAAATCAAAAATAATAATTAAAAAAATTAAATTCGCATAGTGAGTTATGTACATGGGATTTGGGAAGAAAGATGGGGAGGGGGCAGCGAACAGCCGGAGTAGGTACAGTCAGCTGCTCGCCAGCACGCGCTAACTCGCATCCCGGTTTGCACAGCCACCGAGTCAACTTCTGGGCTGTAAACAGAAAAATCCAAACCACAAGCAGCAAAACATTACACACGGGGGGAACATCCAGGCGCCCTTTCAGGGGACAGACTTTTCACCAGATCCGTCACCCGCTCAAGTCTGCTTTTTACATTTTGGGGGATGAGAGGAAAGCAGGGTAGCAAAACCAGCTGGTACACAGGATGGTGTTGGCTTTCCCACCCACAGGTACATTCCTGCTCTGCCGCTGCTGGCCGCTACCCAGGGCAGCACTGGGAATTTGACAGGACAAAAACCATCCTCAACAAATACGTTGCCTCTCAGTACAAATCAGAATTACGCCCAGCGAGGGTCAAGGGAGCTACACGCCAGGTATTACCCAAGATTTTATTGCTGCTGGTACCGTTCACGTACAGCTCACAGGCAGTCGATGAGAGGCCAAACGGGAATTACTCACAGGATTTGGCGTGACATGTTGCTTTACGATGGAGAAACACGGATCACTTTGGTCCACTGGATGCCAGAGCCTGAGGAAGTCTGAAGTCGGTGGAAGTCATGGCTTCTTCAGGCCTCTCCAAAATACATGCTAGAGGCATTCAGGTGTCCCCGGGGACACTGCCACCTCTGCCACCTCCATCTCCACCACACCGATGTCCCTCCTCGCTGGGGCCGTACCAGCCAGAAGGGCGAGAAGAAAATAACAGCATAGAAATCCTACACCACCCATCTCTGTTCTCCCTCAGAAACAAACCAAATTACAGAATGTGGCACTGATTTGCATAGCTGATCAAGGCTGCTAATTTTCAAAGGGGCTCCAATATATGCACGTGTTGCTGACGTTACACCACGAATAACGTGAATTTTTCCGTGGAGAACAGTACTGTTCCTTTTCTAATTTCCAGTGCTACAACAGAGAAAGTTGAAGTACTTTGCAGACTGCTCCATACAGAATGATTTCCTGAACTCTCCCTCTGAATGACAGCATGAGGGGGGTGCCACAGGCCATGTGCTTGGGGTTAGCAAACCAAATTCTGCCCTCACTTAACGCTATCCTCTGACTTGCAGAGACAAAGTCGTGGGGCAGAACACAGTCCACAGCACACGATAAGGAACAGGAACAATAAAAGCAGTCACTCGTGCCGCGAAGCAAACACATCTCCCTGAATCGCCTGCTGTGGAAAACTACCCCGTTTGAACTAGCAGCGATTCAGCCCAGCGTTTCGCATCGAGTTCTTGCCTGCAATGCTGGCACGAACACCACAGGGGTTTTCCCTGTGGATGCTCAAGCGTTTCTGGTGACAGGGTCTCTGGACATAACCTAAAACATCCAAGGCATTGCTTATCCAGATCCACATTTTATGGCCCAATTCCAGGGCTGCCTTGAAAAATGAGGCAGCTTAAGCTTTTTTGCAGTGCAAAAACTCCATTAGGGAATATGAGCAATGGCAGTGTGAAGCAGGTTTCAAAATACAGTTGATCCGCATGTGAACTTGAGAGTTTTTCTTTAAATCTCTGCTCTTTTTCTTGATTATCTGCATAAATGGCAAAGGCAAGATTCTCAGGAAGACTGACTCATCTGGGAAAAAGCGAGAGCTCCCAATTATTTTTCTCGTACCTGTCCCTTCTTGCTTTGCAGCTTATTACTTGTAAAGAAGAGAACAACTATTAACCAATAGGTAATGTGTGCATACTACCCCACCTTCCTTTTTAAAGTGATCTGAGATCATCTGGTTTTTTTTCCTCAAAGATACGCACTTGAGGCCATCTCAGCACACAGAAGAGGCTTTGCATGACCTGTGGCAAGATTAATCTTTTTGTTCCTTCTCAGCATCGGCATAAGCCTGTCTGCTTCCCCATCCTTCCTGCTTTTGAAAGTTCTTTTATGGATGAAAACTTACTGAAACCAAAAACTGGGGAATCAGTTCTTGAAATCTGGGGGTAAAAAAAAAAATGCTCCTAAAAATCTACAAATGACAACCTTCCTTTCATCAAATTATCAGAGCTCACTGTTGGCATCAGCACCTGACGATGCCTGCAACGACACACGTCGTATTAATGAAAATGTCTTTTAAAATGCAAATTATTCGTGACCCATTAATTGCGATGGGCATGCCTCCGTGCAGCACCTGAGGCTCTCTGGAGCACGGATTGCCCCTGTCAGACCTTGCTGAGCCCGGCCTTTCAGCTTAAATCCGACACGCTGCCCACAGCAACGCGGGATGGGAATTTGGTGACAGTCGAAGCCGTGACGGTGACCTAGTGACAGCATTTTAAGTGATATGGGAAGGTATTGCAGGGAAGGGGACGGCAAGCTGACTCCACCTCTTCTTCTTTTCCTATTGCAGGCAGATGCCTCATTTTCAGTCCTTTGCGAACAGAAAGTCAGCATCTAGTTGCCGGGAGGCGTTTATGCACCGATGCTCTGTATATTTATGCAGCCTTTAAATATTTTTCTTAGCTCCCAAACAGTCCATCCTGCCTGCGGGTCACTTGCTTCAGGGCCTCACAGATCTGCCTGGTGGGTATAAGGGGAAAAAAAGGTGACTTTATTTTGTACCTTTTTTCCTAACAAAACTGCTCATGCTAGCTCTCCTCAAATAAAAGTAGAATTTCACCAGGGAAGGTTTGAGTACAAGGCGTGGTTATTCCCGTTCTCCCCTCTGCCTCGTGTTTACCGGGAGTGAGAGAATTACACAGAAACGAGGCAGTTTACACAACCACCTGAAATAACAGGATTTGCACTGTTTTAACTCTATAGGAGTTCGTGACTCACTGACAATGATAATACACTTCAAATAAAGACATCCAGCTCCATTTTTTCAGTTTAGCAACCCAGCCTAGCAGGGGGGGTCTCAGCTGTCATTCCTCTATTAATATTCTTTCAATAATTAGCTGCGCCTCACAGTTTTCCCTTTTATTTCATGCCAGAAAGCAAGCCTTTCCATGAACAACATACCAAAAGAGAGCGCTACTATTTTCAAGTGTCTGTGTTTGCAATATGAACCGCTCTGTGTAAACAATGAGATCTTCCCTTGCCTTGAGTGAACCAGATGTTTCAGGAAAAAAAAACCCCAGTCTTCCCCACACAGAGGACGGTTATGGCAGAGGAGAGATTCTTCCACCAAACTGACTGATGGACTTTTACCGCTGGTGGAACAGGTCCACCTTCCACCTTTCTATTTCTTCCAGCTGATCTGCGCTATTCAGGCAGAGAGGTATAAACCAGTTTTTCACAGTCATGTCTTAATAGCCAAAGCTTTAAATGCAAGGCTGTATCTTCTATTGCGCCTGTGCCCTCTTCTCCAACACAAACTGATCTTGCTATATTACAATGTTGGATACGGTGAATCATGGTTTCCTAGTTGTTTTTTTAAATCCTGGCCAAGGTCCACTTGGTACAATAAAATACTATTCGGACACTGCTGGGCAGAGCATTAAACAATCCTGTCTACTCAGGTGGCAGAAACAGACAGAGAATCAGGCTACAAAGACGCTTCTATTCCTCCTGATACTGCTTTCTGTCCCTGACGAAGCCTGTCCATATGCCAGCCCTGAGCATGGGTTAAAGCCAGCAATGTTCTGGCTGTGGCTTGCTCGGAAGGGCTAACAGAGCGCGGATCAGCCCAACAGGAGCTCTTTACTCAGTATTTGCAATGATAATTTCTAACGGCAACACGTTGGACTTTGAGAAGACTGGGAGACCATCTTACAGTGTTTCACCTTGTTAGAGAGAAACCAGTGTTCAGTGTGTTATTAAAAGATTGCATTTAATTAGCCAACAGGAAAAAACCCCAACACCACAGGCCTGTACGACTCCCAAAGAAGCAAACATCTACATGAATTTTTTCCTTTCTCTCATGAATCGAAGTTCAATTTCCTACCAAGGTGATAGAAACTCCATTGTCTGAGGTAAACATTCCTGTGCTTTCCTTCTTGCTCCTTTTATTGTTAAAAAGCCCCTCAGAAATACACTAGTGAGAAATGAACTTGCCCTCTCCTCTGTCTTAATAAGAAAAATTGATTGTGGGTAATTGTGTTGTTTGTCTTCGTAAAAAGCCAATGTAGATGCAAAATGCTCACGGCCAGGCTCAAATTATCTTTCAGATGATGAATGTGAATACAGAAATTCAGCTTCAATACTGAAGTCAAGCAGTTGATTTCAGACTCTGCCGAGAAAAATGAAGAGCTGAATACTTGCTACTTCTTAACAAATTAAAATCCTCATGAAATGAAATTAATTCAACATGGTCGGGTACCAGAAAAGTGTGGAGGCGTTGCACTGCAGGCTCTAAATCTTGTAAGTCATCAGTCAAGACAAGATTTTTTTCCTCCTGTTTTCTAGCAAGTTGACTTAAGGACCCCAAGGAATCCCAGTTCCAGATGTGTTTATATTTCCAGCTTTTCATCCTGGTGTCCTCAGAATAGCACAAACAAAAACCAGAATCCCTATAACGAGGTATCTAAACAAAAAATACAAACACAATCCGCATCAAAGAGCTTGGGCTATAGGATCCCAAAATTTCTTTTAAAGTACAGCTGCTGGAGCTATCCTCCACATAGCTATTGTTAATTCAGTTAAAAGGCTTAACCAGAAAGGATAGGGCCTGTTTTAGTAACCTACCAAGTCCTCGACTTACAGAGCCAGCGACATGCGCCAGGGCTCAGAGGAGCTGGAAGGAGGCATGCTTCTGCATGGGGCTTGGGAGTCATGGGACCACTGCACCTCTTCACACCACGGCTGCAACTCCTTTGATCCTTTCCTCCCCCCCCCTCCCCCCCCC
>VZSC01001444.1:59684-96437 GCA_013398225.1 Steatornis caripensis
CCCCCCCCCCAAACTCTAGGAAGAAACCACTGCAGGCATCTCATCTACAGCTGAGATAAAGCCAAATGCATCAATGTCTCCTGGTCTTGAGGGACAGGTCACCTGCTGGACAGCTGTTGTATGCTGGCAACCCTTATGTGAGCAAATATGGCATGTTGCCTTACATCAGTGAGGCTTCAGCGCCTAACAACTGAAAAGAAACCCTGAAATCTGTCAAACTGACTGTTAGTTAACATTGCTGTCATCTGTTTACGGTCACTGCTTAGTGTGTATCATCAGTTATAGAAGAACAACATCATAAATTTAGAAAATTAGCAAGAAGCTGAATGATTCAAATCTCTCCCCCAATCACGATACTCAAGTCTCTCCATAGCATCCACTCTACTACTAGACAGGCTCAAACCGTAGTCTGAAGGTCAACAGGCTCCAGCTTCTGCTAGACTAGGAGGAGAAGGCCTTTCCAGACTTGCCAGAGGAGCATACTCTCCGAGGCTCTGCAGGTTTGACCTGCCTGAACCAGGGTTCTAGGACATCTCTGCTTCAAGAAGGGGGCACAGCACTGAAATGGCTACGTCTGCCACAACTGCCAACCAAGACGATCAAACCATAACTTGCTGGAAAATCTGCTTGCAATTCCAGAGTTTGGGCAGAGGACCAACTTTGCTGAAATGTGTACTCCCATAACACAGTATTTCTAGCAGAGTTGCAATGGTTACCTTGAAAACCAGAAACACAGGCTCCTTCCCATCACTCATATTACCACACAAAAAAGTACAATTCTGGCACCATTTAAAATACACATCTGAAAAGAAAGTTCACATCCTGTTGGTACGCAAAAATTACTTGTAGGCAGTATACTACATAGCCTATTAAAAAGCTCCCAAAACGGCTCTAGAATCGATGAGCAGGCAATCATTTACTTCTCCAAAGCATTTCCAAGTTGGTAAACGTGACCTTTTGTTTGCAAGGAAAAACAGAAGTTGCCTCTACCATTTTTCCGCCTTACACTTCACTCTGCAGTCAATACCCAGAGGATCTTCACAGTATTCTGCTCTGTCCTATGTATTAGAAGCTCAGCTGAAATCTCTTCTGCCTGAACTTAATGACAAATACAGGAGAATAAAACCCCCTTCTCCCTTTTTTCCCCGCACTCACTATCAAATAACTTTTTGGAAGGCACTGAAAGCGATAATGAATACACCAGGCTTTCTAATGTGTTTGGTTTCCTAGACTGGATAGGACTTTTATGTCAATATGCTTTATATTAAACCTGGATGGATTTAATATAAAGACAAGGAACAAGCAAACCCATATAGGAACACGGATAGCGAAAGCGTAAGATGTTGTAGTAGGAGGACAGTGTGCCTCTTCGTGCTCTCCAACTACACTTAGTGGTTTGGCACTATGTAAGTTAAAAAGGACCCACGGTTCACTTCCAGTGGTTGCACATTTTTATCATTAAAGGCTGTTAAATACACTTACAGATTCTATTAAAAACCCAAATCAATGAGACTGCTGTTATCAACACAATTATCCTATAGCAAAATCCACCCAGAGTGAGATCTGCATCTCTTTTGGATCCCAGATGCACTGACAATTTTGGGGTTAAGGATCTGCTGGTGTTTCAATTATAGGTGGTTTCCCCCAGAAAACTCCTTTGCTAAAAATGTATGATCAGCTTATTTCTTTGTAAACAATACAGTTGCAAAAGAAGGAGAAAAGGCTTTAACGGTAAAATATTTTGAAAATCTGCACGCACAAAAAAATCTCCAAAGTTTGTTTCCATCCTTTCTCAAAGTCTGAGCTGTAGAGATGTCATCATGAAAAAGGCCTCCTAAGCTACAAAAACCAATATGGCCATTCAAGAACCACAACCAAAACTGCAATCAAAGAAAACTACCTTTTCTGGCCCTCCTAATGTTATTTGCAGACTAGACTGAACTGATATTATATGCTACATGCTTGTTTGAGTTTGTCATGACTTAGCACCCAGCGAAAGAAAACAGTAAATATGAGCTCCCTTAAGGTTAGGGCTCTATTGACTCTCTAAATGCGATGCGTGAATTATGATACTGAGCACAACCTCACGCCAAACAGTAACGGTAGAATTAACTTCCAAGAGTCTCATCAGACTCGTATATAAATATACACACAACAGCTTCATAGCTGCACTTAATCTTGTGTACAGCCAAGATCCCGATGCCTTCAGAGGAGCAGAATCAGGCACTTAATATATGCTGAGCAACAAAGTTACACCTGTACACAAAACCTAAGCATCTTTCCAGAGCCTCTAATACTATCCCTTACGCTCTTTCAAGATACTTCATACCTCACTCGGTAGTGCTGACGAAGCATAAGAGCAACAAATACGTTAACTATAAACCAAAAAGTCCAGTTCTTCTTAAGCTTAATTCTATGACACAGGTGTTATCCTTTTTTTCAGTAAGAAGAACTGGATCAAAGGTCAGAGACTTTGAGGATGCTGAAGAAAAACAGACTGCAGATCAGTCAACTGCTGTTAACCCAAAGCATTTTCTCTCTCATACTGGCCTGGAAAAAATAATAAACAATTGGTTTAGGACCAACATTCCTTTCATGCATCAAATCAGCTCTTCTTTTATCTTGCTGGGAAGCAAAAAGAACCTCAACATCCAGGCAGACAAATTACAACAAATGTTCTTACGAGATATCTCTGATACAACTGTTTGCTGAAAACATCTGCACCACCAAATACAGCCCCTGTGTGCAAAACCCAGCTGAGATCGCACAGTCTCATGACCACGATGTCACGATTCAAAAACGGAAATGTACATCTATACAAAGTTCTTGAAGTAGTCAAAATTCAAGTTACAACTAAAGGAGACATAAAAAAGAAATCTTCTGGTCAGATTGGTCTGCAGGACTTATCAGGCAAGAAGGCTTCTTTGCTGCTAGGGACGTCCAGCTTGGGAGAACTTCTGCTTAGCTGCCGGCACTACAGGTAGAGCATAACAGGGCTCTCCAAGCAAAGCAGCACCATAAGCTGTGAAGTCTGACGCTCCCCAAAAAATAGAGGGGAAGGTCAGTACACACAATTCTTAACCATGTGTGACTGAGTTGGGGAAGTGATTGCTATAGTAACACACCAGGCTTCAATAACAGCAGCGATAATGTGCCTGTCGCTTAAAGAAAGGGCTGAAGCATCTGCAGTGCTTTTAGCATAAGGAGCAGTGTCTTGTGGAGTGACACAGTAACTTTAACGGAAAATGTGAGACCTAGGCTTATGTCCGCATAGAAGCCTCTGGACGAGCCCCTCCTTATCTGAACGTCACGCCATTAAGCCTAACACGTGTACAGTGGCTTTTCATAAAGCCTAACCTTTAAAAACAAGCCAGTGGTATTAGACAACAAACACCAAAAAAATACTCAGTGTTACAGAGTGATAAAGCAGAAGATCCTCTTCCCAAGGGAAGGTCAGGCTTCAGGACTGGAAAGCAGTGCCATCTGCCTCAGTGTACATCATGGGCCACCAGCATGGCCCGAAACAACCAAAGAGTTTATAAAATTTTCTCTTTAATAGAAAAGCCACAGACCACATTCTGTGGCTTTATGAGCCACCAAGACATCTACAAATCTCTGCAGCAGCAGCCAGGGAGGGACAGGTTTCCCTCTGAAAAGTGTGCCCGTGTTAGTGCCTCCAGTCAGGCAAGGGATGTGCTGGTGAGGGAAGAAGTCTCTTCAGTTCACGGACACCCAGACGGATGGTGGATCCTGGCACTGACTCCACAGGGCACACACTGCCTCAGGTGGAAGCCCCAGTCTCATTGTATTTCCCGACAACCAGCAAAAATGAGGCGTATCCCAACACCTCATTCATTTTGCACCTTGATACCATGTTGAAACACGGGGAGGCCATGCTCTTAGACTTCCCCCCACAATTCAGGGACAAAAAAGACTCCGGGCTTTCCCCTGTTGTAGCAGCTAGCAGTGCAGCTGCTGAACACTCCGCTGCATTAGCAGCATAAAGACAATCCAAAGGCGTCTGGTCAATTCAAGTGGCAGGGGTTGAGCCTGCGTGCGGTAGGAGAAGCCAAAGGAAAACGCAACACAAACAAAACCCAACCCTACGCCCCCTGATTTCCTCCTTCTAAACAGTACCATAATAAACCAGATGTGTGTGTTACTGCCTTTCTCTGGAAAAAAACTCTTATATTGCCATTTTTCCTTTCTTCCTTGTCACACAAATCCAAAAAAACGTGGCAAAGAGAAAGATCATGAGCAGTTCCCTCAAGAGGGAAGGAGAGAGATGCCTGGAAATATAATATGTACTCAGTAACAAAGACCGATGGATGCCAAGAACCTGGTAGCTTCTCACCACCCGGAGAGAAGAGGAGCATTTACGGGACAGGACACATATGCGACCTACCCTAAAATCTGACTGAACTCCTTCCCTCTACTCTGTAGAATAAGCCACAAGCCAGTCTTGTACAAGGCATGCTAGAAGCCTAATCTGAGGGTTTCAATAGCACTTAAAGGCTGCAGCGTCTTGTGCAAGCTACACTGTGAATTTTAGCTTTGAAGAAAACAGAGCGACCATCCAGTTGCTGAGCATCTCGCACTATGTTTTTAGGCTTGGAGTTGAGCAATCCCTCCAAATTCCCATGCAATTCATCAGTCCAACCACAAAACAAACTCCCCCAGTTTACGTGGGGAACAAGAACCTGTGCCCTGGCACAAAAACAACCTTCATGCGTGCCTGATGCATCAGCGTGGAAGCAGGAGAAGGCTTGAAAGAGAAAGCACCGCTGTGCTCTACTAACTCGGTTTAGCCACAGCTCACAACCATGGTCCCAGCGGTCATGTTGGGAGAGCTGGTGCAATAGCAACATTGAAGGGATTGTTGAGAAAGGCACTTGGGAATCCTCTTCCCTCTTGCCACCTCTGAGTAGTCAGCCGAGTCCTCTTTGCTCTTGCCACCTCTCGGGAATTTTGAATCCACTGCAAACCCCGTCTTTGAGAGTGAGTGTATTCATTAACCTTTAGGAAAATGCCTCACCAGATGAATTAAGTCAGGTGACATTTTATAGGCAGCGAGTGATTTTCCAGGAACATTTCTGTACTCGTTAGTAATATATTTGGATAAAATTTCAGTTTTGTTTCTAAGGCTTAGAGCGGGAAGGAGAAACGAGCACACTCGCATGATGAGGAACAGGAAACAAGCGGCACCAGTCTCCCCCTCCACTGCCGAAAGTAATGTTTCCTCTGAAGGACCATAGATGAGAAGCTCTACGTTAGGGAATACATGTTTTGTTATTCTATCAACGGCCCTAGCCTATTATTCCCTAAAGGTTTGAGGCCAAATCTTTTAATTCATTAAGTTTTCATTCAGATTTCAAGCATAAAGAGACCAAACCAAGACTGAAAACTATTCCCTCCTTCTCCGGGGGATTTTCTCACTGTACCATGGGCTTCTCTCTTGAAAATCGTTGTCCCCAGCTCCCTGACAGCCTCTCTGCATCAGCCTCCCGCTACCCCGTAACGGGCTCCATTGGGAAGCCGCCAATTTTAACCCCGCAGCAACGCTTCCCTTTGACTGAGCTGCATGTGGGCAAAAGCCTCCACAACTTACTCCTCTGAATATAACCCTCTCCAGACACAAATCCTGCTCTTTATTTATTTAAGCTCAATTTACTTTAAATGGAGGCGTGTTATGGCTGACAGATTTAAGGTCTCAGACCTTTCAGTGGAAGGACGTAGCCGTGCCTCTGCGCCAGCTCTGAGGATACTCACCACTTCGTACGGTAGCGTTCAAACCTAACAGGAGCACGCAGACACTGGTGCCCAAGAGCACACAGACCCTGGTGCCCAAGAGCACACAGACGTCTCCAAAACCATTCACAAGCAGGATGGAAACTGCCAGTAGACTGTTTCTGAGTGTGGGATGCCATCTGCATTGCCCTCGTCTGTGAAGCAAGGTGAGATACGAGCTCCGTTAACAGCACTTAGTAGCCCTGCAGAGGTTTATTAAAAACAAAACACCTCCCTCACACAATCCATGCCAGATCTTGAGGTTTACATTTATCAAGAACATGCGAAGGTAATAAACAGGACAAAGAAGAAGGTGTGGCCACCGGAATAATTGTTTGCTCTCATGAAGGCAATGACCATTTCGCGTATCATGATTTTCCTCCCTACTGTAGATACGGAAAAACTTTCAAAAAATATCAGGAGAGCATTTCAACGAGATTTTTACAAATAGGTGCTTATCAATCTGAGTGGACCAGAACCACTCTTTTAACAACTGGATCACGTTTCCCTCTGCCAAACACAGACCTATTAAGAAGCTGAGCAATATACCACAAGTAGAAATATTAACCAGAGCGCTTTGTACTAAAAAGCCACAGATTTATTTTTTCAATGTATGGGCCATAGATATTGTTAGAGAAGAGAAACGCTAAACATATACCATCTGGCACACATCTTTAACTTACACACCAAAGTTGTTAGCAGCTTTATTTCAAACATGGATCTACTCTAACGAGGCCATTCCAGCTTCGAGCGCTGTATCATATTGTTTCAATACACGGCTGAAAAGCTTCCATTATAATTATTTTTTCTGCATGTTCAGAGCCCTGTTTGGCTTTCTAACATTTGGTCTACAAAGGGTAGAAGTTCAGCTGGTTGAAAGCAATGCAGCTTCAGAGCAGGAGACTTTTCAGATAGCAACAGCTTCTCTAGCAGACTGTACTGTACTGGCCGCTGGTGATAACTGCAAAGGGCTGGAAGATACTTGTGGTGGTGGCAAGGGAACAGTTAAAACTTGGTTGAAGAGCTTCAGCTAGTTAAAAAGAATAGCTCCACTAATATTTCCCAAACTTCCCTTTGCAAAGGGTGCACTAAGTGAAAATATGAAATATGCCACCTTTTCTGCTTGCATGACTGCACAGAGAATAACCCATACAAAAGGGAGGGGGAGCCTTTCAGATGAGGAATCAAAAAGCTAGGGTGTTAATTATGTGCCCAGTCCTTGTAAAGCAGAGGAGTTTATAAACAACGAATCCTTTCTGGTGAGTGGAAGTGCTGGGGGTTAAGCTTAACTGCAAACCTCTGATCCCTTCCCTCTGTTTCTGCAATCGAAGACTCTCTCCACATGTACTATGTGTCCAGCCCCTACATGAGGAGCTCTCACTATAGTTAGGGTTTTTATTACAGACTCCTGCGAAAATCTAATGAGCAATAAACTTGTCATTGTCTCAGACGTCAGCAATGACCGTGACAAGGGTATTCTGACTAAGTTCCCCTGAATTACCCAGTTATTTATCAGTTGACTAGAATAAATATTGACTGTTCTTTGCACTGTCCTCTACAAATACAAACCCACTGAAGGGCTCAAAAGGCTAAAACAAAAAATCAAAGTTGCTAGACAAATAGGAAAAATAGTAGGTTATTTGCCCAGGGATTTTCTTGCTGTTTCAGATTTTCAATGTATGAAATAATGGCATTTAGAGAAGAATCCTAAAGGAAGAAGACCTGATATTAATATAAAAACCTGAGTAGCCGAAGTTTTTATCGGGTTGTTTATTTTTAAAGGAATTGTCCAGAAGAAAAATAAAGCCAAGAGATTACTTTTTCAGCCATGGTAAAGTTTTCTTTCCAGGGGCATGGATAAACACACACACTCTGACTCGCATGGGTTTGGAAAAGCCAACGACAAATAGCCTGGAGCTCTTTCCTAGATTTAGCTATAGGTTTTCTGCTTCTCTCTCTCCTCTATTGCTTAAATTTTCAACTGCAATCAACCCTTTCAACTGAAGGTGAGGCCAGCAGTAGTGGCAAAGGAGGTCATGAGAACCCAACAGGGAGGGTTCATGCGGTACCATACGCAGGAGACACAGGAAACGTCAACAGAGAAGAAGGTCCTTTAATTCCACCACTGGTTTAATTCCACTCTGGTCCTTGGTGCTCAGAAGTAACATTGAGAACAGAAACATAAAATCCAAGAGGTAACACTTTCAGGAGTAACTGGACACAATTAAATGGTCTGTGTTATTCTGGATCATGTCAAGAGTCACTTTTAGCCTGAAAGAGTCTATGACGTATGTATGAATTTCTGCTGCTGGTTTACAGGTAAAAAATCCAAACCACACAAACAACAAATCCCTCTAACCTTATAAGCAAAGAAGTGCAGCAGTAGAAGTAACAGTCAAAGGCACCAAAAAGGAAAAGTCTTTCAATTTTAATTAAAAGAAAAACCTAAACACCCTATTTGGATGGCTGTCAGACTAACACTTTCTGTGTCTATTCGTTTCCCTACTAACAGTATGCATCTGGTGAGCCTTAACTAATGGTGGAACTCTAGGAAGAGAAGGTGCTCTTTCCTTGATGCTTCTCCTTTCTGCATGAACACATCTATGGAAATTCTTCAGGCAGATGAATACAGCTCCTTAAATTAAACGTATGCGTGTGATTCCAATATACTGCATGCACTAATACTTTTTTTTTAATAAAACATGGGCTCGAACAAAGCATTTTTAATAAAGATCAGACACCAAAAGATTCTTTTAATGTTTTCAAAAACAGTTTTATCTCACACTTAATGAGATGCATTTCACTTTTCTAAAATTCCATCCCTCTTCCAGATAGACTAACTTAAAAGAAAAGAAAAGAAACTGCACTGGCTTCAAAGTCACTCCAGCTGCACGGCCCAGCTGGAGGGAGACAGAAGGCATTACTCCCCATCCACTCCTTCAGGGGCTGGAAGAGCCCAGGGTTGTCCTTGATGGCTCGATACACGGAGGGGGAGGAAAAGAGACACAAAGTTATGAGCCGCCAGGTCAGATGTCTGGGTGTGAGCCATCCCTCAGATACTGCTGACCCCCGAAAGCCAAGAAGCACATCTGACATTGGACGCTCTCCTGCTGCTGGCTATGCTGACGGGCTCCATCAGATCCCGTGGGCATCAGCAGGAACCCGTCCATTCATGGCAGTAGTGCTTTAGTACCAGGTCCCTATATAAGTAGGTGGAATTTTAATTAAAGAAAGAGAAAAAATGTTAATCTCATCGTTAACCGTGAAGGGGAAAACCCAGTAAGATGAAAGCCCTGTTTTCTACAGGCACGGGAAGAATTTCCCTACAACAGGCACATCCAGTGCTTTTCGCTGGTCTGTCCATCCATCCTTCTCTTCAGGAACATTTGGTCAGCGAGGGGATAACAACATGCTCCTGTCACTACCCACATACTAAGCACCAGCAAAGCCAAGGCAACACTGCATGTGAACACTAAGCAACTTAACACATCAAATCAGTAAAATGATCCAAAATGCAGCATCCTCGTGATGGTCTTTGCAGTATTGCACGTGCAGTGGGATTTCTAAAAAACACATATTTTTGCGAGGCACATGCCCAACCAAGCACATTACACAGGCACACGACAGATAATAAATACACTAAGAAAAGAAAGTGCAACTATGGCAAGTGATGACAATCCCGCTCACAGCTGAGTGAATCAAAGAACACCGCTGTAACATTTAAAAATACGATTGTTCGGGTAATTGCATCATCATAAGGGTTGCAATTTGTGTTATGCTGGCTGCTTACATATGCAATCAAAGCAGACAACAGAATCAATGTGAATAACTGATCTCAGGTCTTATTTCAAAGTCTGCTAAGGAAGTGAAGAAAAATCCTCAAGATCCAAACTGGTGAAACTTGTAATTGGCTGATGGAGGAGAAGAGAGAAGCAGGTTGCAGAAAGAAAAGGGAAGTATATTGAACAAATTTTCAGGGTCTATTCAAGCAATTTATGTTCTGCTTCTCAGATGTGAAAGCCCTTATTCACCTGACTTGGAAGCCTTAAACAGTCCTCTGATCATCAGTGGGTAAATGAAATGAAGTATAGACATAAGCTCTGGCCTCAGAGCTCCCTCTGAAATCAAAGAAAGTAGAGAGTGTTTTATCACCTAAGAAACTTCTAAGTGTCTAAGTGTCCATTTGCACCATTGCTTTGCAGGTTGATCTCCTGTCGACTTAAATCAAGGACAAGATTAGACTCAACAATTAAATCCCCACCAGTTTGTTAAAGCACAGGACCATTTTCTGCTCTGTATTTCAGAAGTCTTGGATTCTTGGACTGCGGCTTATATGCAATTGCTGCGAGAAGAGACTCTGATGCCTATTAAAGGGAAATAAAAGACTCATCTGGAAAGTGGAGTAACACCCGATTCATCAGAAAGGGTTCTGTGCTGGCATATGTCACCCAAGCCACCTTATAAATAAAGTGGGTATATTTCTATTAAGGAAACATTACATAATCTAGAGTTTCTAGCTAATGACTTACTTCCACATAACATTTCCATTAAAATTTTAGTTTTAGGCATTTTTTAAATGCTCTGAGCAGATGGACAAAAGCAAACATTTGACAAGGCTCTTATAACTTTATCAGCTATGAAACGAACGTACGGGGAAACAGCAGCACACATTTTATGTAACCTACCTTGTTAATACTGTGCTGAATGTCCTTCTTGGGCAGTTCAATATAGCATATAGCACTAAACTGGTTATGTCCCAGGGTTTTTACCCGGGACTACAACTTCTTGCATGCAACTCAACACTACTTAAATTAGAAGCCTTCATTAATTTTAAAAAGTTCTCTAAACAATGAGCTGAGAATTCACACTTGGGAGATGGCTATGGTTACTATCACGTGACCACCGTCAAAAAAAAAATACGAATTTTATAAAATTCCATCATTGTATCTGGCTCAGCAAAACTAATCCAAACCTCCCCTGAAGTCTAAAAGGCCTGCCATTTCCAGGAGACATCTGAAACTTGACAATATTCTTGTGTAATAGACGGGATGAGTTATGTCCTAAGTGGGCGTGCAGTTTGATACTGTACCAATATATTTTTTCCATCAGTGGCAACTGCCATCTGCACAGAAACAAAAGTTCCAAAGCAATAGATGTTATCACCAGATGTCATCCCCTGGGACGCAGCCTCAGGAATGATGTTTTCCTCTTGCAATGAGGGAAGTTGATCAGTGTGCGGCATCTCTGGGAGCGCTGCGGACAGCATGTTCTCTCATAACTTGAGAAACGTATTTAATAAATGACACGGTTTACATTTGATTGCTAATATATGCCTCTCACCTTATTCTCCCTGGTACATGTAGGGGTGTCTTATTAGAGTCCTAAGGCATGACTTATGACCACAGGAGCATTCACTATGGCAACTGGATGAACTCAAAAGACAAGACCAGCTCTAAGAGTGACATACTGGCAATTGTGACTGTAGGGGTTCTACTGTTTTTTGGAGCTATAGAGGGGAAAAAAAAGAGGTTCAAGGACTCTGTTTCTCGCATCCTGCAAATCCAGGAAGGCTCTTTCTGCATGCCCTGACATCCATCCTAGCCTCCAAACTTAGAGGAAGAGTTTAATTAGCAGATGGCTTACACGTTATCTTTTTAATGCCATTAAAAACTGCCTTAAGATGGATGAAGTCTCCTCCCACATGCCCAAAAGCACAGGAACTCACTCGGGTTTTGGGCACAGCAACAAAGTGGGAGACAGGCCAACCCGGGAGCGCTGCTGCCCAGCCCTCACCCCTCCATCAGGACCACAGTCCAGAAGACTCCACAGGACCCAGCATATGCTTCTTCCTGGTCACAAACATACTCCAGACTCACTTGCAGCACATAGAGGCAGGGGAGAGAGCTCTTTTTCACCCCTTGCTTGCCTGTCTTCCTAAAGCGTCTTCAAAACATTTAATGCAAATATTAATCTAAATAGCGTTGAACCACGGCAGCAGTCACTAGCTTTATTTGGGGCATTTTAGCTTAAAACCCCAAGGAATAAATGCTATTTGTCTAGTAGAGCTTTGCAGACTTGCATGGTCAGCACAAGAGCACACACATATAGTAAGAGCCGGTGTGTGTGCACTCATGCAATTGCCAAGACTTTAGAGGCCAAAATGTCCAACCGCTCATCCTGAACCTGCTTTCAGAAGAACACAAACCAATTGTACAACATGAATGTAAAGTTTGGGTTCAAAGACCACATAACTACTTTCTCTGCCCATTTGCCCTAACATGAACAACTTGTTGCCGTTCCCTTCATCTTGTGCAATAAGCAGCACAAAGTTTCTGACAAAAAGTAGATCTTGTGATTTGTCTCACGCACAACAATTTTTCCAGTGGCTCACCTACAGGTTGGCTGGACTACCTACATTATATTTGAACAACAAAACCAAACCCAAAGTTTGTCCCAAAGGGATGCTAAGGAAGTCTTGATTCCCAACCCCGTCAACCACTGCGCTTCATAATCTCCAGAAGATCTGCTTCAGGATTCCCAATATATTATTGGCAATAGCTTTCACACTCTCCCCCTAGTACCTGTTAAAGACCTATTGCAACTGCACCCGCAGAAGGGGATAATCAGGTTAAAGGTGCAAATTCAGCAATCTTCTGAAACTGCTTTTCCATAAATAAATAATATCCCACAATATAAATAATATATAATAGAAATAACATCCCACTGATATCTTTTAAATAGTAGATTAAGAAGAGGAGGAGCTTTTCAGTCTTCCTTTGCACTGACTATAATACCCCACCCAAGCCCTGTTTGCTGCTGGAGCAGAGCAGGGATCGGTGGCTCCCAGCCGCGGCCGCGGGAGCGAGATGGCGGCGCAAACCCCACGGGGATGTGCTTGGTCAACAACCAAGGGCAGCTGGTGATGGCGGCCCTGGGGTCAGGAATGCGAGCCGCCAGCCCCGCCAAGGATTAAGTGGGCAGAGTGCAGGTGGAGCAGACACATGCAAACGCGATTTCTGCACGCAGCTATCGACTGCAGATGCACAAGTTCACGAGGGGCCTTGAGATCACTTGGGAGCTGTGAGCTTATAGTACAGAACATACATTATTGACACAGTCCAGTTCAAACATATATGCTTGCTTTCATGGAGGATATGCATTCATGCTTTCTGCTCCAAATCCAGATGGGGCAAAGAGGGAACAATCCACAAAGTCCTGCCAGTGCCCACACCGCAGGCCAGCCAGCACCACTAGGATGAGGCGAAACCTAGCACACACCAATGGAAGCCAGTGAGCGTGCAGTTGCACAAGCAGGCTGCTGGCTGGCAGCACGGCTGGCCATCAATAGCAGAGGATGGGCCAGCCTGCAGCAGCCTTGCACCAGCACCCTGCTTTGCTGGGAGCGTACCTGTGCCCACGCTGAGACCTCCGCCAGCCTGCGTGTTTGGTCACAGAGGTCCCACTTTGGTGCCAGGCCACGGAAATCCAGGAGAAAAACCCTCAGTGAAACTTTGCAGTTGATAATCTTGGCCCTAACCATCTTCAACAAAAACTGAGGAGGAACAAACTTATAAAGGATAATTCCTGTGCATATTTTTTTTTAGTACACAACTAGTTCTTTGGCTTGAGTAATGACACAGGGAGATTACTAATCGTAACAGTACTGTGCAAAACAGAGGCCACAATCCCATGCCTTTTTTTTTCCCAAAAGAGAGCTCAGAAATGCAATTTAAACTTCCAAATAACTCACTAGCTCTACAGAAAGAGAAAGAAGAACTAGAAGCCTTAAATTTGACTTGCCAAATAAACCGATAAACCAAATACAGCACTAAACATTAGCATTTCAGAAGAGGTGTTGAATCTGTCGCTCTGCAAAGACTCTGATTTAGCATAAAGGAGTGGACTGGATCTTTTCTTTCACATGTTACATAAGGGAAGATTTCTTTCAAGTGCCAATTGATGTGGTAATCACAGGGGTAGCTCACACAATAATGTACTTACTTGACTTTACTGTAAAAGTCACATGCCCATACGTGTTCCACTGTACTATAATTTGCTCTCTAATGTACTATTACCTTTAAACATAAAATCCGAGGATGTTATTTTGTTAAGTTAAAAAGACATAGCAATTCACTTTGAAATTGCACTGACATTTCCTGCATTTGATGTGACCAGCCACACATGTGTTCGAGCTGCTCGCTGCCTGAAAACGAGGGAATTACCTTGGGAAGGGAATAACCTTGTCTCAGAGCTGCCCAGTGGAAAGTGAGCACCATCTGCCAGCCAAGGCCCACCTTCTCAGTGCGTGAAGATATCAAACGGATGATGCGAAAACAATCAAGATCAGATTAGTGACATCAGATTTTAAGCCCGACTCCTAAAAAAGAAACCTGGAGGCTCTTCTCAGTACTGTGTATGATATTGCATACAATATCCCCTCGACCTTCAGAGCCAAACCTGCCTGCTGTGTTGTTTGGAAGAAGGAAGGGCTCAGGGCTAACCAGCTTTCAAACTACTTCTGACTCGCTGTCTCAGATCCATGTATCCTGCCAGTTATACAAGGGGAGCCTGAAGAGAAGTTGGCAAAAGAATTGGATGGCAGTGTCGCTGCATATATTACTGCATGGCACAGTCCACATTAGCTATTTTGCCAGTGTTTTCATTTCTCAGTATTTTCATTGAGGAAATACAACCACCAAAACATCCTTTGGGCTTTATCATCCACTGCCTAATCTGAATTTATCACAATATTGCCAGCATGCTTCAAAGCAGAGGAAAGGAAGGAAAAGATAAGGGTTTCTGCAATGATTAATAAAGAAGTGCTCCTATCTGATCCTCCTGTTCATGAAATATACCCAAGTAAAATAAGCATTTAATAACTTTAACATCTGGGCAGCCCTAATGGTGAAGACTTCTTCACTCAACATCATCTAAAATTATCAGCGCTGCTGGATTAAAGCATGCATGTAACGCTTCGGGGGTCTCTCGTGGGTGAGTCCCCAGAGCCCTGCCGAGAAGATAAACGGGATGTTTTATTGTTGTAGTTTTTTTCCCTGTTGTTATTGTTGTCTTGAGGAAAAAAAAAAAAAGTTTCCAGATGAAAATATGCGTGAGCGTAATGGAAATGACATGCAGGCAACAGCTTCCCTCCCCCATTTGGCTGTCAAATTGAGCTCAGGCTATAGCAGCCCAGCAAACTGCGGGGGGAGGGTTCAAGTGGGCAGGGGAAGCAGTGAAAGCCTAAATAAACTTTGACCATTAGATAACAGGGCTATTATTGCTCTGTAAGACTTCCTGAATGGCCTAGAAAAAACAGACAGTTCTTGTTCCTGTCTCAAGGAAAGGAAATGCAAGGATGAGTGCTCAGTATGTCAACTGAAAACCCTGGTTGTTCCCTTCCTTCCTTCTTTCTCTCTCTTCTTTTTCTTTTTTTATTTAGTCTTCCCCCTCCCCGCCACCGACACCGCACTTAAAAACCACGCTGTATACTTAGCCAAAGCCAGGAGGACCCTCTTCTCAGGCAAAACCCCCACCCCTTTAAGTTGCTATTGTGGGACGTAAACCCACACATTTTGCACAGGCGCTGGGAGCAGGCTGCCAGCTGCTTGGGTTGCAAGGCGATGCGTCCCGTCGCGCTGCCAGTGGCACCCCAGCAGCGCCCACGGGCAACAGCCGCAGCTCCCCGGCTGCATCTCTGCACCTGGTAGCAGTGACAGGAGCAAATGGAGCAAAGATAGGAGTTATCCGTGGTAATTAAAAGAACTAAAAGGCAAAAATAGGAGGAAAGAAAATGGCTTTTTGAGGAAATAGAATAATTTTTAACAGTAGGCAATTAAAAATATGCATGCTTTCTGTAGGCTTAGTTTCCCCTCCTCGGATTTTATACTGAAACGATTGTTTGGCAAGTGCAAAAAAACTCTGCCCCTTCCTGTATCTTTCATTTTCCGTCCCATACATCACCTCTCTGCACAAAGATATTTCATTCTTTCACACATTCGAAAAGGTTTTTGCTCACATAAGTCACCTCAGTCAAGAATATTCACAGTTGTTCATCTTTTTGCTTGCATATACGATATCGTTGGTGTGCTAAAGCTGTTAGACTCATTAGGAAAGCATCTACACCAGTCACGTATAATCACAATTCCTTAGACTCAAACCAGATGCTCCAGATTGTCACGAAAACACTAACGTGTGCTGTTTATGTTCACATTTCTCTTTTAAGGTGAAAGCACTGAGAAGTAGATCACTCAACACCACATTTGGAAGACGGTGTGCATTAGATCTGGAGTCCCAGTTGATCTTCCTCTCCCATTTCCTCTCCACCTCCTCCTGGTGCATGAAGCACTCCCCATCTGCTGTGAGCTCCCGCTTTGCATGCTCAGCTTGCTCCATCTACACAAATATTGCTACAAAATGCAGCAACTGAGACCACCTCAATACGTTGCCCCTCAGGCGATGCTACTCACCTNCGCATCAAGCACTCCCCATCTGCTGTGAGCTCCCGCTCTGCATGCTCAGCTTGCTCCATCTACACAAATATTGCTACAAAATGCAGCAACTGAGACCACCTCAATACGTTGCCCCTCAGGCGATGCTACTCACCTCCCCAAACTTGCTCACCAGCTTTCATACCAAATGGGAACTTTCTACCCAGCGCTCTCTGCTATTGCAGTCAGCCGATGCCTGTATTTTCCCCTTATTTCCACATTCCTTGTTGTGTCCATGATCTTGTCTAAATTGCCCACTTCAGGACAAGTTTTCAGTTCTTCCCCAGCTCCCCACTGCTCTGTACTTTCTTTAGAGGCATTTCCCATTCCTTCCCCAGTAATTCACTTTAAAGCCTTTCTTCTTGCAGCATTCAGTATAAAAATCCCACCGAGAGCAGCCATCTCTTTGGTGGTGGAAGTGTGGGCTGGATTTGTGCAGGACTCCTCACATCCTAATATCTGCTCCTCCGTTTTGAGCAGCATCAGGTCGGCCACTGGGTTGACTGGTGCCGACTGCTGAACAGGAACATCAAACTGGAAAGTACTGGTCTGTAACTGGAGCTAAGGGGACAGCCTCTATGGACAGAGACCTCTGATCTCTGTGTCCTCAGAACTGAACAGAAAAATAGGGGGCTAACACAGACACACACATTACAAACACACAAACAAAAAGAGCAAATCCTTAAATGCCCCAATTTTGGTCTAGTGGTCTTAATACGTTGCTTCTCACTCGAGCAGGGAGTGTGTTTAAAAAACAGAATCGTAGAGGAAGGGAAAGAAGAAAGAACTGTGATTTAATTTCTCATAACTCCTTTCTGATATTCCCCCAAACTGTTCTTCCTAAAATACTTGCCACTGGATGGGAAAATGAACACCAAGAGGGAAAAAAGAAAAAAACAGAGTGAAAGTAAATCTTATACTTGTGTTTTAGTAAGCTTCCAACATAAAACATTCACCAGTCGTGAGCTCATCCAAAACCTTAAGAGGTAGAAAAGTCATTCTGCAGGACTGGAAAAAGTGATGTTAGTTTACTCTTAAGTGACTTAAAGAAAAGTCTAAGCTCGTTTCCTCCAGTTTCAGCACCCTCCTAGGAATGCCGAAGAGTCAATTCAGGAGCCCTTGTGANGAGGTAGAAAAGTCATTCTGGAGGACTGGAAAAAGTGATGTTAGTTTACTCTTAAGTGACTTAAAGAAAAGTCTAAGCTCGTTTCCTCCAGTTTCAGCACCCTCCTAGGAATGCCGAAGAGTCAATTCAGGAGCCCTTGTGATCATAAACAATTTTTTTTCTAGTTAGTGGCTGTTTAATTTTTTTGTTCCCAAAATGGCTGTCAATAAATAAACAACAAGGGTTCACATACGAAAAGATATCTTTCAAGCCTGAACAAAGAGAAAGCAATTCCAAAAGCTTCTAAGATGAGAAATTGAACAACAAGACAAGGACAGTGTCGGATATGACTCAAGGTCTGACACACTCCTCAAAGCCCTAATGACTGACCTCGATGGGGCACTCAATGCAGAAAATAAACCTTCCCAGAGAAAACAAAGCTGGTACACACAAAATAGGTGAGGAAAGAAAGGAAGCCGAGGGTTGCTGGTGAGAAGCCCTGTAACATCATCTCATAGGTTTGAATTAAGACTCAACATGGCCTGTGGTCTGGAAGACCTCGCAGGGTAGCTATGACGAGGCAGTTGACTGATACGCTGGAGACCTTCGGTAGGGGTAAAAGAGAGGACCACAAGTGCTTCTGTGGCTGCAGGACACCGACTAGCACCTAGTGCTTGGCTAGCACATGTTGTAGCGTTAAACTGCTACAACAGCTGTTAAATGGCTCTCCTTGTGATATCTCAGGCAGGACTGGACCCTGCAAGTCCGTTCATGGGGTGCCCAGGAGGGGGCGAGACCCATCCCCATGAAGGCGAATAGCACCAAGCCAAATACAGCACGTTGGCTTTGGTCTTTGGCTTGCGGCTAGTTTCCCCCCTAAGAGCTGCCTCGTAAAGTCTGCTAAGGAACAAGATCCTTCTACCAACTCCTGCGTGCGCCTGACGTTGGAGAAGCCGCACCTACGGGCTCCAGCAGCACGTTGAAAAGCAAGGACCTGTGCTGCTATTGAAGCCTTCAGGGTTACTCAGAGCTCCTCAGGGCTGCTCTGAGAAAGTGACTGCCCTAAAAACGATGGGTCCAGACCAGTAAACACACTAGAAATCAGTTGTCAGTGTCTTGGCCGAGAAGTTGCAATTAAATACCAAATCTGCCTAAGTACTAATTTTGACTTTTGCCTGTGCTGTTCGCAAGTATCATATCTGACTGTCTTCTCTGAAGAAGGACCTGTTGGAAAACCTCCATAAAGATGAAGTCATTTATGATGGCTGAGCGCAGTGCAAGGGTCGGTGTCTGTTATCACATGGTAAATGATTATCAGAAAGGTTTACCTTGATGGTGGCTGTCCATTTATTCAAGCCTGGAAGGAATATTCCCATCATGACTGCACTAGGTGTTTTGAAATCAGAGTGTCACCACCACAACGAGAAGGCAGAAGCAAATTTGGAAGAAATAACCTCAGAAAGAGATGTTCTTTGCAGCAAGACTCAAGCCTTCTTGATGCAAGCATTTCAATGTAAGAAAAATAAAGGAAGACAGAGACTTTCCATGCTCTAATTTTATTAGACCTCCCCGAGTAAGGGGTGCTCACTCCAGGACTGTGGGAGCAGCACATCACTATGGTGGAGGTTTTTTTGTGCAGCTTTGCATCCATATTACTTAGAAGGAAATTTCTTTCAAGTGCACTAACAGGAGTACTCTTGACAATACACTGTTAAAGTTAAGTAACTTTAAAAGGGAAAAAAGCACGAAAACAGGTCTGAACTGGCTAATAATAAAATTTTTCTGGTTGAATGCATTTACCCCTCTGCTCATTTAAATGAAAAGAATGTACTCCATCGAGTCCTATTAGTCTGTAAAACTAAGGAACTTGGCCAAATATGAATAAATAAAAGAAACAAAGCCTAAGTTTTACTCTAGTTTCTTGTTTCAAGCTATCTGATCAGCACACTTTCTTTTCCTGTCCTCAGTCCCCTGAAGCAGTGCGAGGTATCCTCTTTCATGGGGATCATTGTCGCTTTACCTGGATAATTCTACCAAACGAAGCTGAATCCCAATCCCAGTTTTTCACCAAGTGATACTGTTACCAGAATGATGAAAAAGGAAATGTAAGAAACAGGACAGAAATGTAAAATAAGTTTCTGAACATGAAATCAAAAGGGGAAGGGCTGCAGGAGGTTACCATAGTCCTTTCATTCACTCTGCACTGGGGCATCCTCTGAGCACAGTGATGCCTGTAAATCGTTGAGGGCACAAGTCTGAAGCGCTTCTGCTTCTTAGCATCAAACTGAGATAGTCACTAAGAAAAGCTTAAACAATTGTTCCTTGCACATCTACTTCTAGGAAACAGCATTTAAAATAAAAAGAAAAAAAAAACACAACAAACCCCCCCAACAAAACAACAAAAAAACACAGATCCAGGTATTGATAAATAATGTACACTAACACATCTGAAAGTTTCAATGAGAGATATCTAAGTGCCCAGAATCCCTTGGGACACAGTTCATACCTTGTAAAGCGGAACAAAATACATTTTCCAGATTATTGAGCGTAAACGATAACGACGTCCAATGAAACAGCACGAATACGAGGTAGGACCGATTTGCAAGACTACTTCTCTTTTGATGCCTGCCCGTGCCAAAAAACCCTCACCGTTTCCATCACTGTCAGTAGCATGGAAAACCTCAGCCTATCTCNGTAAACGATAACGACGTCCAATGAAACAGCACGAATACGAGGTAGGACCGATTTGCAAGACTACTTCTCTTTTGATGCCTGCCCATGCCAAAAAACCCTCACCGTTTCCATCACTGTCAGTAGCATGGAAAACCTCAGCCTATCTCTCCTCCTCCAGGACAAGAAGACAGTCACCGGGGCACAGCGGGCTACTAACACCCCCACAAACATTTTGGAGAGCGTAGGTGGAGCTCACCCGCCATCTAAAGCTTTCCCGATACGAAACTCCTCCGGCTGCTGTTTCCAAAGGAGAAGACTTCTTTCACAAACCACATTGAGCATAATGGTTTGTCAGCAATAACAACATAAGACTACCGGCTTTGGCAAAGAGACCACCTACACGTCTACCGCCTTCTTGTTCAACACGGTGGCAATGCAGCACTTTGAATACCCACTGTCTTCAAGGCCTGATCTGTTCTCCATCAGACATCAATTCTTACGCTCTTCCACTGTTTTCTCACCACTAGTCCGCATGAGGACTCAGGTGTTGCTGGGTTAAGATTACGGGGTTTATTTACCTTCCCCACGTAAGGGCTCTCCCACTGAAGCCACTTGGTGTCAACCAGAATGTTAAACAAGACATTTGAAGTCTAAAACATGAGAAAGCCATAGCCCCATCCAGCATTTCCAATTCTGCAACAGAAGGATGTTGCACAAGATAGAAAGTAGGATTCCTTCTTTTCTAGCCTGCCAGAGTATGGTTACCTCCAGCCTGCTGAGGACCATGTCTTCTCCGTTTCTCTCTCCAAGCCTGTTCCTGCCCCCAGCCCAACTCAAAGCATTGCTTTCATTCCATGCCCAGCACTTTAATCTCCTCAAAGACCGCTTTCATCCTGTGCCAATGGGACCTCTTACTGTTCTCAGAGCTAAGAAACACCTCTTTCTGGGCAACTTCAGGAGAAAAGTAGCTAAAATGCTGTAGTTAATGATCTGGATGAGGAAACATTACCTCTGTGCTCCAGCCTGGGCCCCATCACACATCTCCTGCACGGCACCAGGTAAGAAAATTGCTCTCCCTATATCTTTGCAGAGCCAGGCACGGAAGAGTCGAATCAAAACTGGATTCGCCAATATTTGCAAAGCACTCATTGGTCACAACTGGGAAGTGTTATTACTACAGAGACAACCAGCTTCGCTGCAGAGACAGACTTCTCCTCCACAGGTGAAAGTTTGTGAAATAACCAGCTGACCTAAAAACCTCATCAGCCTCCGATGAGACCTGCTCTAGCACTGCCAAGTTGGAGGGGACGGAACTGGGGGGCAGAAACCTCATTTCATCTCATTTAACAGGCTCACCTACAAAAAGATCACAGATCGCTAGAGATCCGTGCAAACGCCTATCGTTGCGGTGGTGGTGCGTGACTGCAACAGAGCACACAAACGGTGAGCCACGTGAAAGACTGATGAGATCTTGGAGGAAAAACTAAACTACAGAGTAGTAAATTAAAAAGAGCTTGTGTAGGCAAGTCTGCCTCATTCCCTTCAGTTTTTGTAGTAGGCAAGATGCCATTACAAAGCGGCTGGAGCGAGTTAAACACCTTTTAAGTGTGTTCTAATAATTAGTGGTATTACGGAAAAAAAAACCCTTGGCGTTTGTTTAAAAAAAAAAGTTGTCTTATTTAACTGCAGCTCTAGTGTTTAAAGTATTAATAGCCGCCTATGCCGCTCGTTCCTACATGCTTACGTGCTTTTCAAATTGCATTTGGTAAAGCTCAGTCCATCTGTTTTCCCACACTCCGTCAAACCGTGCAACAAAGTGAGCAGAGGCTACCTATGGTAGGGTTGTATTTTGTTCAGAACTTTCTGCTTGCATACCAGAAATTCAATGCTAATTCAACATGCTTTGGGGGCATTTGAGCTACAAAGGAAGGGGCTCAGGAAGGGGAAGGGAGAAAGGGGGGTTTCACTCACCATGATACACGCACTATGGCATGAACGAGTGCCTGGGAAGGATTTGTGCATCGCCGAAGCCTGGTTGCGTACCAGTGCCTCTCAACTCCAGCGCAAATCTGTTGCAACACGGCAGTATTATGCATCAGAAACGGGGCAANATGATACACGCACTACGGCATGAACGAGTGCCTGGGAAGGATTTGTGCATCGCCGAAGCCTGGTTGCATACCAGTGCCTCTCAACTCCAGCGCAAATCTGTTGCAACACGGCAGTATTATGCATCAGAAACGGGGCAAGTGGCTGCTAATTCACTGCATTAACTTCAAAACCTATAAATTTTCTTTTCAAACCCATCCAACAGGACAAAGAGAAGTCTGTTTGAGATTCATCACAAGTCCCAGGCTGATGGCTAATTTGTATGAAAATGGGTATGGTGGCTCCTGTAAATAGCTCTCCTCAGATGCTCTGTAGGTAAGTGGCCTGGGGAGGATGTGAAAAAGAGATCACCCTCCCAGATCAGCCTGCACATAGCCTAGAAAAGAGTCACATGCTCAGACGTGTAGCCCCAGAAGGGACGGTGAAGAGGTCTTCACAAAGAGAATCGAGGACCACCGTGGAGAAGGAGCAGAGGCAGAAAATAAGGATGTGCTAAGGCTGTGGCTCTCCGGGTGAATTCTTCACCGGCCACATGTCCTGGTTCACTGCTGTCCTACTGCTCCTCTGTCCCTGCCCGTGCCCACAGCACTGGCTGCCACTCCCTCCCTTGCACCAGCACAACTGTTTCAGCAGCTACAGTTCTGTGAACCGGATTAACAGGTCTGCTTCCCCCGAAAAAACAAAAAAAAACCCACCCCAAAACCCAAACCATTTGAATTGCCAGCGCCAGGCTATTTTTACATTCTCCGATGTTACACAAAGTGGCAGGTACAAGTGAGGGGGTGGCACTTACTAGCACAAGGTAAGGGCAGGTGGAGAACGAGGATGCTCTTAGGTAGCATCAGCAAAGGTTTTGTCAAATGCAATGTACGGCCTCACTTTCTCCCACATTAGAGTTCGTGACGGCTGCTTTGCCTGTCTTTACTTTTAGTATGGCCTGTTTTGGAGTCATAATAGCCTGTGTGCTAGCGTAGACATTTTTAATTACTACTAATTTCTTCAAACTTCTACATTTTCACTTATAAAAACATTTAAATAAATCTACCAACTCTTGGAAGAAAGCAAATCAGACACAGCATTTTCAGGATTTTGGGGGTTTTTCAAGTCTTTTTTAGTATGGATTTATACCAGCGTGCACAACCTACATCAAATGCTAATTAGGCATTGAATGAACATCACTTGTACTCTCAAATTGTCAGAAAGTACCTGGGAAAAGACCCTGCATCTGGCAAAGCACATACAGGGTAAATACACAGGCACTACCATCCCTAGAAGCAGTTTTAGGAGGAGAAATGAAGTAGCTACCACCTAAATCCTTTGTATATGAACCTTTGGAAGCTTTTTGGAAGCAGAAACAATTTTCAAAATCCAGTAAGGAAAAAATTTGAAATTATCTCACTAAGGCTTTTTTGCTAATGTAATTCATCATCTTTGCTACGCATCGTGGTACATGAGCTGTTGAGCACTTACTGTTAAGAGATCAGAATGGATATTTAAAATACTCCCTCTACTACAGACGGGTTTCTGCTGATGCAGGTGGGATGCTATATACATTTGCTATTAAACACACAGGCAGAAGCCACCTGCATGTGCTCTGGATGCCATCAGAATGTCAACTAGCAACCCTGAAATGAAGCTCAGACTAAAAAATTCCTGCCATCTACATAAAGGTCAAAACCTGTCCTCCCACGAAGCCTAGATTATAAATATTTTTCCCATTTAAAGCTCTTGTGCTGTAACACACTGAATTCTAATGCAGCAACGGTTTGTGCTTCAGGACTAAAGGTTATTGTTTTAAAATATGGGTCCCTACTTGAGTCGTATATCCTCAACCGTATATTCAACGCCACTGTAAGGTCTTCCAGTAGCTTATGCCAATGTAAAACCTGGAATAACAAGAGCAGGTCCCCATTCAGCTTTTACTCTTCCTGACAAAGACCTCGTGGAAGCATTAAAAAATATTCTTTGGATAAAGATATTTGGCTCAAAGATTGATATCCCAGTCCTATTCAGCTGTGAAATTCGGTGAGGCTAAAACGTAAGGCCAGACTTTGCAAGGCTGGCTGTCTGCTACATTTAAACTAAAACTGGTTTCCAAAACCTGTGTCCTGTTGACTGAAGTATGGAGCCACACTGCTTGACCGACGAGTTTTATCTTCCCCAGGCTCCCTCGTCTGGAGCTCTTCCTGTGGCATCAGGAGGTACTCACAGCTCCGTAAACTTTGACTCCCCAAAAGAAAAATCCCTGCACCTTGTGGGGTTTCCCTACCACGCAGCGTGGCTGAACTTAAAGGCCAGCAAATCTCTACTTCCACTGTGTTTATGTTAAGCGGCACGGAAACTCTGAGTCAATTAAAGGAGTTTATTTGGTGTCATTGTGATTTTTTTTCCGCCCCATTGTTAGTTTTTATACATACAAAGGGGGAGGAGGGAGCTCTGCAAACACGGGAGATGGTTACGAGTCCTTCCTTCAGCTGTTCTGCTGCTGCTTGCAGTCAACTTGCAGAGACAGAGTGAAGTGAATACAACTCATACTATGGCTCAGAGTCACAGAGGTTTTCTCCAAACAGCCTGGAAGCAAATAATGCCAGGAAGATCATAAATGTAAATGGCAACAGAAGATTTTGAGGGAGCAGAATTATTTTACGGTGCAAAATGAGCCCGTTCCCAAGAAAACCCAGAAAGGTGGACTACTGGTCCAACTACTAGAGCTGGAGTAATTAACATTTCACTTCTGTGTGCGTGGTTCACTTTTGCTTATGAATAGTGCAGAATTTATCAGTAACCTGGACCTTCCAGCCTGCTTTTGACATCTATGTAGCAGGCACCAGACACTGGTGGAGCCTCACATTGCTTTCAGCTCCAAATAACCCTAAGCCTTGGTGCTGTTAAGATGATAGCAGAGAACAGCTAGACTTGTATTCAATGCTTTCATAACGTCGGCCAGGTTGTAATTTGCTGGGAACAGGACGAGGCTATCAAAGCAGCAGCACAGGGGGATTTTGTTCACTGCTATTTTTCTTCCTAAACCCAGTGCTCGCTTGAAAATGTATCACTTTATCTAGGAGAGATTTTCATTCGCGAGAGATTTGTCATGCGACTCCAAACTTCTGGGACTGTACTGATTCCAGAACTGCAATTGCAGTTGTCAGCAGCACGGGCTCCTGCGATCTGTTAAACACATTCCTCGAAGGTGGTTAGTATCCTGCCTTCTCCTTTCCTGTGGGAAAGACTGCCGCGAGAGGCTCTCACTCACCATCCTCTGGAAGGCTTTGCTAGGATGGTTTATTATATTAAAGCCCCGTCGGTCTCTTTGCCCTTCCTCCCTGTGAGCCTGCCTTGCAGCAGAGCCAGGCGGGCTGGCTGATGCCTGGCTGTAGCTCGCTGACTGATGAGTACCCCGTAACGGATCGGGCCAGCTGTAGGCGCTGGAGACCCAGCGCCCCCGACCTCTGACACCCCCAGGACAGGGACAGCAAAGCCCCGAGGGCACTCAGAGCATCAAACACGGAGGATAACCCCAGCTCAATTTGGACAAGAGTATAAATCCCTCACTATATCTAAACACAGGGTAAGAAGATTTTTTTGTCGGGTTTTTTGTTTTCCTTTTTAATGCATCTAACAGGACCAGAGCAAGTTAGCAGCAAAACGCTCGATCCCTGACATGTGCCCAAAGAGCCAGAAGCCTGGCAGTGAGTCGCTGCTGCTTGCTGCTGCCTGGTTCGACTTTTGCTGCAGCAATGCCTCCAGGCTAGCTCTCCTTAAGAAAAGGCCGTGCGTGGAACAGACCTATCTTAGGACCCCTCTTCTTCCAGGTTTTCCATTGCAAATTAAATCTTTTTTTTCAGACCTGACAGTAAGCTGACATGAGGTATAAGAAATCACTCGGGGTCCTCAGCCAGCCCTTCAGCTGGCAGACGGCCACCGAGAAGCAATGGTACTGTGCTGATTTGCACTGGCTGAGGCTCTGCCAATAACCCTTTTAAGGATTTGGAAAGAGTCCCTGTGAACTAATTGGCCGCAAGATTTTAATCCAAGTGAAGGGAAAGGGCGGTCCTGTCCGACCTTTACGTCTTCTCAAGTTGGGAAAAGGAAAGCGGGAACAGTCAAACTGAAATGATCTGAAATAAAAGCAGGTGTTGGTGTACACAAGGTACTGCCCAGAAAACAGAAAGCTGCTGCAGCCTAAACCAGCATTCCTTCTTACCAGACATGAATAGTATCACATAATACCTGCAAGGAAAACACGCATCGTTCTCACCGATTCTCTGTTGACTTCCCCCTTGCGCTTCTCAACTACGACCAAAATCAAAGATGAGCCTTATTCTGGTGTGCAGCAGAGGTTTTTGTTTATCTGTTTTAAAGAAAAATGCAACAAAGATGCCAAAAATAACACTCAAAGTATTTGCATCAGAACAATTCCACCAAGAGTGCAATGTGGACAAGTGGCACAAGGGCTAAACTCACGAGGGTCAAAGCCTAAGAGGAATTACTTTGCTGTATTGTAAGAAACTCCTTTCTAAGCACTTTCTTCTTTTTCCGTTGCTGAAATTGTTGCTAGCAACGAAGCAAAGTAAAAACAGAAGAAAACTTGGATCTCACATGCTCTCAGCAAGAGAAGGCATTAGCTGGCAGTCTACACGGCAAAGGAGACCTGCAGAGTTTATGGCAAGCTCTGCCAGAAATGCATCGTATCTATAGTCAGCCCTTCTGAAAACTGCAGTTTGCCTTTAATTAATTTTACTGTTATATCATCCAGCTATACTCAATGCTCTTTACAGTAACTGCTATGGATACCATAGTAATCATGAAATTATCGAGGGCAAATGGCATCTTTTAAGAGCAGCCACTTGAACTGCAGCTCTTTTCACAAAACTAACTCAATTAGAGATGAGTTTTCTCCAGAGGCATCATACACTTAGAATCAAAGGCTGCTAACTGTGTTTCTAAAAAGGTGTATCAATGCATAAATGTCGCTGTATCTTCTCAGAAAGCAGAAGATACTGGATAAATGCTAACTGCTGCCGAAGGGTACTCACTACTGAGATCAGGACATCCTACACGCTTTTGCAGAAACACTGGTGCACAGACGGAGAGTGACATATTGCAAATACATATGACCGCTATTATACAAATTCCATCCTATTCGTCATAACGTTCTTCTAGATACTAAAATCTCTTTCTCTAATGAACTGCAACCTTAAGCTACTTCAGTTCTCTAAGTAGGTCACAGGATACTGGGACATTCAAATCCTCCCATCCAGCAGCAGTATGTGCAGCAGCTACACCAAACAAAGTGGGGAAAAAAAAAAATCTTATTTCATCTGGCTGTCCTTGTTTTGTTGGTCTGTTCAGCTCGGTACTCTTTGCATGTGGAGAGAAAGAGGCAGTGCAGGTTGTATGTCTGCTTGCATATACGAGGAGCAAGAAGCAGGAAGAAAGGAGCCGTGCTGAGCTCCCAGGGGAGTGAAAACACTCGGCTACCACCAGCAAACCTTCCTCCAATTCCAGCCCATAGCCTACCATCTCATTGTTGGATTCTGCAAGGGATTAAAGGCTTTCAGTTCTTGCATATTTTGGGGGCAGCTGATGGGATTTAACATCCTATGTGTCACCCGTGACACGGCAGGATTTCCACTTTGGTTGTAGTTCTACAATAATTTTCACTAGCAGGTTACAAAAATGCACAGGGCTATCCTCCAGCCTCTCCCCGGACTCCCATAATAAAAACATTCTTATTGTTATTACTTTAAACACAAATTAACTACTCTGACCAAATGACCAGAGACCTGGATTTCCGGCAGAGCCCTACGAACAGTTGTACAGGGATGGGGTGGAGGTGGGAAACTACAGTAGGTGGCTATGAATGAGGGGGCAGAGCAAGTATTCCTTAAGCCAGCTTTGTGGATGAGGGAAACAGTCTTGAAAGCAGTTTCCTAAATACATGTATATGATAAATTATATTGGCATTTCACTCACTGCCTGTATCTTCTACTCGACTCTCTATGTCAACTTCTCCTACGCTGTACTTACAAATGTTTTAAATAAAGTAATGGAGGTTATTTAACTGAGGCTCTGTTGCATATGAAATGCTCTCTCCTGAGTGCTTCTGATTAATTTTGTTTAAAGCTTAATGGAGCAATACACATCGATATGCCTTTCTCCATTTCTCACTGGAGAGTATCCTCTCTTCCTGCCAGCTTAGGCTACAGAAACCCTGCAATTTAAAAACCTCAGAGTCAAGATTCATTTAAAGGACTCTTCCTCCTCTTTAACTTTTGCAATTCATTAGACCTCCATAATTAAACCAAATGGGAAATCTTCCAGTCCACCAGCGGGTTTTTGTTAGTCGGCAAAGGGGACAAAAAAAAAAAAGAAAGAAAGAAAGAAAGAAGAAAGTTTTCCTGCATGTGCCTTTCAGCTTGTACTGAGAAAATCCCAGGCTTTTCGTGCGAGCAGCTGCGGCAGGGTTACCCAGGGTCGGCTTGGGTAGGAAGCAAAGGTTTCCTCCAGTCAGAAAGGGGGAATACAGTCACAGTTGGAAAAAAGGGAGAGAGAAAACAACCTCCATTCAATTCAAAGTGCTTTTAAAGAGAAAAGCAACAAGAAACAGTTTGGAAAAGGACTTAGCTAATGGAGAGGAGGAAGAGAGCTAACACCAGAAAAATCCAGATGAAGTGCTAAACATTCAGCCAAAAAAAGTCAACAGAATCCAAATAAACCGCTGAGGTGAACTTTTGATTTTATACCTATGCACACAATTGGTATACCTTAACCTCACAAACCTGCTCAATACATTTCTTCCTATCTTCAGCCTCAGCCGAAGCAGCTTTGACTCACATGGTCGCTCCACCGAGCCACCCACATCCCTAAGAGCTTAGCAGCTCGGGCATCCCAGCTACCTGGTTACGCCTGACAGCACAAGACAACAGCACGTGTGGCCTTGTCCTTTTAATTGTACTGTATTTACTTTTGAGCAGGTCAGGAGGAACATCCCCCTGTGCCGCAAACAAATCAAAGGGGAAAAGGGCAAAACCTGTCTTGAGAGCCTCTCCCTAGCACTGCCACCAGCGGCCACTTCACATGGGCTCAACTAAATGCCACAACAGTACTGGAAGGTGCCCACGTCAGAAATCAGATCCGTTCTGCAGGCTTTGCTTCATCCAAGACCCCACCTCCCCAAGAAATTAAAAGTGAAGAATAAACAAACCCATCCTCCTCCTCTAAAATTCCCCTCAAACCCCAAAATGCACTGTGATTTGCAAGGTTCTTGGAGTTTCAATTTCCATCCCGTTTACGAGAAAAGGTTTTTCTTACCCATAAACGAAAAGCAAAGCTGATCAGTTTTAATATTGCTAACTCCAGCGGCAGCTTTTTCTGTTCCTCAGGGCCTGTCCCCAACTTGTGTACATGCTTATTCTCTGTGTGCAACATATGCCGCTCATTAAAATCGCCAAGAGATGCACCCGTGTGAACAGCTCTGTGAAAATACTCCTAGTATTTCTTTTCAATACTGGCAGAATTTGCACCTCCTCCCTATTGCATAGAGTAAAAAGACGATAAAACGGAATTTCAAATATTTCTTTAGAAGTTAAATGAACATATGAGCAAGCTGTTTTGTTTTGTTTTGTTTAACGGGGAAAAAAAAGCCCCCTGTAGCACATGACAGATTGCAATAGCTGCAGAAACTGAAATTTGGTTTATCTCCGGAAGAAATGCAAGGAAGCGATGTAGCAGAAGCTACCTCAGCTTTCTGGGCTACCGTGCCCCACCGCAGGGCTAGGAGGACCTGCCTTCAGCAACAAGGACCACTCCTCTGCTTTGGCTGTCGTGAGCAGTGCCAACCAGCACGCCAAGGGCAGCCACCACTTTGCAGAGGTCCAACAGCCAGTGGGAACACGGCACAGGGATGAACTTGTGCTCTAGAAGTTTAACAAAACAAGCAAAAAAAAGGTGTTTCCCCCCACCATATTCTGCCCCCACACCATACATCGGTGTTACTGGAGCCTAAGAATCTGGTGGTGTTTGATGTAATGTCGGTGTTTCCCTCCCAAAATGTCAACATATGTAAGTACATAATGCACATAAGTAGATGTACAAATAATCTGCAAAATCAATATTGATCGGTCGTAGATCTTGTTTACCATGTTTTTATTCTATGAGCCGTACACCGCACTGGGAAACCACATACCTATAGAATAAAAAACCCCAAAACAACTCTTTATTATTTGGTTCATGACAAGATTAATGACTTGAAACGCATAGATTAGTTTCTTGCTTCAGACTACGCCAATCCTATAACAGCAGATCCCTGTTGCGAAACCAAAGGGTACAACTCAATATGCTATTCATTAATAATCCAGTGTGGATACAGAGTTATTCAGCTACAATGCAATTAAGAACGAAAAAGAGAGGGTAACAGCGGTAAACACCCAGGGATATTTTGAATTTAATTGGGATTAGCATGTAATACGCTTACAGCCTTTTGAAGAGAGGCTACGCCGTGGTGTATTGAGAACACAGGCGTTTGAAAGCCCCAAGCACCTCATTTAATGGTCTTTTCAGCTGGCGAAAGCCGCTTTCAACAGTGGGTTCACTCGCAGGTTGTTCAACCCAGCACTATGACTTGAAGCTGAACCGCGCTGGGGGAAGCAGGCTCGGATGCTGAAGTACATCTTGCAGTTTCAGGGCAGGGGAGCTGAAGCGTGTGAGGGCATTTCTGAAAGCGCACAACCTAATCTCCTCTCACAGACTTCGCTCCTTGCACACTGAGATACTACATGTAAAACCAGGGAGCGCTGGCCTTGAAGGAAAAAGCAGAATAAAGACAGATTGGGAGGGTTGCCAACATGACTCTGGGTTGGTGCACAATGTGCCTACCTGGACGCTAACTGGACAGCAGGTATAATCTATATGATTTCTGCGCATAGGTCTTCTAGGGGAAACATACACGGGAGAAAAAATAATCAGTTACTATTTTCAACTTATATTTTTGGAAGAGGTATGGGAAGAAATCAAGCAGCCCTCGATGGTTTATCCTCTGCCCACAGGAATATTTCTGGCTTGTTCCAATGTTTTGGTACTGCCTATGTTGTTTAAGAGGCAGTGGTGCAAATATCTGCAGCCTGTTTGCAAGAGGAGGGCATCCACTGGCATCTCAGATGGTTGTGCTGCCCTTGCCTGGAAAGATCTCTCGGGGAAGAGAAAGGGCTGGTTCAGAGTCCACATCACTGTCACAGGCTCCCGAAGCATCTTCAGCAGCTATCAAGTTCACAGAGGGCATCTCTAAGGCTCGCTCAAGGGGCTAAGCAGAGGGGGAAAAAATGAAGTATTGTGAATTTTACTTTGCAAATTTCCACAGCTTGGTTCATTTTTTGGTAGTCTACAGGAAGACGGTGGGGAAACTCGGGGACGTAGGGGAATGAAAAGTAAAGACAGCCTTTGATATTTTTTTTTCCTTTCTACCTGCTGATTCTCTTTCCTTCAGATCACAAGTGTCGGAACGGTTTTATAAAAGCCAAAGTTTGCAGTAGGGCTCCCACTGCAAAGGCCCTACTGTCCTTAAGTAGTCTTTGAAGATTTTCTTCCAAGCTGTTCCCACCGTTCTCCTCCTCAGTTACCAAACCCAGTGGGAATGAGTCGCACCTGTTGCCTCATGCATTTCTACAACTGCAGAGCTTTGTTTGTACGTGGTGATAGCGGTGAAAATTGCTTTATTCTAAATATACCTTTCCCTTACATCTGGGTGAAGAAACAGGGATGAGGTTAGCCTTTTAAGTGCTGGTAACTGGGGCTGGTATATCTGTTATTGCTGCACCTCTGAGAAAACTGAATTAGGGACCGTGGTACTAAGTGTTATTTTTCTCACGTAAGGACAGTCTCTGCTCTGGTGAGCTTATACAAATCTGCCTTCTGCCAACAACTTAGCAAAACACGGAGCAGATATTCCGCTGACTTATGTCTGCTGCAGTCCCACTGAAATCAATGAGGTTGACTTACTTGTAAAACAAGCAGAATTTGATTCCTGTGTTTATTTGTGGATGGCTATGGAAGAGGCTGACCAAGTCCGTGTGGAAAAAGATAACCCAGAACATCAGAGGTAGCTTCTGCTTGGACTAAATTTCAGAAGGTTTGAGGATAGAACATGGGAACGGATGGACGAATCCTTACAAAAATAGCAACCGGATTTAGCTACTTTGCTTTGTTAACCTGGAAAGTGCCCAGGGAGCTCCCATGCTGGGAGAATTCACGTGATCTCGCTACAATGCTTTTCATTTATACACCTCATTTGAATAAAAGGAAACCAGCTGCAGATCAACGACGTACACCAATACCACGGCAGTGGTAAATCGAAAGCAAAAGCAAAGAAAAACCCAGACAAGATTTTTAGCTACACCGTGTAACTGGCATGGCAGCGGAGCCGGAAACGTGCTTCACCAGCCAGGCACAGCACTCGCAACGGGCCTGCGCACCGCAAGCCACACAGCAACAGGAATCCGAATATGCGCCCTGTATTATAACAGGAGAGCATCAGCATTCGCTAAGTGGCTTCTAGCTGCCACGGGTTTAACAGAGACAGAAGTGACGGGGCATAGCTCAGAGCCAAAGTAATGAAAGGTTCGGGCTGATGACTGGGATTAAGATACCAGCACCACTGTTTATCTGCGAGCACCCAGGAATTCCAGGAGCAGCTGCACCGGTTGCTGAGCTGCTACCGCAGGTTCAGCAAGGATTTGTGCATCACAGCCTGCAAGCATCACTCCACAGGGATGGGAGGAAAGGACAGCTAGATGAAGCCTCAGCAGTCTGGGGAATACTTCTGAAGCTTGCATCTCTGCTACAAAAAGCTTTTTTGGAGGCCGTAAGTTTTAAAAAAGCTGGAGGTATAAGCACATAAGAATTAGAAAGACCCAGGGCCTGGATTTGGCTGGGAGTAAAGCATCTCTTCAGCACCCTGCAGAACGCGAGCCAGCCTGCTGTGAGACCTAGCGGAAGCTGTGAGTCTCGCTCATTGACTAGCCGGTCGGGTGGGTTAAGAGACAGATAACATCATGTCTGCACCCTCATTTCAGAGGTAAAAATCTGGACAGAAAAGTATGCTACCATTAAGTGAGCAAGTCCAGGAATTACTTAAAAGTTCACAGAGAATGGAGGAGGAAAAGTCTGAGCACAGGAAAGTTACAGCATCTGAAAAATGAGCCTTCACACAGGGCTCTCCATCATTTCCAGGATGCTCCAAACCAAGCCGGCATGCTGCGGTATGAAGGCCAGTTTTGACTGGCACGCAATAGCTCCTGGCTTCCAGCGATTTCCAAACTCAGCAAGAGCTAGGAGCCAGGAGCCACCACCTCTCGCAGACACGCTACCAGCATGCTTAATTTGGGAAAGGAAAACACAGTCTGGCACATTAGCTCTGAACAGCTGCCAAGTCCTGCTCTCATCTATGCGGTGCTGGAGCTGGCCAAAAAAACAGGCGAAAAAAGCCCAGCACCAGTCTGGACTCCCTCAGTAACGATCCCCCTTCCCAGCCATCTTGGTCTCAGCGTGCTTACCTTCTTCTGAGCATAACAGGGAATTGGAGCTTATATTCAAGAGCTGACAGAAACATCAAGCCATGAGCAATCCGGGAGAAATCGGAAGTCAGGCAACACAACACAAAGATGAGTCTACACAGGAGCTTCCACACCTTGCAACGTTGAAATAACCAGTTCTGGAGATTGTGCTTGGGCTTGGTTCACCATCCTGCTCAATACCACCACAGAGCATGACAAAAATCTTGTCTTCAAGGCTGCTTCACAATACATACTCCTGTGCTTAATCCAACTATAATTGAATAAACCTGATTTCAAATGGGGAAATTTCAAACCTATTAAGAAGAAACCTGCAGCTATTATATGGATTAAGAAACATTTTGGAATTACAGATACATGTATTATTAACACAAGTTAGGCTTAATCAGAAGAAAACTCCTACGTCTTCGAATACACTACTAGAATCACCTAGATCTTTTCAGAAATCATAAAGCAAACAGGCTTCCAGAAACGAGTTTTATAAAAACAAATGTATGATAATAAATGTGGAGAAAGCTGTATTTATTTACATTTTAAGCCCTAGGAAGCATTGATGTCTTATTTCAAAACATTCTCTACAAACAGGAAGACTAAACCCAGCATTTTGGGTGGGCTTGTTTGTGTTTGCGAGGCTTTTTAAAAACCGTTTTGTCATTTAATCACTTGCTTCCAGGACACTAGGCTTTAAATAAAATGTCAGATGTCATCAGTTGACAGTGCTGACAATGTAAAAAAAAGGGTTTGCAAGTACATACAGGATCTTGTATTTGGCTTTGACCAGTACTAACTAGTCAACAATGTTTACCCTCAAAAAACATGCTCCAGAAAACACGCTTAAATACACATACAAATGTATTTGCTTGCTGTCTTTTGTTGAAAGTACTGGTATTAGAAGCTTGAAAGTCTTCCGCATTCACTGAAGGAAGCACAAGAAGAAAGGACTCTGGTAACACATTACAACACTGGACAACAATATAGTGTGCAGAGCACAGAGTAATTCAAAGCTAAGCTATATATCCATAGTCTCATGAATCGCTTTTAGCAACAACTACAGCTCCTGTGAAGGACACAAGCAACGATGGATCACATTTGTCTCCATCACCCTCCAACGTTCCCACTGAGTCATACCAGGCCATGGAGCAGCTGATCGTTATATCTGCCCCCTACACCAATACTAGCCATCCCACTGAGTCAATCAGCTTCAGGCCTCCTCCCCAAACCTGAGTCACCCTCTAGTTTTCATTTGCAGGGATGAGCCTGCCCTGGCTGCAATTTCAATGGGCATCGGTGGAACCAGCAGCTGGGACCAACTTAGAGGGTTTTCTTATGGAGAGGAGCTTGTGTGTGCGTTGTCTACCAACCCATCCATCCTCAAGAACAGGAAGAGACCGACATAATGACTGGGTTTTTTTGGTCACTGTTAAGAGGACGACTGATTTTGCCCCATCCCTAGGTTGGCCCCGATACCTCTCCAGCTGCGGGGAGATTCTGGACAGTTCCTGAACCATGCAGCAGGGTGGAATCAACAGTGGCATGGACAGTAAGGTGTCATCCCTCATCAAGCACTAAATAAAGGGGATCGAATCACTCATTCTTTTGAAATGTTCCTACCATTCATAATACTCAAGCCACCATAAATCCCAGGGAAACTAACCAATGCTCAAGAGAATTCAAAAGATGCTGCCTCGGTTTAAAAAAACAAAGAATTGGTTTCTTTTCTTGGATAAATAAACAACTGAAAAAGGTCTTGGAAAAACAGGCAAAGTTTTTCTAACGAACCGCATAGTAAGGGAAGTGCCTCGTTTCGGAAGCTGTATCAATGTCTGATGCTTTCCTGCCTTCTCTTAACTTCAGTCAGCTAAAAATTAACTGCTTGTAAGTGCAGTGTAACTATAAAAGATGATGCCACTCATTCATGAGAAGCGAGCCTGCTATGAAAGCAGCAGCAAACACCCTGCTGATCCACCGCCCAAAAGAACTTTGTTCAAAGTGTATGGAAAGGAGTACAAAAACTTACATAAACAAGCCACTGTTCTTAGAAAATCTTAGTATTCCGGGTTTATGTTGCTAACCTTGCTGCTTGAAAGAGCTAAGCAGCTGGTCTGTCACACAAGAATGACCCAGCCTCTTGGACACAGCATAGACTAAACAACGATAGCCCACTTTCAGAACCTGGCAGAAGTGTCCCAGCCTCACCCTATCTTCTTCAGCCACAGGCTCCCTTTCCTTGCTCTCTTGATTTAACATCTGCCACCTGTTTACTGCTCACTGCCTAAAAGTGCCTAAGCCTCTGGAGTTGCAAGAACGTTGCATCTCTCACAAACCAAAAACCTCAGTTTATCTCAGAGAAGCACGGAATCATCTTTTGCTCTCTCATCATTTGTTTGAATTAACGTTGCTTTCAAGAAGAAAGAAAAAGAAACCCACAAAACAAACTCAACAAATGAAGACAATTTCCACTTGAATCGGCCCTCCCTGAGCGGACAAATATTGTCTCTCGTAGCACTAGCGCTGCCCTGGTGAAGGGGCTGGAGAGGGTGGTAAACTAACTGTAATGGCCTCACGGTGCCCAGCTTGCTCCTCCTCTGCCTCCTGTTAGGTCAAAAAGTGAGTTGTTACTGGTAATTAACTACTTAATATTTTAAAGCAGTAATGCTGCTTCTTTCCCCTTGGAATTCAGCCAGGGCCAGCTATGGATGGCACCTAGCAAAAAGCTCTGAGAGGAGCTCATGACCAACTATCATTTTCAAATGTGTTTTGGTAAAGGACAGAAATGCACAAAACTGCAAGGAAAATAAGCACAAGAATAGAGTTAAAAGCACTCGTTTTTCAGGAGCATCATCTGAATATGCCAATGGCATCCTGGGGTGCATTAAGAAGAGTGTGGCCAGCAGGTCGAGGGAGGTGATCCTCCCCCTGTACTCTGCCCTGGTGAGGCCGCATCTGGAGTACTGTGTCCAGTTCTGGGCTCCCCAGTTCAAGAGAGACAGGGAACTACTGGAGAGAGTCCAGCGGAGGGCCA
>VZSC01001444.1:98783-127299 GCA_013398225.1 Steatornis caripensis
AAAAAAAAAAAAAAAAAAAGAAAAGAAGCCCCAAAATTGAAAGGCAAATCTTAGAACACATTGGAAAATAAGCAGCAAACCAGCACGGAGTAATGTGTCCTACACGGCAGACCATGGGAAAGCAAGCAGCGAGTCCCATCTCTAAAGCCAAGCAAATAAACACGTATTTTTCCTTAATCCAGTGTTACAGGCCTTGGAAATAAAAGGTTTTGTCAAAAAATCCCAAAGAATCGGTAACTGTCTGCTCTTCTGAAAAACAAAGTGAAATCTCCAGCTGTAGCTAGTGGCAGCGCCATAAGGGGCATCGAATCCTCTTACCTCCTCCGTCAGGCCTGCTGCTGATGTTCAGCAAGCAGAGGTCACGCAAGTCTTCCTGCTTCGCCCGCCTCCTTACATCGCTCCCTCTCTCATTTTTTGGCACAAGGCTCACCTGCCCGATGTCACTCCGATTACATGTTTGATCTGTGTACCCTAGTTGCCATGGAGGAGGACAAAACTTTGTAAATCTCCACTGTTCAAACAGATTCTCTCAAGATGTGTCATTTTAACGCATTTTCTCAGTCTCTTGACGTACCATCTCTCCTCCCTCCTTCCCCTCCAGCCCAATTTCCCTTCTGATTCCCTTCAAGAATAGCGCAGGCAGTAAGAAGTGAAAATGCAGCAGCTGCTCACTTGTTAAAATATTTATATTTTTCATTTATGCTTTAAAGATTGAGCCAGTTATGCTCTCTGAGCCAATCTGAAAAAGATACAGAGCTGCATGTTTTATTTAATCTAACTAAATGTGCAAAGAGCCCGCGGCATTTGAGAGACAAACACAAGTGACAGGTTGGGAGATGGGACAAAAAGAATATGCCGACTTTTTCTTTATAAAATATAACCCTGCTTCCCAATCCTTTCTTGGGAATGTTTACTTCTGTATTAACATCACAAATTATTTCAACTGCGCTGTAAATATTTTTATTAATTTCCTGGTTTAGTTTAAACTTCATTAGTGTCCTAAATACAGAAAAAAAAGGAAAGGTCTTTCAACGATCTACAAGATGCAGAGAATTTTGCTGGGATGCTGGAAAGGCTCCTGTTTGGTACTGACCCCACTCCACTGCAAGAGCCCAGTAGTGATTTCAGTAACTTACTCTTAGGAACAGTTACAGCAATTCCTCCGAAAACGCTACAAAATTGCATTAACATGCAATTAATGTGCACGCAAAGAGAGGTGCATTTTCTGCGGTGGGAATTACAAGAATTAAGATCTGCTTAGGTTTCAGCTGGATTAACATTAGCTGAGCACAAAAAGTCAGTCCATATGGAAATAATCAGTTAAATGAAGACTGAGTGCCTGGTACGAACGTTCCTCAAGTAAAGCAGAAAAATATATTACTTTTCAACCGTACAAATGACCTTAATTTTTTTTTTGTCTTTTCCAGTAAAAAAATCCCACCATTCATTAAAGCACTTCACATACAACAGAGTCCTTACAAGGCGATGTGGCTCTCGCCTAGGAGCAAGATGGATATCTACCCAGCCCCTACTCCTAGTCTTCTCAGCTTACTGGCTGGGGAAAAAAAAAAATTAGTACAGCATGTCTCTTCTTCATCTCTCTGATTTTCCCTCTTCATTTATCTTTGCTTTTCATGCCATTAGGCTGAACTGCAGTCGGATAATAGGGCATCGATTGAGAGCCAGGGTTAAAACCCATACATAGGTTTTAACTTTCTTGGTTCGCAGCCCTCTAAAAAACAGGGGAAAAACCCCTTCAGGTGGACAGCCACTCACTGAGATGTTTCACACTTTCACTGCTCTGTGGCAGAGACCCACAGACACACACACTCATTTAGCGAACAGCTGAAGCGAATGAGCGTGCCCCCACCTACCCCCTGGGCTTGTCCCAGCCCTGGCTCCGTAAGCAGGGGCTGAGGGACCTACACTCAAATGCTGACACACTCTCAATTTACGATTCCTTCCTCTCCTGAGCACCAGCTTCAAGACTTGGATGGAGCCACCTGGGCTTTTATTCACAGCAGCTTCAGTTTCTGTAGCTTATTTAAAGAGCCAAAATTCTACGTACCATACAGGCGAAGCAGACTATCACACAGGCATAAGGAGCTCCGCTTTTCCCTGGGATTTTTTTCCCAGAATTTGATATTTTTGCTCACTTCAGAGGAGCGATTTTCAGGCAAGCCTTGCTGTTTCTTCTTCTCCAATTCACAGATGAAGATAGCAACTCTATATTCATCATCCAGATTGCAGAGACAGTTTTCTACCCTTGTTTTGAAGTCCAAGTTAGTGCAGATAAAATGCTGGAAGGAGTAATGAAGAGGGCCAACCTGAGATGACAGCTTTATGACCGGGCACGCGGGTGCAGCATGAAAGCCACAGCACCCGGTGGCACGTTCTCAGCAGGGAACAATGGCTCCAGGAAACCTCATCAGGGAGGGAGGCAAGATCACCAGCGGGAAGCAGAGGGGCAAATGGCTCCTCTTTCCCCCGCTTCTTGTTGGCACCAATGTTGTTTATTTTACCAGAGCCAGATACTTCACATCACAAAAGGGCATAACGCCCTCTGAAACAAACCCTAACTCTGGCTATATTTAAATTAAAAAAAAAAAAACAACAACAACAATGCCTGTGCAGAATTCATTTTTCACAGAAAGAGTCAAGACTGTCAAGAAGTGGCTGGTTCTTTTATCAAAGAACCCAAAATCACTGTGGTGCTTCACAGAATCCCATTACTTCTGAATGCAGAGGTGAGCCCCACCCGGGTCTCGCTATTTAGCCTTCACTCAAGAACAGACTTGCCACAAAATTTTACTGGCTTGCAGCTCAGGAACTAGGCAGAGTCTTTCAGTGGCTTCTTTTTCCTTCCCCAACCACAGCATACCCATCCTCAACACATTAAAAAAGAAGAGATGCCAAAGCCAGATGTTCGACAAGGAAAAATGAGCTGTTGGTAATGCTGAAAAGATACATTACTGGTTGCATACAAAGAAGTTGATATCAGGCTAAAAATACACGAGAGGACTGAGGATTGTCCACTAGCGGTATCCCACAGAAGGCATGGGATGAGTGCCAAATCTGCGGGGGCCACAGAGGGGGAGCTGGAGTGGGGCAGGACTCTTCCCCTCTCATCGAACGGCCGGTTTCCCCTCGAGAAACTGCAGCCGGAGCCACGGTGGGTCATGCTGACACCGTCCCACCTCCCGCTTCGCTTTGAACAAGAGGACAACAGGAAGGCCACAGCTCCTCCATTGCCCATGGCGAGCACCCCGCCAGAGGACATCAGCCATGAGCACAGGACAGCATTTCTGGTGGGTTAGCTGAGGCACGTGATAGGACATTTATTTTGCCTCAGTGCTTTTACACTGCCTTCACACCAGCTGTAAAAGAACAGCTAGTATGTGATCAGGGACCCAGCCAACCGGTACTGAATTACACAATTCAACTTTCCTTCATTTTTTTATTTTTAAATAGAAGTCCTGAGATTGCATGTACAGGAAACAACAAAGTGGGATTTACCTCATCACCAAGCCATCACAGCAAAAGATAGTAAGCTGGGGAGAGATGCCTACACAATATAGATGGAACTGCCCATCAGAGCAGTTGGCCACTATTTAATAACATACCTGACCCCTGCCCTTCCAGTCATGCCTCACCAAAGCCCCCCACAAGAAACATCACTTCTCCAGCCTGCCAAAAGGCTTAAGAAGAGCATGAGGCTCCGCCTTGAGGAGGAGAGCCTGAGGCCGAGGGCTTGTGCACAGCTAAAGGAAGATGCTGTGACAAAAGTCCTCCCTGTCAATGCCAGGACATGCCACCTACCATACCTCTTCTGGAGCTGGGTGTGCAGCAGTCACGGGGCGTTTCGCAGGTGCCAGGAGCCCTCCGCCGCGGGGCCGGGTGGGACTGGCGTGGCATGTCCCTGCACGGAGCCAGATGAGCACAGCACTCACCTGGCACTCCAGCCAGGGCTCCCTGCCCCTAACGCACTTGCGGGGTTTTCAGACCTCTCACTCCGCTATTCCAGTGCGGTTTCTGGTCCAAAGGGCTCTGGAAAAATTAATCAGCATGCAAAATGTCTCGCTAAGGAATAGAAACTCTCCAGCAGGCACTCAAGAGCCTCCTATTTCAGCTGCTGCAGTAAGGTCATTCACATCTCCCCACTTCAGTTTAACTCAAACTCTTCAACAATTCTGTTGAATTAGTGAAGCCATACCTAATATTCTGACTACTGCTGGGTCTCAAAGCAAAGGCGTCAACAAACATCAACTAGATTTTTTTCTTCTCTTCAACATTCTCAGTCATTTCTTTGAGGGATCTTTAACAGAAGCTGTTTAGACTCAAGGAAGCGGAAGTACGTGTTTTTAAAAACTAGATTACTGCAGACGCACGAAAGAACAGAGAGGAGTTTGAAGACTTAGCTTGGGAGAATCCCCTCCATGCTCCAAACCGAACTGCCTCCAAATTGCAAGTGCAGCCTCACCACTGGAGAATGCTTGAAGCAGCGAGTGGATAGGAGCTAGAGTGAAGCCTTTCACCTCCTGAAACTACCATCTTAGGTACCTGAATTCGTGATGAGCCTAAAATGCAGAGGCTGGTCCAGGTCTGTGTCTTTACTGAAAAATGAAAACGCGCTTACACGCATAGTACTTGTAAATGCTTGGCAGTATCTTGTATTTCATGAAAGTAACATCTCTGTTACTACAGCAGATGTCTCTCCAGTTACAAGAAACGATAATAAAGACATCAATCTTAATATTAATTTCCCTTTTTTCTCCTTGTATTTCTGAACTGCTGGCCTAAAGAGTTTCATCATTTTACCTTAAAACTAAGTTCATTCGGTGGCACTATATTTAAGCAACCTGGTAGCCTTCCTCACCTGCAAACCATCACTGCAAAGACATTCAAGATAAAATAAAAATTACTTCTTCCATTTGGAATTTCAGGCGTAAAAAGTCACAGATTACCTTAAAAGATCTAAGCCCCAATTCAATACAGTAGTAAAAATCTCCAAGTCGTTAGCTTAGCTTTAGCACAAACTTCAGATGTTTTCAGGCACTATGAGGTTCTCCTTGAGCAGACAGCAGTAAAAGGAAAATGGAGTTAATCCTAAACTGGTTGGTTTACCTCTGTTTATCAACACAAATGCGCATATAGCCTGCCGGCAGATGTTGGCAGGAAACAAACTATAGGCCAGAGGTTAAAACCCTTACAAGAAGAGAGCATTGTTGTAGAAAAATCAAGATAGTAATTAGGAAAAAGCACTTTCCAAGCTATGATTTCTCCCTGCTCTTCTATATAGTTTATACATCAGTTCTTCTTTTTCCCCTCCATTTCTTTTCTGACAATCCAGCTGACAGTGCTGGTTACGAGGTTCACCTCCCCAGGGGTAGCAATGTTGCAGGGACAGCTGAGTGATCCAGGTAGGAACAGACCAGCAAGAGCTTCAGAACTGAAGTGAATCTCAGGAGTTTTTGTATAACAGTCCTCCCTTCTCCTGCAGACAACTTCCCTCACCCTTTACAGGGACTGTCCAAAACATGCTGTCTGCCCATCTGCAAAGGGAGATGGCATGGTCTATCTAGGTAGCTGCACCTACAGTGACTCAAAAGTCAGCAACTTTAAACAGAGAGGACACAGCAGAGGGGCAATGAAGCCCTAAACCCAAATAACTCCAAGCAGACTTGACATCAAAGGGGAGTAATAGTGAAGGGAATAGAATTGGGAATGAGCAAAGGGCAATATAAGCAGTAGCTATTTATTCATGTGTAAATTGACCTCATTTGTTTTCTTCGTTCAACTCCTGAAGGGAGAATATGGGCCACAGTTTAATAACAAAGTTCCCGCAAGACTTGGCAATTCAATGTCATCTCAATACATTGTTCCAAAAAGTACAAGGAGACACCACAGGAGACCGAAAGAGTGCCACATGACAAGCAATATCCACTTGCAGACACCTGTAGGATAAGAGCAAACTGACAGCAGAATGGGCAACAAAACAAATATAAACCAACATTAAAAACCAAAGAAAGAGCATAGATTGTGAAGGCTAGTTCTAAGCACTGCCGCAAGCACTGAGAGAACTTCCCCACTGCCGTAAATTTTGATGGTAGCCATGGAGCACGTGCAACATTGTGAGAGTCACAGACCAAAAATACTGTATTCTAGAAAATGTTTCTCTAGATCATTCTTTTGAAATCTCTTTAAATTAAACGTTACAGAAAAGGAAATCTGTAAGCATCTTTTGGCAACTCTGCAACACAATGTTCTAATTTCCGTTTAATAAATAAATGACCAAATGCTACTGGATCTCCTTTAAAGAGTGCCATCAAAGCTGCCTGAGACCCTACCTGGCTGAAGTGGCCATACTCACTCAAATAAAGGCAAACATTTCTTCACCACTTCACAGGAACCCATCTAAGAGTCTGCTTTTACACCAGTCAACTTTGGGTACAAGCTTTCAGGGCTAAAGATGGAGAATATGACTTCTTAACAGCTATGTATGCATTGACCAAAAACTTCTGTGTTATTTGCATTATAGCTCTTCTAATACAGATTTCGGAGGTTCCGACCTTGCTTTAGATGCAAGTCTTGTCCACAACTTATTTATAATAGCCTCTTCCTTAAAACCAAAAAGTTGTCATTCATATTTCTCCCACACACTTCGGGACTAAGGCAAACGGCCCTCCACATTACCCTGGTGCTCTAGTTTGGAGGTACAATCATATACCACAAAGTGATTTATTGCCCTGGCATAGCCTATGAAAGGTACTCAGCTCCGAAAACAGGCTTAAAAAAGGAAGTTTTCATCACCCAGTTCATGACAAAAACATGCGAAAGAAAGGCGAAATAAAACAGAAAACACATGCGCAACACAGATGTTGTAGGAAAAATATGTTTGTTTCTAATGTGCTGGTGAAATTGGTCAAGACCATCGCATCTGTTCTCAAACACAAACAAGGCCACATGCAAAAGCAAGGATTAAGCAGAAAGGAGGAAAAGCAAGAGGCCTTCGCCCCTTTACTCACACTGGCCACCGTGGAACGCACCCTCATACTTTGCGCGAGGCAGAGGTGCCAACACATACCCCAAGAGATTAGTGGCCCTTCTCTTTTAAGCATAAGACAGAGGGATGTGCTGAAAACAACTCGGCACCAGGTCCTTGGGAAAGCTGTTCCCCTATCTAACTGCATCCATCTGCTTTGGGACACAGACACAAATCCCATTGCAAATTTTTTTCTGAGAAAACAGAGATCTTACAAAGAAACGAGAACAGAAAACACACAAATCAGATGCCTTTTCATTAGATTCCAAAACCCCTCAGATATTAGAAAAACTTTAGTCAGTATAGATGGAAACTATATTTTTTGGACACAAAATTCAAGCATGTGTAAACTGAGAACAGCCAAGCATTGTCCACCCCGCAGAGAAACGTCTCCAGAGCATTCCTCCTCAGCCCTGCAGTTAGAAACAAATCCTTTTGCTATAAAGGCAGTCAAGTTTTAAGTAGAAATTCTTGCTTTCAATAAGGTATCAAAGTTCTACTAAAACAAAGCAAAAAAAAAAAAAAAAAAGGAGGAGTTTGGTCCAGCAAGACCTGTATGAGTACACAAAAATTTATAGAGACGAAACGACCACGCTCTCAGGGTACTTTCTGGGAGCAATTGCTGGATGCAGCTAGGTATAAAAGAAACCCCAGATAAGAAATCAAGTCTGAAAAATCTTTTGATATGTTGTATTTGCCAAGGAAATGCATGTAATAAAGTGATGGTGTGAAAATGGAGAAGCGGGAAAAATATGCAGCTACCAAGGAGGAACTTAATTTACAAAAGAAGAACAGAAAGAAGGTGCTCTGTGAATCCTCAGAGGTAAAAACCACTACGTAACTACTCAATAAAAGAAAGGCTATTTTATACGGAGCGAGTATCTATTAAGATTAATTACAAAACACTGTAAAACAATAAACTTTCCTTTGCCCTGCTCAGTTGTCATTTTCTTTTAAAACCTCATGACCTTCTCACTGTGCCCCTGAACTGTAGCATTACTTATACACAGTAAGTTGTGCAGTAAAATGAACAATGATCATCCATGCCCAAAATTTATATATAGATTTAAAAAAACGTCGGCAAATGGGCTATTAAAAGTGCACGCACCTTATTGATTCCCCCTTAAAGCAATTTACAGTTAGACAGCACTATTTGCTCAGTAGAGTTAGAACAAAAATTGCTTGTATTTATCTTGTTGCCAAGGACAAAACACACCATTGCATTAGAGCTGAGATTTGTACCTTGTTCCAACAGGGCTAAGAGCTTGTCCATTGTCTCTAGCACAGAACTGCACACGTGCTATGGTACCGATACTTTACAAGATGAAGATTAGCAAAAGAAAAAGATATTTTGCAATACAATTGCATTTCCAAGTGATTCCCTACGTTCTTCACTCCTCAGTGGGTCTTCAAGACAGGTAATTACAGAAAACACTTTCACTGCAAAACGCCTGGAGATTTAATAGTGTATTCCATCAAGACAAAAATATTTTTATCTATGATACTTTGGTTGATGCTCCCAAAGAGGAAAAAGCAGGCGCTTATCCTTCTGTATCACCAACCGCTGCCACTGCCGCATGTCCAAGCACCTACCGTTAAGCGTTGAACCGTGTTTATTCTACCACATGCAACAATGCCGTGTCACAACACGATGACACCCTGATCTTGACCTGCATTCCTCCGCTGCTCTGGTTTGAAAATCTCTTACTTGTGTGTGAATGTCATATTTCTCTCATACTCGTTGCCATCTACGCTGGAGATTATTTCCGATTTGAGTAAACAGTTTTCTCATTCTGATAAATTCTGAGGTGGATCCATGAAATGCATTTACTGGTTTGGGGATGCAACTGTGAAAATCCAACCTCATGTCTCTCTGTTAGGAAGCAGAGCTTTCAGACTAGAGGGGACCAATGCCTCAAATGTATTCCTGCTGTAATACATTATTCGCTTAACACTATTTATTTTGTTCTTGATGAACTTAGCAGATACCATCAGAGTGTTGAAATGCCTTGAACAAGTTAAAGAGTCCGTGTCCTTGAGATTAACTGATGAGCCGCAGCACGAACCAATATCTGAAAGCTCTCGATAACTAGGGACCACTGTGCTTTTTTGACAGTTTCTGGGAATGCATTCTAGAAAAACAAGGACTTATCTCCAGCCTAGGGAGACACTGGGAACCACAGAAACCCTACATCCCCAAAACACTGGCAAAAACAGCGAAGACTTGTCCAAGGGGTGTTTATCTGACACTTGCCGTTTTGGAGCTCAGTGGAAGGCAGGTCGGGCAGCCCTCCTGTGTCAGAGCAAAGGAGATGCTCTCAGACCTCTGAGAAAAGAGGCATTTTTGTCACACGGAGATCATGTGCATCCAGGAACGCTTTCCGTGACCAAACCCGGCTGGCATGTACTTGAGATTGCAATCAGGACACAGAACAACAACAAAAGCCCTGCAGCTGTCTTGACGTCACACACTTGGATTGCACAAGTCATCAATAACATTCTTCTACCGCCATCACACAAAACAGCCATTTCTGTCGTTGATGACTGAACTTAATTGCTTCTCACCTCTTACCAAGGGGCACTGTGCTTCCAGACACGCACCGTGTGTCTGAACGCTTCACGCGCTCCTGGTACGTTAATGGGTAAAACACAAACCACCACAATTGTGTCTTGTCCAGGAGATCAGATTTTTCTACCACATTCATCACACAAACAAACATCTCGTCAGTTAAGTATACTGCCACTGCTATACAATTGGCAAAGCGTTTGTGAACTTCGACTGTTTAAAGGAAAAAAGATTAAGCTTTTGGAACACGCAGTAGCAGAGACATACAAAATCTGTGTAACATTCACCTGACCAAAACAGAGCTTCAAATCTCAGTTTAGGCTTCTCACAGGCTTACAGGGCCATAATAGTTACATCTTTGTCAAACGCTTTAAGAAAAAAAGTTGTTACGGAGATAAAGAGTATACCACAGATGTACTATTTCCTTATACTAAAGTAAATACTCATTAATATACTGGAGATGGCTGATGTACAAAGCACTGGGCTTGATCCCAAAAGTCACACCCGTGCATTGACTTGCTTTCTTCAAATCAATGTGAGCTGAGGTTATTCAAAGCCTCCCCAGAAAAGCCTTAGGAAACAGCTGTGTTTTGCACTTTTAACTGTTCTTCTGCATTTACAGGCAGGATTCTGTTAGTAAATAAACAGATAATACTTCCATGATACACTCTGTTTCTATGCTATTGAAAGGAAAGTTACTTTTATGACTAAAGCTTGGTTTTCGTGAATACAGCTTTAGCACAGATGCTGTGGTGCTGCTGAAATCCACAGGACTTCCACAGCATCTGCATCATCAGTTATTATCACCATTAAGTGAATGAATCTGTGGTTCGTCAAATCTACACAGGCAAAACGCAGGGTCTACTTCCAATTCGGAGAAGGCTCCTAGACGTCACACAGGACATTCTCTCTGAATCAGCACTGCTGGTTCTTCGAGGCATTTGCCGAATTTTGCAAACCTAGACAGCGGCAATTTGCCCAGCTCCTCTGAGTGATTAACACTCGTTCAAAAATGAGCAGAGACATTTGAAGTGAACAAGCAGCATATGAGCACTCCCGGAGATTTTTTTTTTTTTTTGTAGTGTGTGGAAGGTAGAGATTTTAATCCAAGAAAGTGGCTTTAGCTGGATGAGGCATCATGATCATCTTAGAACCGGCCTCCTGGAGCTCCAACCAGTGAATGCTAAAAGGCAAAGAGCACAGAAACAACACCCCAGCGTTCTTCTGCCTGTCTGAATATGGCTGTCAAGAGGAAAACTGAAACTGGTTCAGGAATTTTTGTTCCTGGGAGTATCAGTAACTTCAGACAGCTACTTCACAAGGCCATTTATGGCAGCTATGAGAAGCATCTAGGGGTCAGGAGACTGCATTAGCCAGCACCAGCAAATCAGCAGGAATCGCATTCAAACAGGACACACTGAAGAAGTTGAAGGACTGCAGGTTAATAGCCTCTAGCCCATTCAGCAATGTCCCAGTCAACTATAAAACATCTTAAAGTGGACTAATTGTTTCAAAGATCAGCAGCGTAAGAAATGCACAATCCTGTAAAACGCACAGACATCAGGCTGGTGGTGGAAACTTCACAACAGCGTTCACACGTTTGGACTGAGATTCCTTTTAAAAATCAAAAATCATGTTCAAAAATTTAAAGATTGCCGTATGGGGCAATGCTCTAGGATAGACAACTAGCCTAAGTTCTTTTCCTGGAAATCACTAGAGGGTAAAAGGAAATTCTCTGAAACCCGTCACCAGGTTTTACCAGTCTTCAAACTCTTTGCTTTGATCATGCATTTTCTGATGTCAAATCACCCTGCTGTACACCAGCCTGATGTCCACAACGTCGCTTAGAGTAGGAAGCTGCCTGTGTTAGCATGAACTACCGTGATAAAACTGGGTTGGTAACTACTTATGGAGAAGAACACTCCAGGCCAATTTTATTCAATCATCCAAGGATGATTCTATTGTTTATCTTCTCCTTCAAAGCCTATACCGTTCAAATCCCCATTAACCTATGCAGAATCCAAACAAATCAAGCTCAGTGTGTCTCAGGACTGCAAAAGCCTTCTGAGTATTTGGACCATTAGCGTCTCCATCTTGCCCCCTGCTCCAGGAGTAGCAGCAGCAATCAGCCAGGACAGCAGTGAAGAACAAAAGATACCTCTCGTGACATATTTTGTCTTTCCATCAACCTGCCACTGACCAAATTCTGGAAACAGGGGATGTAGTTGCATTTAATGGCACTTGATAGACATTTCGCCCACAGATTTCCCCCGCTCGCTCTCTGAACCCATGTAAACACTGTGGTAATGAGTTCAAGGGTTTTAAAAAAATTCTAAATAAAACCTGACACAGCTGCCAATTGCATGACAGACTATAATGTACTGTTGCAATACAGCGGTATTTATGAAAAAGCAATCATAGGAAAGCTAAAGGAATTGGTGTAAGCTTTGAAAGGGGAAGGCATGGGCCTGTCTCTGGACCCCTTTCGCAGGAAGAAACTCATTAGTGACACTGGGCCATGCCTCCAGGGATGATTAAAGGAGGTGTCTTGAAAACATTTAGATGCCAGATCAGTTTCAGTGAGATTCCTCACATGCTCAAAGCAGAGCAAGTGTGTAAAATGTTTGAAGAATGCCCTGTTGCTAATGTTTGACACCCTAAGAGCACCAAATACTTGTTACTGCCTCGGGCAACCTGGGGACTCTTGGAAGAGATGTTACATTCCTATTCGAAGAAGCATTCAGCAGAATTTGGATCCCACAGCAAGGTGGACAGCATCACAGGAAGGTCAAGGGAACAGATCTGCTAACGAGATGCTAAAAATTCACATCTTTTGGTCTCCTGGTTCAGAGCCTGTGACTCGAGCCCCTTTCAGCATCAAAAGCCTCTGCCAATACAGAGTTCTGTTTTGGAAACACAGCTCAGTACTCTGGAAAGGCTTACGGTTTCCAAATACTGTCTTTAAAAATATTTCATAGTTTTTCTTCCTCTAGGAATATCAATTAAAATAAAATAAAATAAGCATGAGACAGTCTCTTATCTCACTCCCCTGGCCCTGGACAATGCTATTGCATAAAACCAGCGGCTGTCCACAGACTGCCGCAACAGCAGAGCTGTCCCAAATTACAGATGCATCCCCTGACGCAAGCCCTGTGCACGTACAGAAACCTCTCATTTGCCACTGAAGGGGGTTTCTTGAAGCAGAGTTTGTTGCCTGTCAGACACACGGCCTGAAGATCCAACTGGTACAACCTTTGCAGCAACACCTTCTTGTGAGCGCCGCAAGTCCCCGGTACTGCCCCCCTGTTCCCCACACGCTCGCAGGGCAGGAGGGAGCTCAAAGCCAGGTCAGGCTTTTCGCAAGCATGAGGCATAGCCCAGCGGTCCCTGTGCTGCACTGCATTGCAAAAACCCAGGGCCAGCACCCCTGGTCCCAGCAAGGCTGCGGCAGTGGGACAGCCGCAGGGAACCGTAAGCAGAAAAGGTGCGTCTCCCTGGGGTTTGGGCATCAGTGCATTTACTCATTCCCACATCTGCCACGGAAAGAGCTCGGACGCATTTCTTTTTGCAAAGTAGCACATTATTGAGGCTCTAGCTAGCTCTACACTAGAGGGGCACTGGCAGCAAACGTCGGCCGAGAGGGGTGGTCGCACACCTCCGCCAGCCTGCTTGCTCCTGTCCTCACCTGGCAGCGCTCCTCGCGGGCACGCCAGCCCAGCCCTCGGGGAGTAGCACCGGGCCAGCCCATTTGTCCCGGCAAGGGAGGATTTTTGACTTGGGCCAGCGCAGAAATTCATTTCAAAGCACAGTGGTGACGGAGGAGGGCTTGGATACACGAGGCTAGGAAAGGTGGCAGAGGAGCAAAGCCTATGTCAGCACTGCTGCCAGTGCTTCCTCTGGCCTGAGAAGTAAACTGTGAAAAAGCAGCATGAATTTAATGCTCTCGCAAGCACGTAACTACGGGGAAGGTGACCGACCACCTTGAGACCTGAGCAGCAGCTTCTTCAGGCAGGGTTTCAAGCTCCCCAGAAGGGAGAAGAGCTCTCCAGGAGCGCTCACAGAGCTGCTCTGCAGTGGCACAGAGCAAAGAAGAAAGCAGAAGGTTTAAAAGGGATTGTTTTGGGCTTTTCGAAGTACATTCCCTTGTTCAGGATTAGCAGATAATGACTTTTGCTACCCTTCAGAGCTATTATAAAAATAATTCTATTTACCCAGTATCTTTTATCCTGAGAGCTCCAAGGGGTATTTATGAGCCATAGGCTAGACCTTTTAGCTCAGGAATGTGCAACTGCAAACAAACACCTTCTGGGCTTGTTCAGTTCAAACATTTGCACGTGCAAACATCCAGCTACGTGTTTTATTTCATCTGCTTTTAAACAAAAAAGAACACACGCTATTTGCAAAACAGATTTGTAGAAATAAATACAATGCACGTGTTTTTAGGACAATACTGAAAAGGCTCCACTAAGAAAAAACGCACTAGTAAAATTACAAATTCAAGTGTAGTCCTGTTACAGATTCCACAATAACTATATTTAATTACACCCATGCATACCAATTTACCTCCCTTTCTCAGAGGTTGTTTTAGCATAGCTTGACAAGAATGTCTCCCAGGCAACTCACCTGGGGGAGTGGTGACAACTGCTGGTTAATCACTACAGCAATTAGCTTAAGTTCTGCTTAATGGCTGAACATTCAACCGATGGCATGGACTTAGTGATGTTTAACTCGGGACGCAGCAGAGGCAAAAGTTTAAACCTCTGTCTTGTTTCAGAACAAACTGCAATGACGATTAAATTAAAAAAAAAAAGAAAAGTATCAGATAGCAACAACATTTCAGTACTGAGGGTGGCAGGGAGAAGGAATCCTCCCGCTGCAAAACTACTTTACATCTGATGGCTGAAACAGCTTTCCGCAGCCGCACTGCTCCCCTGCTCCAGAGAGCTTGGGGCACAAGCAGGAAAATCCTTGCTAGATTACAAATGCTTCCAGATGCACTGTAAATAAACTAAAGCGAAAACCCCAGCAAACCTTCTACCCAGTTCCTGTGCGACTGAGTCTCCCAGAGAGGTCAAGCAATGGTTGTGGGCTGGGGAATGCAGCGCTCAAACCCTTCTGGGAAGCCTCGGGGACATTCCCTTCCAAGCTGTGCATCCCTAAAAAACTGCTGCAGATGAGGCGGGGAAGGGCAATACCGCCCCGAAAGCCTTATCGCCTCCGTTAAACCCTGCAAAAGAGAGGCAGAGAGGGCTCAGCCAGCCATTTGACATCCTGCAGCGGACACGGGTTTTGACTGAAATTCTGATTTAGCATTGCCAGGGAAACTAATTGGACCTTATGAGTCTGATGGGAATCCAAGTGTACTGCATCAGTCTTGAATAATGGCCATCTTACAATTACAAGTTAAATCAGACCATCTTTCTCCACATAGGGTACATTATTATTATAATTTGCATGAAAAATACACAGATAAAGGATGCTATTCATTCTAACAAAAGCCGAGTTGCTCTTAGTAGACACAATATATTACTGGAATTAAACCCTCGAGTGAACTGTTTTTATCTGTTCTGCGATATCTGCTGTTATCTGATGTTCTGAACATGAACTACTGCAACAAAGTAGTGCTAAACCTCTGCTACTCACAGACCAGGGCAGAAGACGCCATTCAATTTACTTTAAGTGGACATGATTCTCTAATTTTTAGACGCGTATGAATAGCTCTCAGTTTTATGCCTATGCCATACATAAAGTTTATTAACTTTACCAATTTGGTTGGGTTTTGTGTAACAGTGATTTTTTCCAGCATTCCTCCTGAACTAAAAGTGAGGATCAAACCAATTGGTGTTCTCTGAAAACGAGCAAATAGGAGTTCCCAACAGATGTTAAACTGCATGCTGCATTTAAAAGGCATGCAAGGCACGAGGTATTAGAAAGAAAAAAAAAATTGGTGCATTAGTAACGGGCTTGTAGCATCAGTTCTCCTTCTCTTTTCTTTCCAGTAGAAAATATTTTGTGAGGAGATTGTGCTGCTAAAAAAGTGATAAAAACACAGTATGTGGTACCAGCTGTTGTAGTGCCATGTTCACAACAGGAGCGGCCCTTCCGAAGTGCCCTGAAATAAATACATTAAGACGAAGGCTTTAATCGACACGGCTGCTTTAATACAGAGCTAATTCTTGCTCAGCTTTGCACACACACACTGCTCCTCTGCTACACCACCACCCACACATTGTGTTCTTCAGAAGCATCTCCTCACCATTAAACTGAGAGCTTTCCGCTTTCCTAATCTGCTTTGACTTTTCGGAGTGGATTTGGCCACACATGAAGTTACACTGACACATCAGTTTACATTCACCCCTTCGCTTACACCAGTACGGCTAGTTGTGCTTGCTTGTGAGATGCAACAGCACGTCATGTAAATACAGGAGCCCAGGGGGGCTGTGTTATTCACATTTTAAAGGGGGGAATTTTTTTTAAAGAAAAAAAAAGCACTGGAAAGCACTTTCCCAGAGGCGCTCATCCCCAGCTGGAAAAAAGAAGCGTTGCCAGTAAAGTGCCCCTTTTTAGTACCAAAAAAATAAAAGCAAGGGGTGTTTTGTAACACATGGCTACGTCACTTTGCATCCTGGCTGGTGGGTTGGGGACGCAGACCCTGGTCGGAGGGCCGAGACGGAAGAAATCCAGGTAGGAGAGAGACACGGGCGCCCGGAGCACCGAAGGGAATGGGCTGCCAACGTTGTCCTCCACCGCACGGAGGCTGCAGGCCCTACCCTTTACTCTGGCCGCTTTGTCCTCCTGCCACCAGATCATCCAAAGGAAACATTGGCCCCCACCTCTGCCGTTCCTGCAGGGGATCCCAGAGCTGAAACCTTGGCGGAGAGAGCCACTGCTTGCTGCTGCAGAGAAGCTGTCTCAACTTGAAGCTCTTCAGAGAGGGCAGGGAGTAGTTTCACCAATCACGAAGTTCAAGGCAGAGGAGGGGGAGTGTGTTCCAGCTTTTAGTATAAACACGAGGAGCTCTGCTCAGCCAAGTTGGATTTTTTTTGTCCCCTTTGTAAAGCTCACCAAGGTGTTCCACCCGGCAGATTAGAACAACAGGGTTGTTTAGCACCCGGGGCAAAGAACAAATGTTTATTAACTGAGAGAAAATATTCCTGCTCAGACACGGCCTGGCACGTACAGCTCTGATGAAAAGTCACTCCAGCCTTCTACATTAATCAGACTGTGCTCTTCATTACGAGTAAAAGAAGTGTCTGCTCTACATCTCCATCACAGCTTTTACCTTTTTTAAAATAATATACAAGTTTTTCCATTTTAGTTTTAATTAATCTGTCATTCCTACCTGTAGCCTTTTGCTGGGTACATCATGGCTTGCACGTAAAAGGGTCTGTTTTCATTAAACATATGGTCTCCTAATCATTTTGTACTTCTAACTTCCCTTCCTCCTTCTATCTCTGCAGACACTTGAAAATACAGTATCTTATTTTAAGCAAACCTTAGAAGTGTTTAAAACCCCAAAGCTTTAGCAAAGCGAAGGTGGAGCAGATGGCTTTTAGATCTCCGCATGTAGAAGGTGCGGAGACTTCAGGACATGAAGCTCCTGCAAAAATCATTTCTTTACAGTTATTAGCAGTTCCATTTTAAAGCTAAGCACAGGAATTATCAACCAAAATTCCGCTGAAGTTACCAGTCAAAGTTGCATCCCTCCACTGGTATCAGGGCCGCAGGATCAACACCAAACACACACGGTTTCACTGAAAAGATAATCTCAGTTTCTTTCTGGGGCAGTACCTCTTATTTGTGCTTGCTCTCTACAGCATGGGATTGCAATGTCCATCCCACATGAGCTAAGTGCAACCACTGAATCTGGATGAGTAATGACTGGCTGGGCTTAAATGTCTCCACTAAAATGTTCCTCCACCACAACAATGTCTGAAGCCTTTTTTGTTTTCTGGCTTTTATTTCAGACTACAAAGTCCACAGATTCAAGCAGGTACCCCATACTTAAGCCAAAGATTTGGTCTACGGAAATGCAAAGAGAGCACGCTGTCACCTGGAAGGGACTAGAGGAACAGCGGGACAGGATGACACGCAGGAACAGAACACCTTAAAAAAATGCTCAGCTGAAATACAGAATGTGATACAATTACCTGTACGTACAAAACAGGGCGATCTCAGTAGCACTACAGTTCCTAATTGTACATAACGATCTTGCCAGGTAGCAAGTTACTCATCAGATCTACTACCTCAGCACAAGAGGCCAGATGGTTCTTCTACAGCAGGCACATTTTCCAGAGAAAGGTAGGAAAAGCCAGTAACTATAGCAGAGCCTCTCTCTTGACTTCACTGTCTCTGATTCATAGAAGATTGGTTACAGTAATCTTCCTTACAAGCAGCTTTAGAGGGAGTCTGTGACCCCAGGGCAGACATTTTGAAAAACCTAAAGATAACTCCCTGACAAAGAAGCAGTGCTAGTATGAGAGATCTCCAACAGATCCCATATTCCACATCAGCTGCCCATGGAACAGCATTTCAAAAAAAGAAACACCAAAAAGATTCTCCCCTCCCCCCCCAAACCCTTTGCTCTTCCAAATGCTGAGGAATGAGACAACACAAGCTTTACTCCCCCAACCAAGGTCTAAGCGTTAGACCTCTGTGTGTCTTATGCAGAAAGGATTCAACAGTGTCGGCCACGGGCATTTAACCATATGCAGGCAAGTACCAATTTGAAGTGTGGGAAGGGACCCAGAAATCTCTCCCCGAAGCCGAACGTATGGAATTCAACCACGTTACCTACAAGAACTTGGAGACATCCCAAAAGCAGGTTAGAACAGCCTTGACATATCTGATGCTTTAGCAAGAGCCCTGTGGGAATGGCTCACGCGAACCTGTGCAGCTGGCAAGCACCCAGCTTCCACACAGAAGATCAGAAGAAGTCCAAGAACTCACCACGACAGAGAGAAACCATTAACAACTACAAAGGCGGGAATATAAGAACGGTTTTGGTTTTGAAAGGTGGGTCCGGCAGACCCATAAAGGCAAAGCAGCCACTACACATTTGGAGCTGTCCAGTAGCTCTCCAGTCACAACGTCCTGCCTCCCTCCTGGAAGAGCTGAAGCAGCTTAAATCCTATCTACCCTAGGATCCAAGAATCCTACGTGCTTTTAAAGGTGCTAGCAGACACAGCACTGTGGGCCAGTGAGCCCAGCAAACGGCTTCTCCATCAAACGAAGGACAGAGATCCACCGCAAACATGAGTCATATGATGACGGGATATGAAAAGTTCCTCCATCCTGCCACTCCCCAGAGATTTATATAAAATCACGTTCTCTGCAACATCACCCACTCCACAATCGCAGTTCAACTCCAAAAGTTAAGATTATGCTGTTCAGGTGGGGCGCTACACACACCACCTCCTCTGATTTCTCATTAATTAAAACCTAATTCTGCATATCAGCATAGCCATTTCTTCCAGATCAGAACAAAAGCCCTTCCATACGCAGACTCCTGACTGTCGGTCACATAGACTATGTGCCAAGATTGATCCTTTAAGCTTAATCGTACCTTTGATGCTCTGTTAATCCTACTGCTACTTCAGGGGGCAACTGTCAACACTACAGAATTCAACACTGTCGNAAAGCCGTTCCATACGCAGACTCCTGACTGTCGGTCACACAGACTATGTGCCAAGATTGATCCTTTAAGCTTAATCGTACCTTTGATGCTCTGTTAATCCTACTGCTACTTCAGGGGGCAACTGTCAACACTACAGAATTCAACACTGTCGATCACTTCTCATTTACACAGCCTACTGTAAGACTTCACGGTTTGTGCTGGGAGTGAACATCTCCATCCTAAAGAACCCGAATTGCCTCCCTAGGCTTTCTGAGCTCTCCCTTTTATTATACTGATGCCAGCTGTACACAGTTTGGAGTTAGCTCATTGGCGATTTAAATGAACGGTGTTAGATTCACACCCCTGAAATGACGTGACTTTTCCCTCTGCAAATCCTCTGGTGGGGTTGGTAGTGCTGGGCAGTCGGCTCCTTCAACCGGTCCAGCCTGACTCAGACGCGTGTGTCGGAACTTGACCTTGATGCAGAGCTGTGTTGCAAATATAAAACTAGGATTGCAAAGGAGTATACGAAAAATTTCCATTTCATAAAGCACTTTTATTGGCAGAGAGAAGTTCCCCCAAAAGGTCAAAATTGGGTGCTACAAGGAAGTTGCTCTATTTTGCATACATATTCTACTAACTATGGAATAATTTCTGGTATTAAACTGCTGGGAGGGGGTTATCTTTTGAATTGTATCACTACATGTTTGAAAGATGATTAATCAACCTCCTCAAATTACCCTTAGGGAAACAATTGTTCTCTCTCATCTATTTATTTTTTTACATTTCATTACAGCCAGGCTTAGGTTTTGAACCCAGTGACTAACCAAGACAACAAACCTTCTCTTTAGGAAGGTGAAAACTAGAGATGCCTTTAAGCTGAAAAGCAGCAAGTAAGATCTACTTTCCAATGTAGTCACATCATTGTCCCCTCCCTCAGCTTCCTACTCTCTCTCTTTGCATAGCAGGCTCCGATCAGGCTAACAAGGTTGCATTGCGCTAGTTACCAACCTTATCTTCACTTAGCAATCCCATGTATCTTTAAGAGGCACGAACAGCTTTGCAGAGCGTAATCGCGAACAGCCCACGAGCTTAAGGAAGCGAGCTCTGGCATGGGCTTTTCAGGTCATTGCACCTCCACCTGTAGAGTACAGAAAGGCACCTCCTCTTGTCAACTCCACAGAGCTGAAAGTGAATTTCAACAGAGACACAAGCTCACAGGAAGCATCTACTTTCCCCTCAGTGAGTGGTAGGGCTGAAAATCAAAATCAGTATTTTATATGCTGCTCCTGCTTATTTAATCCAGCAGTTCGCATTATGTTTTCAAGAAACAATGAGAAGACTGGATTTAAAAAAAAAAAATCATGAAGGCTATGAACTTTTTTTTTCCTCCCACAAATATTTACAAAGTCCTTGCATGTTCCCATCAGTTTCTGGCCTTGTCTTTAAAGACGTTAATATGCTTAAATACCTGGGAATTAGGTTTCAATTATCACAATCCCCCAGAGGTGTTTTCACTTTTTCTGCTTCATTATGCAAAGAACATGAAGCAAGATCAGGTTTTTATGAGCCCACCCACAAAGGCATCAAATATGCTGACTCTTAATAACAATTCTGGAATGAAGAACCTAGTCTTGGTGAAGGTATTTTAATGGGGAACAAAAACCCCCAAAACCCCACTGAAGCCATCCTCTCACTCTAATGGCGCGATCACTGCACAGTAATGAAAGTAATGCGACTTCCCAGCGTCCCCAAAAGGTCACTCCATAGAATTTCATCACCCACCAGGGCGCAGGGTAAATCTAACGATTCCCGCTGCCTTCTTAAAAAGAATTTGGGAGAAAAGAGATCTGGCGGCTTCACTTCCATCTTGTTCTCCACGCAGTAGAGCATGAGGTGGGCAGAAGCAGCCCCAGCCATGACTCGCTGCGCTTCCCTGGTGTTGAAAAGACTGAGCTGGTTACCAGAACAATAATGCAAAAATCAACGGGTGTAGACCCGTAACAGACAGTTAATACTATTATTAATAAATACAGCCATTTAGCAAAACCATCCACTTACTTTGTTTATGCACTAGAAATTTTAGGCCTCCTCGGAAATTATCTTTCATCCTTTGGGAATGGAGTCTCATGGTTGGCTTCAAAGTTGCTGGCACAAAGCGCAGACCTTTCGTTTAATTGCTCTCTTTTGAAGCAGAATATTAAGTCAAATGAAATTGAGTATGAAAGGGAGAGGCCGTACTGGAGTCGATGGGAACAAACGAAGCTAACGCAGACCATATCTGCCCCCTCCTCCCCATCTATAATGTTATTAAGGGAAGTGTACTTTCCCATCTAGCCTCTGAATATGGTCCAGCAGGAAAGAAAAAAATTAAGTTTTGGATGGAAAAAAAATATACTTCTCCAAGCAAATTTCATTTCATTTTTTAACATACAACAATATCCACAGACTGTGTATCTAAGGCTGGCACTCTCAGCCTTGCTGGCACTGGAATAGCTCTCCTCCCTTTGTCATGAAATCAGTGATATCGGGAGTTAGACTAGGGCCAGTTGAAAAAAAAAAAATCCACGGGTAATGTTTTTAAAGAATCGAGGTTTCTATGCAGCAGATGTGTGAAAATACGAATATACATACATTTCTATGGATACGTATAAGTAAATACATACAGAAATGCACCAACAACCACACCTCTGTGGACACTAGGGGTTGGTTCCTCCCCCTCTCAGGATTCAGAACTTTTCCAGCATGCTACAATTTAGCATTCGCGTTCCCTCCATTAAAAAAAAAAAAAAATCAAAGCGAATAGCTTGAACTGTGTTTTTGTTTGCTGATACAAATTGTTATGCAAACAAAAGGGAAGAACTACTCAGAGGACTGTACCTATGAACATGTGGCAAATTGCTTAAGTTTGACAAAGAAAACTTTACAGAGGGGAAAAAATAAAAGGTTTCTTCTCCCTTTCCTGTAATAACAAAATTTTCTACTCTTTTCACAGACATTCAGGATGTTGCTTACTTAAAACTTCCAAAACTTTAAAGGAAATCACTGCATTGTCTTTATCCAGTTAAGTAAACTATTATAGATGCTGCAAGTATGAAATTTCTAGAATGTAAAGAGATAGCTTTTGTAGTTGGAGTGCCTCTCTTCAAAACGCTTAGTGCTGGATTTTTATTTAGCATTTGCAGAACTTTTTTTCCCTTCCCTTCTAAATTGTTCACCTCAAATGAGTTATTGCAGGTCGGGACCTGATGGGTTGAGGGACGCGGTTGAGGGACGCAACCGTGTCCTTTACTTTTGGCACCGGGAAGCATGTGTCATTCACATGAAGGAGATAAAAACTGTGGTCCTAAAGAGGATGCACAATCTGGGATTAGACAGTTGATAACGAGTCGTTATGCGTAACGTGTAGAGTCCCCGTAGATCCAAACTGCCGTCTAAGTTTAAGTAGAGAGACAAATGCTTTCTCTGGGCAAATACGGAAACGCACGCTGTTCCCTGTCACGGCAGACAGGGAATTCTCCAGGCAGGCGTAGATCCATACTGTACTGGAAATTATGGCCTGCTATAAATGAAAAATGCTGATTTGGGGATTGTTCACTTTGTTATAATTTTCCAAGAGTAATATCCTGCAGGGAACAGCCAAGTTAATACAATGTTTCCACTCAAAAATTGGCAGCCTGAGCACAGTCGATGGGGTGTATTTAATGACAGTTTGCCTGCTGATAAAATGTTATTGCAGAACACGCAGGCTAAGGAAAGCCTTTTATTTTCCATCCCGGGATGTAACCTTAGCCTAGCAAAACTGGGTAACTAGCAATAGTTCTCTGGATTTGTAATACACCGTATATTTTTACTCTGTTTTAAACGTGTTCTGTAATTTATAAGGTCTTTCAGCCATTAGAAGCATACAGGCGCTGTTTTGTCTGGTTTATTCTCAAAGGTAACTGCTTGGGATCTGCCACGGATGCGACTCATGCCCATTGTTTTCACGCTTGGCTCCAACATGCCACGCAAGCCTTGTCTGCTCCATCTGAACGGGAGCATAACTCACGGAGCTGATCACCTCCGAACACAAGTTATTTGCTCATCTTTCCTTAATCTACACATGGCTGGCTCGCTATTTTCTCCAAAATTCCTATTTCTGCAGCTGCGAGCAGATAATTTACAGTGAATCGTGGAACTACAGTAATGTACAAAACAAAAGCTGGGATTGAGCAACTGAACTGAAAAAAATCTGAAGTGTCAAAAAGCCCCCGCTGCTCTGTTGTGAGCACGGCACGAAGGTAACAGATGTGTGCAGCCCTGAAGCCACCCTACTTGCCCCTTTCCCTACCCTGCACCTACAGCGCTCAGCACTCCTTTCGCATCCATCAGCTTACATAAAGCTCACAGGCTGCTGAAGTCGGAGCCTCACGGAAACATACAGGGGGAAAATCTGCATTTCACGCTACATCTCGGTGATCAGCATCACGCATAGATGAGGTTTCAACTGCTGCGACTGTTGCCAGTTGACAGATCAGCGCGTGAACACCGAGTGCTCAAAGGAAGAAGCCAAGTACCACAAGAGACCTTCGGGCTGGGCACAGGAGGACGCACAGATGCGCACCAACAAATGTTACACGTCTTCCCCAGGGAACTTGAGAGCTGAATGGGATGTGAGTTGTATATAGTGACAGTTTTGATATAATTTGTAAAATAACTTTTTGCAACACAACTGTTTTCCATCCAGTACCGCGCAGAGGAGGAAACAAAACCCCACACACAGACTTGAGATTGCAGGCCAAGTGCTTGCTAGAAACTACTAACTAACATGTGTGTCAGCATGTACGTGTAACTCCACAGCTCCTTTCTCCACCCCCATATACAGTGCAGGGAATCTGCTAATGCTTAAATGGTGGGGAAGGTCAAGGATTTATTGTGGGAAAGCCAGCAGTAATTTTGCTGCCTCTCTGGAGTACTGCAAACAGTCAAATTGCACAGCTTAAGGAGAAGAATAAAAGTTACCCTTTAATTTAGGACTTTAAAGGAACCGTAGCTCTACTGGTCTTCGAATGAACCACCTGAGGGTACAGACCCACTGTGCGTTTCCATAAACTGAGGGCAGCAAGTGATTCCTTTGTAAGCAGAGACCCTTCTACACAATGTGACAATAAGCTTTCCAAAGGTAGAACTGGGACTTCAGAAACCTCCTTGATTACAGGCCTGCTAAAACCCCAGTAACGTTCCCTGCCTTTCCTAAGGATTGCTTCAGCTTTCCCTAGTGCTCCTCCAGAAGAAGAGGCGTGCAAACGCTTTGGCAAGAAGCAGGAAGATCTCCTGGAGACACAGTGCAGCACCGCACTTGGTCTGGAAGCACGGTTTCCCTGAACACCACCAGCGATGAACAAAGTGAGATTTTGCAGGAGAGGTTTGCTGTCTACACAAGTGCCCATTTGCCTTTGGTTATGCACACGTGACTTTGGGGAACACCGAATGCTGCGATCCTTATGCGTCCCAAAGAGCAGACTGAGTATCTAGATGTGTATTCAACTTTTGGCCGCGGGGTGGCAACTCAAAAGATGTTATCTGACCTCCCAGGCTGGTCCCAGGAGGAGAAGGTTCCTGGTCTTTGCTTTTGGGAGTACATTTTTCCATGGAAGGGGGCAGCTAATGGGAAATACCCACTGCACTCAGGAGCGGCTGCGTATTGCAACACCCTTGTTTGGCACAGGAGGCTGCGGCATCCCTGCAGCTGTCCTGGGCGGCGGCCAGAGGCTCTCGCTGAAGGTGCTTCATCCCACTTCCAAGTCTTTTATGAGTCCCAGACTTGTATAACAGGACCAATGCCAAGTTCAGTATGTTCTCAGTTTTACCAGCTGCCTTTTTTATTTAAATTAATTTAATTCATAATGGGATGAGAGACTATGAATAGCAAGGTGCAAAAGCTTCACTTGCTTTTGTTCAGGTTCCTCAGTGCTTAGCTGGAGATGTTCACCCAACAGCCCACGGCCTCAGTTGGTGCCAGTGGGTGATGCAGACGTTTGTCTGGTAGGAGCAGGAGACTAAAAGCATTAAGGAGCCAATCTCATGTAAAAACTGTAGAGCACCTGGCCTGTGCTGTACTCTCTGGTGTTAAACTGCTGCTAAGGGCCGTAAAACATCAGAGTCCCTATGTACTTCATTCCAAAGCTTCCAGCAATTTGTTCCATTACCAAACCTCAAACTAGCTACTTTTTTGATCGGTTGCATTTTAGACCTCTGTGCACTACTTTTTCATTCGTCGCAGATGCTCAGAAACCAGGTACTTAGCGATTTTTGCTCTCTCCACCCTTAAGCCATATGACAAAAAGCCCACTACGGAAAAAGTCAAGGGGGAACAACCCAGTGTTTTGGCCTTTACTTCTTAGACTTCACCACAAGCAGACCTCTTGGAGACTGGGTTCACCGACAAGAATACTCAGCGCCACGTAGGGCCCAGGTCTGAGGGATTTTCCTTTGCGTCACACAGATTTCTCATCCAACTGGCAACTTCTTGCCACGATGATCAGGAAAGCAAGTTAACTAGCATTCACCAAATTTGAGAAGAAACTCCAAGGATGCTATATGAAGCAGCTAGGCTTTGATGGCACATGGCCACGTGCCCTGTCCAGACAGCTCGATCTTAACCAGCACAGGACATGGAGCGGACAAACCGTGCCAGCAGTGGAAAAATGTTTTCTAAAAATTATCAAGACAACAAAAAAAAAAATCCGTTGCCTGCCAGCCTGGCACAGTACCATCAATAAGTGACAGAAAGCAAGCACTTGGTTTCAAAGGGATCATTAAGCCTTTAACTATCCACTTAACATGAATGCCACTAGCAACACTGGTCAAGTCCATGTTTGTGCACGATTACACTTCAAATTTAGATGGGAAGCTGTTGTACATAACAGGATCTGTGGAGACTTGTTTCTCTTTCTAATGGATTTAAATTGACAATAAAATAAGGCCCAGGACCGAGATGCAAAATGGAGCTTGAAGAACAAACATTTTCTCCATTCATTTTCAAAACGCTATGAAGCTCAAGGGGATCTTGTCTTGTCTGTCCAATGCATGTAATTTAAAAAAAAGTCAATTAAAAATAAATAAAAATTGTAGGGAGGGAGCGCCTTTTGAATGAAATCACATGATGGACAGCCATCACATGACACTCTTCTCCACTCCTCACTCCAAAGAAAAAGGCTGCAGGTACAAATCCCCTGGGGGCATCGAATTAACCCTGGCTGCTGCTTCGGGGAGAGCAAGCCCAAGCCACCCAGCTATAAGCTGCTTTTCCTTCCTAAGGAGCTTCATCTGGAGGCATGGATCAGCCCTGCGTGTGCTCAGCTACCTGAAAACTTCTGACAGGGGCAACAGGCAAGCAGCTGGGCAAAGGCATATGCCTATCTCGGCTTGGGAGAAAATAGAGCAAACAAGACACACCCAGCACTGGCATTGGGTTCCTCGGCCAGGGAGAAGTCTCCTCCCCACTTTCTTCAGGGCTCGATCCAGCCCGTTTGCAAGTATTCTTGTAACACGTTAGTTAAGTGCAGAAGTTGGGCTGAGCCCCCTTTGCAGGCTTCCCAGATATTGCACAGCTACTTTTTGCTTACAAAGCCCTTTTTTCTTCAGAAATCATGTCAAATCTGCAAACCAACTATTGTCCTGAGATTTTGCCAATGTATAAAAGGACCAAATTCTCTTTTGATGGAAATAAGCTGTGAGCTCCTAAGCCTCTAGGTGATCAAACGCTTTTAAAAAAGAAAGCAAGAAAGGAGATGTAAATATCCCACCTGTTACCCTGGCATGCTGGGGAAAGTAGTGTCACTTCAAAAAACCCCAAACAAACAACAACAAAAAACCCAAATACCACCCTCCCAAACACCCAAACCAGAATCTAGCACTCCGTGCAGGTGCCCCGTAAATCGCCTCTTTAAACGTTTACCCGTAGTTGAATTTTGACTGCAACAAAAAAACCTAATTTGTATTCAGCGGGATTGCTGCTAATGCTGCAGAAAAACACAGTGCAGATTAATTCTCAGCATTAGTGAAACCAGAATATCCCAAAGCTGTGAACTAAGAAACAGGCAGTTATGGCTAATGGCAGTTTGTAGACAACATATAGTTCAAAGCTTAATGGATTTTCTTCTTTTCTTCCACCTCTCCCGACTTTCTGTTTTCTCTTGCTCCACAGCTTACCAGCCCTGACAGACTTTGCAAGAAAATGCTATCAATGGATAAATTGACAGGATCCTAATGAAGAGGTTATGCAATCCCTCACCTAGCCAAGTTTTAACGTGGTGAATCACACCAAACCCAAACACAACCTCCCAGCTTATCAAGGAGACTCCAACCACTGCAGCCGCCAAGCCGGGGCCAAAGAGCAAACGTGCAGCCAGGCCACGCGAGGCTGCGAGCTGTGCCGGGAACCACTGAACGGACAGAGCCCTTCCTCCCCAGAATCCCTGGAGATGGGCTCCCACGGGGGCATCTCCCACCCAGCGGCAGCCCCTGTGCAGTGCTTGGCCCTGGCTGGTGCCTACCTGCTCCTTGGAAAGTCAGGGGCAATTAACAACGGAGTCATTTCCCAAAACCATCAGATTTCATGGTAATTTCCACACATGAACACACAGACACTTTTTAAGACCCCAGCATTCACATCTTGCTCTGGCTTCACCCATCCTTTGTTTTATGGCTAAGAAAATGCCTGGATGGAAAAAATACTTTCTCCTTAGTCTGCGCACCCTGTATCGAAGCATGTAATTTCTTGATTACATACAATTACTCGGGGTTGGGGGTGGGATGGGGCTTAGACCATATCCAATCTGTATAAAAATACAGACAGTTATAAAACACAGATCCTGATTTTATAATCCTCTTTTGACTATCTCACAGGGAAATCCATTATTCTGATCCCTACACAGTCAGTCCAACCCACCGAACGCCAAAAACATCCTGCCCCTCCCCAAAACCTAGTGTCTCCTGAAGATTTGATACTTGAATTCAGGTAATTTTATCTCCTCCTTGCTGCATTTTTTTCTTGCCCATACTTCTTCCAGCACTTATTGTGAGACACTAATCCAAAATCCCCTGCTTTATCTGCAACAGGTTAATTATGATTTCCATTCAGAATTACTTCTTGCAGTTACACAGCGGCCTGAAATAAATACCCCAAACATCTGAAAGCAATTGAAAGAACAGTGCACAGGACTTCTCTACAAGGGCTTGGATTCATAAAGGACAAACAGCATTTTTAATTTTTTTTTTTTTTTTTTTTTTTTTCCCCCAAGCCCTT